>CM053601.1:53431706-53461373 GCA_028646575.1 Pseudocheirus occidentalis
ATAATCATTTATCAAGATTTAAAGACCCAGGAAAAGCAGAAAATATGTTTCTTAAACTAAAGAAACATCCTAATGTGGATGAAATTGATTCAATTCAAATAATACCAATAAATGTGTGAATGAGGGGATGTAGGTGCCTGCCCTAAATAAGGGTCGTTCTGCCCTGAATCACTCACTAGTTTGCATGAATTGGAAGTGAAAGTTGGCTGTTTATTTACATATTTTTAAGACAAAAGCAGTAGTGCATTTATAAGAGATAGGAAATAACAGAATGATACACTTTCAAAATTTAAAAACATGCCTATTGTTGGGGAAGAGATTCCATTCGCCTTTTTAGAATTACTGAGGCGCAAGACTCAGAAAGTTCAACCGGCCATGTATATTTTACTGCAAACATGTCATTTTAGACATCTTTCAAAATTGTATCTGGAATATGGAAAGCAATTCTACTGTGCTAGTGTCTGGCATAGCTCATTGACGTATTTATGCAATGTAAAATCAATCAGATCATGAAGAAATATAAGGATTATGGGCATTTTTTACTTGAATGAATAAAAATCTCGACATATCTAGTTGAAATATAAACAGGAATATATTTGTACCATATTATTTTGGCCTTATGAAATAAAAAAGGATGAAATTGGATTTTATAAGCACCCACACACATACACACTTCTTACGTGACCATGCACAAAGGGCTATGACAAAAGCACAAATGGGGTCTTAATCTAGGCTCTTCCCTTATCTGCCTAGTGACTTTTAACAACTCACAAGAGTTCTGTGCTTCCATTCCCTCATCTGCAAAATGGGACCACAGGATCAGAATCAGAAGGAATCTTCAACATCATCCAACCCCCTCACTTTAAGTAAGAGGAAGGAAGACCCAGAGAGATTAAGTGAGTTAGCCACAATCATACAGGGTTTATATGGCCGAACCAGGAGTCAAAACAAGATCTTCCTCACTACAAATCCAGTGCCCTCCTCCTGACACCAAACCTGCTGTATCTCCAGTACTGGAGTAGCTACAAGACTCATGAGAGATCATGCAGGAAGAAGCCTTTTGAAAGTTATAAAGGGCTTAAGGAAACGTAGAGACTTGTAGGTTACATATCTATTCATGTAGGTAGTAGGGCTATTCATTTCTTTCCCTTCAACAGAATAGGATTTGGAAAACTCATTTCATTTAAAAGTCTCATTCCATTTGAGAGTGTTGGAGGTAAAATATTGCTTAAGAAAAGCACAAGCTCTTTTTCTAAAAAGAAAAAAATATCAGACTCAAAATGGCAAATTGTACAGAGATGACAATTTTAAACCAAGACCCATATTAATAAAATGGAGGACAAAGAAGCAGTAAGTGCTTTTTTTTTAATTCCATAGAAATGGGATCTGATTCTTCTGCGAGGAAACAAAGGCAAAATAGAGAATGGTTTCTGGCCTTTTAATAGTCACATTCAACTCTAACTACTTTCTGAAAGTTTATCAAAAGTTCTATTTCTTTACTTTCTTAAACATCTTCTGGTATATCAATTCTAGCAATATTTTGGCAGCCTGAAATTACTCCATCCTGACCTTGACATTAGTATTCAACAGTACTGATGAAAGAATGACAGCTTCTCCATCCTAGTGGGTGATCTTGCAAGCTTTTACCTTCATGACTATGGAGTTTCTGTCAGATATGCTTCCAGCTGAATGATCACATTCTTTTGAATTATGAAGTGACTCCAAACTGTGCTAATTGGGTCCACACTGATGTCACTCATAAGGATTTAACAGCCTTAATAGTCCTAAAAGTCATATAAGTGTGAGCCATTTCATTAGCGACATACATTCCTCTTAATACAATCAGTAAGTATAGTCACCAACTAATTGTTTGATTTTTAATTGGAAGTGTCATTAAATCCATTAAAAGGGAAAACCAGGCAAACTGTAAAGCAGAACCAAGCTCAGTCACTAACAGCAACTTTTGTCTAAGGTTAAATATTGTTATTTATTTTTTATCAAGGGTCAACAGTGTACTGAGGAATACAGGAAATATTAAAGAAGGTAACGCTTTTGCCCAGCAAGTATATAGTATAAATGAGGCAAATAATTTTTCTAATGCTCATGTCAAGCCATAGTAAGTATAGGAAATAATGACTAGAATTAATATAGCCATTTTCTTTAGAGAGTTATGGTCTTCTCAGAGCAGTTAAGGGACTTTCTGGAGACAATGAAATGTTATTTTTAAGATTTTTGTTGTTGTTATTTAGTTGCTTTCAGTCTAGAACTAGAATTGGGGAGTATGGAACCCAGTACAGTCATCATGTTCCTAATGGCAGTTTGAAAATTTGTTTGAGGTTAATTATGGCAGGTGATGGAATGTAAAAAACAAAAACACTTTGGCAGCATCAATAATACAATGGGGGGGGAACAGCTCTGGCCTTGAAATTCAGCGTCCTTTCCACTAGGTCATCATATGTAATTTTAAACTAAGTTTTTTTTAAATGTTATTAAATTATTAAGCCTAATGTATATAACCAGATTTTTTTTTTAATTTATGATGATTCCTATTACACTAGGTCCCAGCTTTCTAGATGAATAGAATTCAATTGCTTTGACAATTCTGTCTGCTGGCTGTGTGTCAGAAGAGAACAAAGAGAATCCTGTAAATGACTTATTGTGACCAAGTCAATACAGTTTAAATGACAACAGTCTAGTTCTAGCTAATGAGCTTTTTCAAGCCTCCAAGTCAACAGAGGTCAGTGGAAAATGTGTTGGTTCTTGAATCAGAGAACCTGGGTTCAAGTCTCACCTCTGATTCTTACCCCCTGGGTGACCTTAGGCAAGTAAGTTAACTTCCCACAGTTTCGGCTTCCTCCCTCGTAAAATATAGGAGTTAGATGGGAGATCCTTAGGTCTCATCTAGCTCTCTCTCTCTCTCTCTCTCTCTCTCTCTCTCTCTCTCTCTCTCTCTCTCTTTCTATCTCTCTCTCTCATCATATTATCCAAAGACCAATAATCTTCCCAGGGCTTCTCATGGAAATCCTCTCTTAGTAAGCCATGTTCTCCATATTTTCCAAAGTTGTTGACAGCTTCCCCGGGTAAGCTAATTATTTTTCTTCTCCCTGTCCTGGGAAGGTCCTCTGCTCTCAGAAGGTCATACTTCCAAAGTATTTCTTTCTCCTGTTCTCTTGTGGCTTGTCTGTAGCTTCTGCTACATTTGGACTGACTGCTCCTGGAGCAGAGACCATATACTCTTTCCACTTGCCTGATCAGAATGCCAGAGAGTCAGGAAACTACCCAACCTATACAACTTAACTATGTTTGTGTTGAATTTCTAGGGTGATAGCTCACTGGCCAAGGCTCCTCCATCATTGTGATTCCCTCGTTTGGTACTTAGAAGGTAAGGGGAGATGTCTGAGTATTGAGAACTGAAGCTTAACATGTCTGTTTTCCATAGTTTAAAAAAATCCAATAAGGAATTATTTGTTTAGTAATTTCTCTAGGGTCCTTAAACAGTGCTACTTAAAAGGTTTTAAAATCCATTAGTCCTACAAAAAATCTAAGGAGGTCCAAAAATGTTCAGTCATTGCTTACATTACCAAAGTTAAACTCTAGCTTCAAGGTTCCCACTTTGTTTTGGTGCCTCCTAAGCTAAAAGTACGATAACACCCACTTTGAGTTAATATTTATTATACAGAACCATGTTCTCATTCATTCAAGTTCTAAATAAATAATGCTTTGGGGAAACAGATAATTAAGAATGGATTTTTGCCATCATGGAACTGATAGACCATGACAGGGAAGAGTGTGAAGAAGAGGTCTATAATATGGGTACAAATATTAAAGAACCATAATAAATACAGACTTGTAAAAACAATCTAAATCTATCAATGTGCATTAATTAAGTGCTTACTCTATGGCAAGGGTCAAGAACCTGCAGCCTCAAGGCCACATGTGGTCCTCTAGGTCCTTAAATTTGGACTGAATCCAAATTCAAAGAACAATTCTCCTTAATAAAAGGATTTGTTCTGTAAAACTTGGAATCAGTCAAGAGGCTGCACCCGAGAGGACCTAGAAGTTTACCCAGACTCTCTGCTTTCATTCTGCTAGGCACTTGGCATACAAAAGACAAAAACAAAGTAGTCCCTTCCCTCAGTGGGCTTGTGTTCAAATTGTAACTGGTTATGGTTCCCCTAACCACCCTTCATACTCCTCCTAGTCAAGCATAGTAAGTTTTTGAGTAACCGGTATAAAGGGACAATAGCAGGAAATTAAATTGCAAAGGACAACCTGAAAAGTCCCATACAAACTGTCCCAAAGATCAATATTTACAATAATTTACAAACTAGGTCCCATATTAACCAAAATTCACACCCTGATAATATGCAACAGAGTTAGCCAAAGCCGTCTCAAGTGTAGGAAACCTGTGGCCTTGAGGTCATATGGCTCTCTAGATCCTCAAATGTGGCCCTTAGACTGAATCCAAACTTCAGACTCCACTGTCAGGGTTCGGGTTCTGGTTCTGATTCTATTATATGTAAATTCCATACCTCCACAGTTCCAGACAAGAAGACTATCAAAAAGATGCTTATAAATTTGGGATGATGACTTTGAAGTTTTGTCTATCACTCTGAGATGCTAATGAACTAACTCCAAGGTGGCATACTTAGGAGTCCTTCTGTTTCCCTGCAAGAGTCCTATAAAAAACGAGATCTCCAACTCCTGGCTCTGAGCTCGCTTCACTCTCCATTGGGTTCATGTTACCCAGTACTCTCAAATCTAAATTCAGATTAATTGAGTGATATTTTCTTCCTATGCCTCTCTCTATTCTTTTGTCCATAATATCTTCTTTCTCCATCCCATTTTCCTATCCCCAAGCCATTATGTCTGCCTATGTACCTCTTTTGCCCCTTGTCTCTGTCTTTATGGGATTTTTGTCCCTACATCCTCTGAGCATAAAATATGATTGCCATCCCATTTCTCCCTGCCAATCGTGTTTTTTCTAGGCAAGTACATGAAGAACTAGGCATGTCTGCCCCCTTTTCATAATTTCACAAATGAATTCAAAGGAGAGTATATTTTATCAGAAGAATCACCAAGTACATGCATAAGATTGTACAAAATAAGTGCCAGGTAAATTTGAGGGTGGTAGGTAGGTGAAGGGGTGTACAGCCAGGTGTGTGCATGTGAGGGTGAATCAGGAAAGGCTTCATGCTTGGTGTCTCCTGAGTTTTGAAGGAAACCAGGCATTCTAAAAGGCAGAGATGAGGTGGTAGTACATTCCAGACACTGGAGACAGTGTAAATGCAGAAATGAGTGATGAAAATTCTCCTCATGTGCTACTAGGGGCTTTGAAAGTGATTAGTGATATTGCATGGTAATATAGAAGATAATGTGATAAAGCATAAAGTATGAAATCCTGGGTGGAATCTGAGGAAGAAAGGATAATTTCTAATCGTTTCTACTGATCTGGAGCTGGAGAGAGAATCAGAGAAGGCTTGATGGGGAGAGGCAGAATTTGCACACCAAATCTTGAAGGATGCTAACTATTTCCACAATAAGGGAATTCTTACCATTAGGATTGATCTGAATAAAGAAAAGCACAAAGGAACAGAGAAAAATCCTTAATATGTAAGAAGGACATGACCATGAAATGCTGTCACAGAAAATGTCCTGGAATCATTATTTGGATAATGCCTTCATTTCTTATTTCCCTTCAACAACTTCAGTCTTTAATAATAATAATTAGCATTCATATGGTTTAAGAGTTACAGAATAACCCAGGGAGGTAGGTGCCATTATTATCCCTATTTTACGGGTGAGAAACACATAACCACTAAAGGTCAAAGGCCAAATTTGAACACAGATGTTTCTAACTCCAAGTCTAATTCTCTATACAATGAGCCACCTGGCTGCCCTATAAATCCCTCCCTTCCTTCCTCTATCTCCCCATTTCTTAAAGATGACAAGCCAATAGCAAATATGTTAACTGACTTACATCAGATCTTTTCATTCCATGGAATCTCTTTTGCCAATAGGTCAGCTACGTGGCAAAATGGGCCTGAATTCAGGAGACTCCTTTTCTTTAATTCAAATCTGGCCTCAGATACTAACTGTGTGACCCTGGACAAGTAATTTAACTCTGTTTGTCTCAGTTTCCTCATCTGTAAAATGAGCTGGAGAAGGAAATGACAAACCACTTCAATATCTTTGCCCAAGAAAACCCTAAATAGGGTCATGATTGAACCAACAAAACAACAATTATACCCATAGGTATGTATTTTCCACAACTTCATAAAATAGCATCCTGGACACCTAAAAACTGATTTCTTGTTGTGTTGAGTACTTTGCCAGCTGTACCGAATTAGTAATACTGTTTATATTAACTATTTGGCATGGAAATTTTAGAGCAGACAATTATCTACATTTCCAATTTATGTACTTTCATCTTATAAATTATAGAAAAATATTAAGGGGGAGTGAGGAATCAAGACAGGAGACATAAAATGATGTCTGTATTGTGGGGACTGAACTAAAAGATCTGACATAACCGATGACCCAAATGTATGATAACTGAGTCATTGTGGTTTCCTACCATGCACAAACCCTCTTCTGGTCTGATATTGTGGAGTCCAATAGCCATACTCTCTCCCCACTGCTTCATTTGCTAGGATTCTCACCCCAGTGGCCTCCCTCTACTAAAATCCTTTATGTTCCACTGTCATGGGGGCTTTACTTTGGCAGGCTATTTTAGTTTTACTTTGAGATGAGGAAAAGTCAGTATTATTTGTCTAACTACACAAGAATTTAATATCATAGGAAAAAATTAACTGCTATGCATGAGCATAAGTGCCAACAATTTGACTTGCCATATTTCACCTAAAAGTTTAGTTCATCTAAAAGCATTATTTTTTCCAGTTTTTCTACTGGTTCGGAGTAGGTTGGGCAATTTATTTCTGCTTTCTTTTCTGTCGCAATGGAAAGTTCAAAGAAGATATTTATTAGAGAATGGCATATATGCATTTATACGTGTATTATATATGCATTTTAATTTTTGTAAGCATTTTAAAAAGCATCAATAAAGTGTTAAAATTTATATGGTGCAATTATATAATTTGTGACGTGTTACAGAATGCATAACATTCTACAAGTAATTATATTGAAAATAATTACATAGATAAAGACACTGACATGGGGCAGCTAGGTGGTATACTAGATTGAGAAAACTCATCTTCTTAAATTCAAATCCTGCCTCAGACATGTACTGGCTGTGTGACCCTGGGCAAGTCACTTAACCTTGTTTGCCTTAGTTTCCTCATCTGTTAATGATCTGGAGAAGGAAATGGCAAACCACCTTTGCCAAGAACACCCCAAATGGGGTCACAGAGTCAGATGAGACAGAAAATGACTATGGATATAGCTCTCTATTGATACTCTAGCAGTGACTCCTGAATATATTTGTGTAGCATTTAAGGTTTATGAAAGTACTTTCTGTTCAACCATATTGTCAGGTAGGCAGAATAAGAATTATTAGGGCCATTATACAGACAAGAAAATAGAGGATTAAAAATATAGTGATTTGTTTGTGATCCTAAAGCAATTACCTGTCAGAGCTAAAGCTCAAACTGTTTTATTCTAGGCCCAGAACTCTTTCTGCTTTTCTACACTGATAGAATTAAAAGCCTAATACTCCTAAGAGTCCTCTTAAAGGAAAGTACACAAGTCTGAGTTTTCAGCGAACTATTAATTCATTTGTAAATAAGAACAGTGTGAGATCTAATTAATGTTTCTACAGTGTTTGGTGAACTTGATGTTATTCTTAGTGTAGATCATGATTATTACTATTATTGTCCCTTATTAATTATTCAGTGTGACTGTATCTCTCTTTAGAGCTACTTTGTGGATATTTTTTTCAAAGAGCATTTCTAGAGAAAGACCTCATGTATCAGAAATATTTTCCCTTTAAGGCAAAATTATGAATCCTATTGCCCTGAATATCTACATAGAAAATGAGGGGGGGATATTTCCATTTTTGGTCTAGGACACTAAATACATATATTTTAAAATTTAAAACAAATATGATTGCATAAAATATGTTTGGGGGCATCAAGGTGGCACTGAGGATAGAACACAGACCCCAGAATCAGGAAAAAACTGAGTTCAAATCTGTCCTCAGACACTTACTAACCTTGTGACCCTAGACAGATCACTTAATCCCTGTTTACCTCAGTTTCTTAATCTGTAAAACAGGGATCATAATAGCACAGTTAGGGTCTTACGGTTATTGTAAGGATCAAATGGGGGTAATAATTGTAAAGTGTGTAACACAGAACTTGGCCCATTGTTTGTGAATGTTCAGTCATTTCAGTCATGTTCATCACATCATGACCCCATTGGGGATTTTCTTGGCAACAATACCAGAGTGGTTCGTCATTTCCTTCTCTGACCCATCCAGTGAATCCATTTTTTTTAAAGGCAATCAGAGGTTAAATGATTTATGCAGGGTCACACTGTTAAGAAGTGTCGGAGGCTGGATTTGAATTCAAGTTTCCCTGATTCCAGACCCAGTGTTCTATCCACCAAGCCACCAGTTGTTTCATAGTAAGAGCTGGACAAGTGTTAACTAACATCATTTGAAAGCACATATAGCCACATAGATTTCAAATTGTAAAAAAAACCCAAAAAACATTGCAGTCTTATAATTTTGTCTCCACATTTAACAGATGTGGAAACTCAGAGAAGCGACTTGCCCAGTGTTCCAAAGGCAATAGGTGGAAGCATCAGCATTTGGACACAGAGCCCATTTTCAGGGATCATTCCACTATACCACTTGGATAGAATGCTTTACTGAAAAGGTTTTTGTGCAGCCATATGTAGAGTACTGGGCCTTGCATCCATAAGTGTACATTATACACCTTTCCCTCTGGAGATCCCAGTTCTTAACCATTTACCAGCACGCTCCTGAATTGCTCTATAAACACTGTTTACACTGAATAGTAGTGGCATTGAAGGCTCAGGAGATGAAGTCATCTCTATACAAGAGACCAGGAAACTTCAGACTGATGATGATGATGATGATGATGATGATTGGCCTCATAGACTATTTTAAGTTTTATATAGCGCTTTATATCCATTATCTGATTTGAGCCTCACAATAATCTCTTGGTTTCAGATTTCCCATTTATATAATGAGGGCCCTTCTAGTTCTAGAAATGATACTACAATTGTATGTTTATGGGTATGTATTCATGAATTTCTTTGTAGCAGCTTAGAAGATATATGCTATGGTGGGAAAGTGTTAGATGTGAAGTCAAGAGAGACTTGAATGTGAATCCTTTTTCTGATATTTACTTAATTTTTGTTCTGTTACACAAAAATACGCCAAAAAAACCAAAGAAACAAAAAGAAAAATTTTCCCCAAAATTTTATTTTAGACTCAAACACCAGAACACAAATAGAAAATAGAGAAAAGAAGCAAAAACATATCATAAACTTAAATATTGGAACTTAAATACAAAGTTAGAAAGAAATAAAAACATGCCAAAAAGAGAAACATATCCTTAGTAAACAGGCCATACAAAAAACAGGCAGCAAATTTGGCACATGGCCTATACTTTACTAACCCCTGTCATAGAATACTTATCTGATCTTTTGGAATCTCAATTTTCCCAACTGTAAAAGAAATAATAGCAGGATCTACCTTACACGATTGATGGAAAGAGTAATATATTCAAGAAATATATCCAAAGGAGAAGACTCATGATTCACTGACACAGAGAAGTCTCAGATGGGGAGATTTCTCTTTGATTCATGTCCATACCTGTTGGGTCTCTTGTTGGTAATGGGTTGAACCGGTCCTCAGCTAACAGGAGTGCACGTGATCATCTGGGGGTGGAATGCGAGGGCTGCACCTGTTTGCAATAAGCAGGATTATCTCTCCACCTTCGGGGTGATGCACGATTGGCTCACTGTGGCGAGGGCATAGCCAGGGGAGGGGCCCTAAGGGGCCCTGGAAAAAGGACTTAAATGCAGGCTACCCAGAGGCAGAGGGAGTTCCAGCCACACCAGGCTTAGAGAATGTAGCTAGAAGCAAGTCCTGTGCCCTGAGTTTTCTGTGCAGCTGTTTCTCCTGGAGAAAGAGGGAGCCGGGATGCCTGAAGCCTGTTGAGGAAGGGTATAGGGGAGACCTATACATCCTGACCCCAAAACCTTAGCATATACCCATTCTGGAATTTAAAATCTTTGAAAGTTGTCTAGAGTACTAAGAAGTTAGTTGACCTCATCCTGCGTCACACAGCCAATAGGTCTCTCAAGAGGGCCTTGAACCATACTCTTCCTGACACTAAGCTCAGTCATCTAACCATCCTTCCATCCTGCTTTCCCTCTAGGCAAAATACTCCTTAAACCTTGTCATTATATAAGTGCTAGCTTTATCTAGCTTTTGGGTAATGTGACCTTAAAAACATAACACATTTAGCATCTGTAACATATTTCTGAAATACTTTGTAGTTATCTATTAATGCTTCAATTAGGAATTATCTGGATCTAAAGTGAACATGTGAGAAAATTAACAAAAAACATTTACAAAAGTGAGAAATGTTAAAAGTCAGCCCCCTCTCCTTTATGGTGTTCTTTGAACAAACAATTTTCCATACATGTGTGCCTCTGGATTATAACCCAAGTTCCTTTTTCCTATTGTCAGCATAGATAGTTTACACTCTTAAGACAAAGACATCTATCTGCTGTATTTTTTTCCACAGGGTAAAACTAAGTCATTGAATTTTCATATGCAGCCAAAATATCTTTTCATTATTAATTTCCATTTGTTTGTGTGCACTGTATATAACAAAACAGAACAAAAGTTTCTGTGTTTCTAAAGAGATGTAGACAAGCTTAATATAAATACCAAATCATCCCTTGAAGTGAAAAAGAATCCAGGTAATGTGGGAATATGGACAGCAGAATTATGTTATGATAGCTGGGTAAACAGACTGTCATGAGAGTTACCAGAAACTTAAGCTTTAACAGAATATAAATTATCTTTTATTTTTTTTACCTTTGCAAAAAGGGAAGAATAATCTGAAGAGTTTATATACTTTTGACATGTGATCTTTTTTTCTGCAAACTGATTTGTATCTGTATCTTTATGAGAAGGATAAACATAATTAATTCCAACATTCTTCATTTTCCTTCATTTATGTTAAGTGATTGGAAATACCGTTTATATTTATTCCCTTAAGATGCTTTTATGGTAAAGGTTGCCTCCAGAAGACTCACTCAAATTAAGAAAATATTCTTCACATTGAAACTAACTTCATGCTACAAAATAATCAGCACTGAGGCGGGTTGGGGTTTTTTTTGCCCCCTTATTATCTGAATGAGCCAACTTGATAACTGGATAATTTGTTAATGACATAATTGCTTCTTTTAAAATCTATCAAATTTGCCACCTGTAATTAATGCTTGTTGCAACTGATTTTGAGACCAAATCCTTAAGAGATGATATTGATTATGGGAAATGAGGCAGATGCTGCTGTTATAAAAACCATGGGTGGGAAAGTACATCCCTACATTGACAGAAATGTAGAGAGCTTCACAAAATATGCCATGGATATATTTTTCCTTGAATCACAGGCAATTTAAAAGGATCTATTATTAACTCTGTTTTTTTGCAATCCCAATCATTAATTCAAGTAAATAGTAACTCATACTTACTTGGCATTTTATGATTCACACAGGCTTTTCCTTATAATATCTCTAGGAGGAATATTGTGTAGGGAATGTTAGTCCCATCCTATAAATGAAGGAACTGGAACTCTAGAAGGCTTATTTATAAATTTGCAGTAACACAACTAAGAGTTACAATAACCCCAATTATAATTATAGCTAGCATGTATATAGTGCTTTAAAGTTTGCAAAAGTTCTTTACACATATTATTTCATTATCTGTTTTACAAATGAGAAAACCGAGGCTAAGTGCCTACAGGGACACAGTAATAAATGCCTGTGATAGCATTTGAACTCAGGTCTTTGGACTCCAGGATTCTAACTATTGTCACCCCTCCCTGGGACAGAGCTGGGATTAGAAACCCATATCTCCTGACACTAATTTATGTGTCCATTCTATTATATCACATTACCTTCCAAACCATTATCATGTCTTCTCTAGCCCATGTGAATCCTTAAGTATGTATTCTTATGGTTTACAGATTCCACCTTTCCCCTCATTTTTAATTTTATCAAAGGGAAAAATACATAAAGCATTTTGCAGTCTTTGAAGTATTATTTCTTATTATTATGGCTATGATTTACACTTGGAGGAACTCCTTCCAGCCATGATGACAGTGCTCTGATATGCCATTATCTTTCAGGAGTTGCTTGGGAGTCCTGAGTGACTAAATGACGTGTCCACTGGTTAAATCATGGACATGTCAGGGAGAGAACTTGAATCCAGGTCTCCTCGAATCTGAGGCTGGCTTCTATCCACTCCATCACGTTATATTATGGTCTATAAGTTATACAACGAATGCCATTTCAGGGTGTCTGAGAGTGATTCAGTAGCTATGGGACAAATAAAAAACATGATGGAATTTTTTGGTGTGGTTTTAGAGCTGGAAGGGCCTTTATTAGTCATCTAGTTCAAGGAACTCATTTAACAAAGGAGAATACTGAGACCCAGAGAAAAGCTCACAGAAGTAATTAGCTGTAGAGTTGGAAAAGGAGCTCCCAGACTCCAGATTCAGCATTCTTCCCTCTGCATCATGTCACCCTACAATGGAATGAGCTAAAGGGAGACAGATTTGTGTCACTTACCACTGGGTATTTGTGTTGGGGAGGGGAAGCAAGGTCAGACCACAGGTAAAACAAGTGACTGAATCTTCATACCCATAATCACGTGGTATGCAGGTCTGGGAAAGAGATTGATGGTAAAATGGAGTAATGACCCTCAGGGGGATCAAAGGGGTTGGACCAGAGTCTATGTTTTTGCCCTTTTGGCCAAAGCCTTCTGGGTTTTTACTTTCCTGCCAGTAATAGGCATCATTTTTCTTTCTCTTTGCTTCCTCTACTGGTCCTCAACCACTTTGTGGCTGGAGCCGTGCTGTTGTACTCTGTGTAAAAGCATTTTCTCTCCTCTTTTAAAATGTTATTGCATTACTCCATGTGTGTTAGAGTTTTGCCACATATACAAGGTTACAGTGGTTACTGCTTAGGGGACCACATGGGTCAAGTGAACTGACCAAAGGGCACCAGGGGTATCAATCAATCGACATACATTTACTTAGCTACTATGGGTTAGGCACTGCACTAGGCAATGGGAATATAGAATGAAACTGTCCCTATTCAGAAATAACTTACATTCTAATAGGGTGGGCAACCAGTGGATATGTATACATTTTCAGCATTAATATAAAGCAAATAAGTACAAATAGGTACCAAGTTCAAGGTTCTAGGGGCAGTTAGGTGGTGCAGTGGAGAGAGTGATAGCACTGGGGTCAGGAAGACCCATCTTTCAGACTTCAAATCCAGCTTTAGATACTTAATGGCTGTGTTACCCTGAGAAAGTCACTTAACCTGTTTGCCTCAGTTTCCTCATCTGCAGATTGAGTTGGAGATAGAAATGGCAAGTCATTGGCATGTCAAGAAGACCCCAGATGGGGTCAGGAAGAGTCCAACTCCACTGAAATGACTGAATAACATTAGTTGAAAAGGCAGCAGCAGTTAGAGAATCAATACAATTTGCATGAAGAAAATGGTGATTGTATTGTACCTTAAATGAAGAGGAGGGTCTCTGAGGCATGCATAAGGAAGGAGCACATTACAGGTATGTGGATCAGCAAGTAGAAAAGATGCAGAGATGTTATATAGAAGGTTGAAGCGACCAGAAAAAAGAGAGGCTGATGAACACAGTTTTACAAGAACTTAGGGTCTACAGCTTGTCCCCAAATGCATAGAAAGTCACGTCTAGTACCTAGTAAATTAAAAAAGGGGTCAGAGAGGGTACAGAAGAAATGGAGAGATATCCAAGGATTATCCTTAAGTGGAAAGGGGCTGGAAAATAGAGGGTCATGAGTAAACAAATGGCTATTAAGGGTATTCAGAGGGCTCGGGAGGACTCATCCCAAGTGAAGAACAATATGTCTTTCATTGAAAACTGGATAGCTATTAATTTGTTTAGAATAAATGAGGTAATTTGCTACCCAGCTGAACATTGCAAATACCATTGATAAACACCTTATTTAAATCTTCCCTCCCTACCAGAATCTGCTCCATTCCCCTACCTACAATTCTATTCACTTTCACAAATATTTATTAAGGTCTAACAACAGAGAATACCCAAAGCCACTGTAAGACTTGACATTGTGATCTACTTTCTTTAACCTTTCCATGGTTAATGATAAGCCCCCTTACCATGCTTTCTTGTCTCCTACCGTGCAAATGTTTGAAATCTTATTACTGATGACATTTACACTAAGATAAGGTAGTAATTATAACTCTAGTTAAAGGTCTGCTTTATAGGTTTTTGTTTAGTGATGTTTTATAGAAGAAAAAAAATTATGAGTAACGAAACTGATTGTATTTGTTTAATTTGAATATCTCTTCACAGGCTATACATACAATGCTAAAAATAATTTGGAACACTTTAAGACACCTGGTTATTCTGATATGAAGACATTTTGTTTTCAGTGAATTTTTCAGGCTGGCATTTTATTTAAAAAAAAAACAACAGTTCAGAACGCTTGAGAACGAAGAGGCATATTGTTCAAGTGTAGGGGACCACGTGAAAGAAGACCCAGCAATGAGAAAAATAGAAGAATCAAGGAAAGGTCTGGACTCGATGTCTGGGTGATGCTAGAGGCAATGGAGTTAATGGAGATTTTTTTTTTAAGGAAAGAGATGGTTCAAGGTATAAGGAGGTCACATCAAAGAAGGACAGGCAATGAAGGGATTCAGAGAAGCGGAAAAGCATCATCAGGGAAGTGAGAAAGGAGAATGATCTTAGCAGCTGCATCCTGGGGAGAGATGATGGAGGGGAAAGGCAGAGAGCAAAAATGATTGGTATCAAAACTGCCATTTAATAATTTTATAAGGTTTCACTCCCTACCATAGAAGTATCTGTATCTAGAACGAGACAACTCCAAGCGACCTTTCCTTTAAGCTGGTGATGCCAAATTTCAAATAGGATTAAGCCAAGTCTTTTCACAAAGGATTCCTGAAAATGTAATCAACAAAATACATATATAGCAAGAGGGAAGGACCTATAGAATTGCATTTCAAATCCCTAATTTATCATTTTTAAAGAAAAATTTATCATATTTAAATAAAATAATTATCATACAAATTTGATTGCTCTCTTAGCTTTGCTTGATAGCAACTCTGACCTATGTGACCTTGGGAACACCACTTTTTTCTGGTCCTCAGTTCTCCCATCTATAACATTGGGGGTGTGGGGGAGGAGTACAATTGGACTAGATGTTCTCTAAAGCCTTCTCCAATTAAAACTTCAACCCTAAGAAGAATAAGTTTTTCAGATATTAGTTCGACCAATACTTAATAAACATTAAGTTTTGGAGTATTATGTTTTGGAGTATTATGAAGTATTATGCTAAGGAATAAGAGAAACTTTTAGAAAGTAGGTGAAGTGTGGTACCTTCTCACATTGACTGAATAAGTTTAAAATGGAGAAGTGACATATATGCAGATAATTATGTCTAAGTGATATACAATAAATGCACTAAGGGCAAAAACAAATTCTAGGTAAGGTATAGAAGAAAAGGGGACAGGAACGGTATATAAATCAAGAGAGGTTTCTTGGGGTAGCTAATATTTAAGTTAGATTTTAAAGGTTGAAGTAATTCACATGAAGCTTATATCACAAAGAAAAAAATCTCCCTAAACTGCACCGAAGCAACCACCGTACTGGAAGAGTGGTATATAACTCTGCTTGGAGGAACCACCAACCAATCCTTTTCCAGAACACAAATTGCATATTTGAGCATCCATCTACAGGCTCTTTAATGGTGGTATTAAGGCATCAGAAAGCTTTCCAGTGTGAACTACATACAATGGTTGCTGCTACAACTTTCAATATGACAATCATGCTAAGAGTGGTGATCCCATTGATTCTGAGCAGGAATTATAAAGAACTTTCATGTTATGATTGAATAAATCATTCTATCCTTCTGATTACCAAGATGCTGAAAAAAAAATCACTCACTCAAGAATTTCATTATCTGTTTTCAGAGCAATATTAAAGGCCACAGTCCTAGTAGTTAAACAAGTTCTTGGTATAAGAATAGTATATTTCAATAGTACAATATGGATAGGACAGATAAAAGGAAGAACATTGCCTCAGGCAATCTTCTTTCACTTCTTCCTTTGAATTAAATCCCTGAGTCAGAAAGTAGGAAATGGAATGGTTGGGAGCCTATCAGTTTTAATGGCAACCAGTTAAAAGGCACAAGTATAGAATTCCTGCATACATGGGTAGAAATTTTTATGGGTTCAATCCTAAACTGGTGACTAGAATTCTAATTGAAGGCATTTAACTTTCTAAGATGATCCCAGGAAAGAGCTCTATTTTTCCTTCTTAGATAAACCCTATTATATTGCGAATGTTTCTACTTACCTTGTGACCTTATCCAACTACACCACTGAATTGGCAGACATTACTTTTTTTTTATCTGCCACAGTGCCCTAATATCATGCTCTGCACATAATAGGTGCTTAATACAATTCAAAATATTTCACTATGTTGTTGACATCATCTTCAAGGGTTGCTGTGATCCTGATCACATTTAATCATTGATAATAGATTTTCTTATTTATGCTTCTATCTCTCATTACACCTGAGTGTATTGTACATATTCGATGCTTAGTTAAATTTTGCTGAATGAATGAATGGAATTATGAGACAAAAGAAAATGTGATTTGAAAGCAGGAATCTTAGTGTGAGATTTAGGAGACCCTGTATCTAAAGATCCTTGATGAACTATAAGCAGTCTTTGGAAACTTGCAGTTATAATGTGTGGAGAAATGGATTGGTAGGAAACTTGTCAGAATGGAAAATGTTGTGGAGGGGAAGTAAGTGAGCCCTGGGGAATGCCCTAGCAGTACGCTACTGGATATAAGGAAGCAGCCAGGTGGCGCAGTGGATAGAGTGCCGGGTCTGGAGTCAGGAACCTTTATCTTCCTGAGTTTAAATTCAACTTTAGATACTTAATTAGCTGTGTGACCCTAGGCAAGTCACTTAACCCTGCTTACCTCTGTTTCCCCAGCTTTCAAATAGTCTGGAGAAGGAAATGGTAAACTATTCCTGTATCATGGCCAAGAAAATCCCCAAAGGGCTCATGAAGAGTTAGGTACAACTCAACAACAATAAT
This sequence comes from Pseudocheirus occidentalis, assembly GCA_028646575.1. Lineage (NCBI taxonomy): Eukaryota > Metazoa > Chordata > Mammalia > Diprotodontia > Pseudocheiridae > Pseudocheirus > Pseudocheirus occidentalis. Next base: position 53,449,070 of record CM053601.1, read on the forward strand.
AATAGCAATAACTGCGTATAAACTTTGGTTTCCTATTCAGAAATTAGGTTAGGCCAGCAGGAAAACATACTGATCAATTTTTAAAATCTAAAGCAAGAATGTCCTTAGGGAAATCTGAGGAGTATTATGGAAGTAAATCCAAGACTCCTGGCATGCAAGAGAAGGAGAGGAGGACATGGAGTCCTACATTTCTATAATCCTGTAGCTGTCACAGTATTTAGCCATCAGCAGGCTGAGTACCTGATCATCAGATTCCACTGTCATGTGTCCTGGTCCATCCATCCTTAATCGCTGGTGATTGATTAATGCTCACACATTAGGCTACAGCCTTGCTGAATTAAGTGTCAATGCTGTGCTATAGCTTTGAAGGTTCCTGCCTTATTCTGTCACTGATTGTCTCCATAAGCCAGACGTGTCAGAGCTGTAAACTGATGAGGTAAGTAGTGATTAAGGCTAAGTGGATCTTGTTAATTCAGCAACACTTTAAAATAATTGAACATGAATAAAATGGTAAATTACAATGGAATTCCAATGGGAATACATATGAAATCTACATTAATACAACATTAGTTCATCATAAGCAGCATTATTTGAATTGAATACCAAATTGCGAAATAATGACCGGTTACTCTAATTCTAAGGGAAAAAAAAAAAGGTTTGCCCTGGCATTTAGGAGGCAAGATAGGTGGAAAATGAAAGTATTATCAACATCACATGCCCTTACCTAAGCATTAAAAGAATTTTTTTTTTTGGCTTTTATAGCTTAGTCTGTGGTTTGACTTGGCTATCTTAGAGTTAGGCTTAAAGTCTAGAGAGATGATGGCTGGATCCTTCAGAACTGCACCCTAAGATTTTTTTTAAGCCCTAAATAGACAGAATACAACAGTGTTTGCTTTAAGAGCTTTTCAAAACTAAAAAGTGACCTTTGTATTTCCAATAATGTGTGATAATTGAATGTAGACACTGCATATCAGAAAATAAGGTACTTGTAAGGGAAGGATCATATTCAACTAGGCCTTGTAATTGAGGGGCACAGTTTATCTGATATTGTCAGCCTGGCCTCAAAGAACCTCGATAGTCATAAGCAGTGGGGGATTACTGCTTTCCATAGCTAGGGCAATGTGATTCTTTCAGCAGGTCACTCAGAACAAAGATAAAGAAACAAGGGAAGGGAAGGGAGTTTACATGACTTACCACAAGGGTGAATGGGTGGCGCACCAAATTCCTGAAAACCAATCAGAAACCTGTGATGGGATTTGTTGTGTCCTTTTGAAACTGATGTAATCTGGGAAATGGCTGGGAGATGATAGAGTCTGAGTAGGAACTCAGAATGAACAGTTGTATTAAAAAACAAAAACACCAAACACAACAAAAAAGCAAGTGAATAAATAAATCCCTGGCACAGAGATTGAGATAGAAGAATGGCCTTGTTCTACTCAATCCAGCTGCCATTAAAACAACAACAACAACTGCTATTTGGCTAAAGAATAACAATTCTCTGACTACCCCATGATTTTTTTAAAAATAACTATGATTTCCCATTTATTAAAAAAATTGAAATAATAAAAAAGGAAGGTATATCTCAGCATTTTAGGCAAAAGTAGATGGAAGATAAAAGTGTTAACTTCATCAGGTTTCCTAAGTACTTTTGTTTTCTTTTTGCAGCTTAGACTTGAATAAACCTTGAAAATTATCATATGATAACCTTTTTTTCACCATGATATATTACATACCAAGATTACGTAATGAGAAGGAGGGAAAGAAAAATTTGGATCTCAAGGGATTCTGGAATTGAATGTTTTAAACTAAAAGTAAATAAATAAATCTAAAATAAAAAAAAGAATATGTAATGAAGGCACTGGATTGGAAAATCAGGAGACCAGGGTTCCAAGCCAACCTCTAGTACTGATTAGCTGTGTAACTTTGGACAAATGATTTAACTTCTCTGGGCCTTAGTTCTGTATCTGTAAAATGAGGAGGTCTGACTTCATTCCCTAAGGTTCATGTCAACTCTTAAATTCTATGGTGTTTATGGGTCAAGAGAAGAAAGACCTCAGTTCAAATATAGGTCATTCTTATTTGGCAAAACCACAGAACTATTCAATTCCCTCAGTTATTATAACCTTAAAGATATCGTAATTAGTATTTCAAGCTCCAGGGCCTGGTTTGGTCCCCATGCTCTCTGTCCTGAATGACCTCTATACTTTACCTTGACAATTACACAGTAAATGTCAATTGTATAGTCTGGTTTTCATTCCCAGAGAACAAAGGCTGGGACCTACCTAGAGGAATACCTCCCATGGGCACATTGCCTTTTGTTTCAGAGTAACTGAACCAAAACAGACTCAGCAAATAGTTAATCTCTGTTTGTCCAGTGAGAATCACATTCCCCTGGCTTCTGAAAACAACAGCTCTAAGTGGATAAAGAAGGAAATATTGCTGTTTTCACTAGCCAGGCCAGATGGATGAATGCTGTTTCCTCACTCAGTTAAGTGAGCTGAAAGCAGGCTTTCTAAACTACAGTATAAACTTGATCCTGGATCTAGGTTTCTGGAGATGTTTTCTTTGCCCCCAGGAGGTAACCACCACGGACAACCTCAGATCTTTCCTCTAGCCTCTTTTGATTCATGAAACACCAGGGCCCTGACTTGTTCTTATGAGATCTCTGACCTACGCGACAACATCATCGTTTAATTGAACCCAAGTTTGGAGATGTGAGCTTTCTGCCACAGGTGGCTATGCTTTTAAAAAAACTGGTTGCCGGGGGTGCTTGTGAATTCATAGTATGCCTTGAGTGAAACCTCAAGAGAGAGGCACCATTCAAGCTTTCTCGACATGCCGAATGCCTTGCAATGTTTTATAATTGTGCTTCAGTCCTCCTAGATGGAAAGAGGCAGCTCTCCACGAGAACCAAAATAAAAGAGTGAGCACACACTTTAGGGAAATCATAGTTTTGTATTAAAAGTTCAGGGTAGTGAAGGAGAAGAAGTGACAAGCAAGCGCTGGTATGTTTACCATTTTCATATATTAGAAAGATTATTCCAAAACAGTGGCGGAGAGGGGAAGGTTGGGTAAAGATAAGGTGCATAGAGATGCACCTTATGTGAAATTAGAGTATCCAGGAATTCTGGCACAGGGTGAACATGTGTGGTGAATTAAAATCAGAAATGCTGAGAGATGGCCAATCATTAGGGCTGACACCTAATTGGAGCTAAAAGGGGGTTATATATTAGGGATAAAGGCATAAAAATAGAAACATTCATTCTAGGGAACCAAAGGTCAGGAGCCTAGACCCTGCAAGAATTGCATAACATAAACATTAATTCTAAAAAATAAGATAATCAAGGAGTTTCCTTGATTATTTTTTTTAATGCTCACATGAAAAATCCTCCTTTGCTCATTTTCTCTATTCCCTCTGGATTAACTTTATATAGTTAATGGTTGATTGACTCCTTTCAGTCACAGTATCAGAGAATGGTATGAAATCTTACACTTGGAAGGGACTTATGAGCTAAGGCCCATAGAGCAAAGGTGAAGAAATTGGGGCCCAGGGAGGTAGTGAGACCCAAAGTCAAATGATTACTTTATGGAAGAGCTGAGAGCACCTGCATTTCATCAAAATCTAAGCATTGTAAGGAATTGTAGAGAGAGTCTAATCTAACATACTTCCCAGCCCCCTGCCACCCCCCCCCCAAATGAGGAAACTGAGATTTCTAGATATCTTGTGTTTTTTCTCACAATCACTTCTTTAGGAACAATACTAAAAAAAGTCTAGGGAAGGAGAGACAAAAAATTCTTTGAAATTAAATCAGCAATATACTACTATGAGATGAAAGCTAGGCTTTCAAACTTTTCAAACTCTATTTTCTTCAATAATTTTTTACTTTAATAATCGTCAATAAATGTAAGAATTTTAATATTCAAAGAACAAAAAAAGAGTATTGTATATGAAACTGAACTTGTTTCACAGCTTTCTATTATATGTATTGAATTCAAAATGGTAGTAATAAGATTGCCCTTGTCCCCTTCTGCTACTCTTGTTATCTTCTCTGGGTTCAACTAATGTTTCATTAATATTCTTCTCCTTCATTTCTCTCCTTTTTTCCTTTCTTTCTCTCTCTCTCATTACACACTAATGTGCCTGCCCTCACTTCCCTCCTGTCTGGGCCAAATGCAAACTAACCCTTGTAACAAATGAGTATAGTTGAGCACAACAAATGAGCACATTGACTATATCTGAAAATATCTGTCTAAATTCTGTACTATACATAAAGAATCAAGAATTACCTGGTGGGGGTGGCTAGGTGGCACAGTGAATAGAACACCGGCCTTGGAGTCAGGAGGACCTGAGTTCAAATATGACCTTAGACACTTGACACTTACTAGCTGTGTAACCTTGGACAAGTCACTTAACCCCAATTTCTTTGTCTTCCCCTCCAAAAAATGAATTACCTGGGGCCAAACAAACCACAAAAAATAAACAAAACCCAGCAACAATAAAATATGAGCACGATTCCTTCCTTTATCTTCTGTGTTTGTTAATAGGAAATTTTCTATTTTGTACTTCCCGGCTCTCATGCAGCTAATCTAGAATGTTAGCTGTTTTGTTCATAGCTATTTTGCTGACATTCTTAGGTTGCTCCCTGCAAGAGCAGCATACTCAAAACACCAAAGTTCATTTTTTCTATTAGCCTGGATAAAATATAAATAGATGGGCACAATCATAAATTGAGAGTGTGACGGGACCTTTTGTAAAGGCTTCTTGTCTAATCTTCTGACTTCACAGACGGGTGAGGTTAAACTGATTTCTCCCGAGGTCAAACAACTATTCCAAACAAGAGGTGTGACTTGAACCCGGTTTTTCTTGACTCCAAATCCAGCATTCCATCCTCTACATAATGCCACCTCTGTGCAACCTTGTAGTCAGAAACAAAATGTCGTATTTTTATTACCAATCTATACCAGGAAAATGAACATAATTCATATCATTTTCCTCTTATTTTATGAAAGTTATTACTTGTAGCAATTGAATGGTTATTTTCAAGGCTGCCCTTAGCACATTTGTTTCTGTGTCGTGTTTTTGTTCACTCTTTTTCTCTGTTTCTTTTTGTTGAAAACTCTTTTTATGAATTTGACTGTGTACAGATGATCCTTGTCTAGATGGCTATTTACTTCTTTCTTTTCAAATTACACTCTCTCTGGATCCATAGCCAGAAAAGTGAATCTATCACTCATGCTTTAGATGAAAAGGATGGCTTTTCTGTTTCCCTCCTGAGAAGAATCACCCATAGATATTTTACTAATCCATCATTGCCAGGCCACCTGATATACCGAGGTAAGTGGACACAGAAGAGTGATGTGTTGAAGATTTTGGTTCAGGTTCCTTTCACAGAGGTGAATTCTTTGATAGCAATAATATAAATAGAGATTGTGTTTAAAACCATTCACAAAGATGCTACTTTATGAGAGGGTTTTTAATCTGGGGACCAGGGATTTTCAAATAAAAAAAATTGATAACTATTTCAGTATCATCGATTCCCTTTGTGCATTTGTGTATTTTTATGTATTTAAAAACATTAAAAAAGGTTAAGAACCTTGGTTCTTCAGATACTAACATCAAATTCAGGTCAAGAGTTCTGAGCTTGCATCCTGCTTTAGCCACTTCCTGTGTGACCTTGGACAATTCACGTTTTCACTCAGTGCTTCTGTTTCTTCATCAATAACGTGAAATAATGATATCTGAATAGCAAATGCCCCAAGGTTTGAGTGAGAGATCTGTATATCTTTAACTGTTAATAGTTGTTAGAGAAAAAGAAGGGCAGATTAAAAAGGATGATGTGTTTAGAGTCAGGGAAGATTAGCTTCTGATGCTGTGTCACTATGGTTCTTAGTTTCTACATATTAAAACAAAAATGATACTTGTAGTACCAACCTCAGAGGGTTATTGGGAGCGTCATAGGATTTCATAGATGTCCAGCATTCTATAAACATTGAAGTTCTGTGGAAATATAAGCTGCTAGAATTTAATCTCTGTACAGTCTCTACCACATTACTGGGTGTATATTGGCATTTGATGAATGCCTGAATTAATGATGGTGTTCGTGTTTGACTCATTCATTCAACAAGTATTCAACAAACTCAAGAAGTTTGCATCTTATCCGGGGAAATGACACGAACATAGAGAATTAAACACAAAATATATACAAAGTAATTTCCAGGCGGAGTACTCCCAACTGGTAGGAATTAAGATATGGTTCCTCCAGGTGGAAATACCTAAGCTGATCTGAACTTTGATGAAGCCTGTGTGCTAGGTCATTTTCCCTTTCAAGATCTCATCAACTCTCATGATTTTAGCTGTCATCTTTATGCAGATGATTCTTGTATCTACTTGTCTAGCCCTAAGCTCGCGGTCTCATCTGTCCACATACCTCTTAGATATCTCAAACTGGATGTTCTATAGACATCTTGAGATATCCTTACCTAAATTTGTGGCCTTTGACCCCAAAGCCTCCCTGTCGTTGTTAACTTTCCTCATTTACTGTGAGAGGGTAGGTCCTCACCATCTCACACCCAGTCTCTTAAAACAACCCTCTGCTTGGTCTGCCTGCCATAAGTCTCTCTAAACTTTAAACCATCCTTCCTTCACATGTCAAATTCATCTTACTGAAGCACAGATGTGTCCCTATCACTCCCTTACTTAACAAACTCCTATGGTTCCTTTTAACCTCAAGAACCAAACATAAACCTCCTGTTTGACTTTTAAACCCCTTCCTAAGCTGGCTTCTTCTTACCTTTCAGATTTTCTTGCTCCCTACTCCCCTCCACATAGCTACAAGGCTATTCCTTACGTATAGTACTCCAGCTACTGAATCCTCACATTTTAACGGCTTGTCCTCCAGGCCTAGAACTCTTTCCCTGCTCATATCCATCTCCTACCTATCCTGGATTCTCTCAAGTTTCATCTAAATTCCGGTCTTCTGCAAGAAGCATTTCCCGCTTTTCATCAGTTTTTGATGTCTTCTTTCCTAGGGTTATTTCCAGTGTATCCTTACTAGGTCTTGGTTGTGTTTGCCTCATTAGACCTACTACTGTGTCCCCTATTAGGCTGTGAACTCCTCGAGAGAAGGGACTGTTTTTATTTGAATTTTTCCTCTTTGTTTGTATCACCAGAACAGTGCTTGGCAAATAATAGGTGATTAATAAATGCTCAGCTAACTGATGAAAGCTAGGGATTCTATTCAATGTAGGTAGAGTACTTTGGGACACACACTTTCTGAAGACAGAGAGAAGATGGAATATGTCCTTCAGGGGAACAACAACCAAGCCTTTATGAATGCCACTGTACCAAGAGTGTGGGAGCACCAGCCAGTCAGTTCTTGTTCCAGGAATCCAACAAAAGCCATTTTTCATCAAATGGGCACAAGATCGGGTGAGAATCCTTCTTGCCAGAGGGCTTTACTTCCCGGATGCTGAGAGCTGCTGGGGTTGGAAGTTTATTTCCAAGAGCTCCATGACCTTGGGAACAGAGAGATGCTAAAACTTGGATTTTTGTTGGGGGAAGCAAGTTTCTGATGTGAGACCAAGCCATGACTATTTTATTCCCTGAAATTGTCACGGTGAACTTTAGTCTCTTAACACTTATATCACTTAAGGGAGGAGGCAGCGACAATTAAAGAATGCTGGGGTCTGGACCAGGAGACCGGGGAAGGGGGAAACAGGGAGAGGAAGAGCACAGACATTCAGCACTTTGACAAACCGGGAGAAAAGGATGTTTCCATATGTTTGATCCAAGCGAGGGGAAGAACACTACAAAAGTAGAAGTGTGGGCTTCGCAGGCAGGCGGAACTGCTGTCTCCAGTCATTTCCCTCTTCCCTTAATTCATTGTCTCCGTTTTCTATTCACTGTTGGATGATCAGCGTCCAAAGCATTTGCCTTTGACAGAATTATTTAAATGTATTGATCTCTTAAGCAGTCAGCTTACAGAAATACTCTAATCCCTTCTCCTTTGCTCATAACCAAAGACACACACACACACACACACACACACACACACACACACACACAAAGAATAACAAAAGTACGAAAAGGATTAGGAGAATTTTGTGTGACGGTGAACAAAGCAAAGCTACATTATGCTGTAAAAAAATAATGGCTTTGCTGTCTCCTGGGCAAGGAGAAATAACTTTTCCCACAACATAATACATTTATTAGCCTTTCCGACCTCATCATTCCCACCTTAACTTAGATATAGCATCAAAGACAAGAACATCTGTTTGACAGCACTCTTTTCCAATGCCTCTTGTTAGCTGTGGTGCAGCGCAGAAGCCTGAAAGCTACAGCATGAGCACCACCTGGTGGGCATTTTGTAAATTGTTTAATTTCATTTTAGAATTTAATAAGAGTAAAGAGAGGATCACGGGATCATATATTTAGGCCTGGGTGGAACCCTGAAGGTTCCGCATCTAGTCTAATCTCCTCAATTGACTGATGAGGAAAAGGAAGGCCAATGAAGAGACGTGACCCCAGATCTTCCAGACAATAAATGGCCAGCCACTATTTTATGGCATAGTAATATTGTCTTTCTCACTTGGAAATGGTGTGGTAAGAATGCTTAACTAAGGAAAAAAAAAAGAATATGTGTGTGTGTGTGTGTGTGTGTGTGTGTGTGTGAACATATACACATACATATATACATATATATATATATATTTTATTTATAGAGTGTTTTCAAATTTGCAAAGTATTTTAGATATATTATCTAAACAACCAAGCCAGGTAGGTTCCACAAGTTTTATTTTATTTATTTATTTAGTAAATGAAGAAATTAAGGATCATATCTCTATGAATTTTCAATATAATCTTTCAAAATAAAGAATTTTCCGTGAATACACAACCAATAAACATCAGAAGTAGGATTTGAATCCAGGTTTCAGAATCTTTCCACAATGCCATGATGACTATCTATGTGAATGTTTCTTAAGCCTCACTGTACACAAAAATTAGACCTGTGGTGCGGTGGGCTTCCTCTCACTAATCCCTGACCATCCAAAGCCTGGCTGACCATTAGCCACATTTTCTAGAGGAAATTTCTACTTACTTGTATGGATTGGATTAGATAGACTTGGAGATTTGTCCAAACTCTCTGGTAATGAGATGTTTGCTACTGGTTACTAATAGATTATAATTGGATATAAAAAGCATCAAAGAAATGGTTTGCACAGAGAAATTGTTTTCAGAACCAGGCCCTGTTTGCCTACCAAAACATATTAGTCATAGTTAATTGTCTCAGAGTTGGAGCATTACTCAGAGTTCATCAGAGAAAAGCCCACACAATGAACAAGAATCTTTTCTACTCAACAAAAGATCATCCAGGCTTTCCTGGAAAACCATTAATGAGGGGAGACTCGCAAGTCAATAAACATTTATTAAGCACCTAATGTGTGCCACACACCAGAACAAGCCTGGAGATACAAAAAAAAAGGCAAAAGACATTCCCTAACCTTAAGGAGCTTACAGTCCAAAGTTGGATAAAACATGTCTGTGACTGCCAAGATAAATGACCCAAGATTATAGATAAGGCTACTTTAAAAAGAGAATCTGCCCCAGAGCAAGATACGGATTGCAGCCTAACATTTGGGAAAGTCAGACTCTGAAGAGCCCAGATGATTGAGTTTGGGCTGTAGTTACCCAAAACAATAAGACCAATTCATCAGGAATCATTAAAAACAAGTAAGATCAAAGATCTACAACTGGAAGAGACACCTATTTGTTGTTTAATGATTCCTCCTTTTACTTATGAGGAAACTAGGGAAGAAGGGAAAGAGGAGAAGGAAAAGGAAGAGCATCAGATACAGGGTGGTCTAGTGTTCTGAACAGGAGACTCAGTTTCCATCCCTGTCTCAGACACAAATCACTTAGTTTCCTCATCTATAAAATGAAGGTGTTATACCCATGTATGGTCCCTTCTACCTCTAATCCTATAAGAAGCAGCACAAGAAGCAAGAGAAGAAACAAAAACACAGCATTTCCCCCTTTTTTCTTTTTCTTTTTTTTTTTCTTTTTCTTATGCAGGGGGAAGGCAGGACAATTGGGGTTTAGTGACTTGCCCAAAGTTACACAGCTAGTAAGTATTAAGTGTCTCAGACTGGATTTGAACTCAGGTCCTCCTGACTCCAGGGTCCATACTCTATTCACAGAGCCACCTACTGCCCCTAGGATCTTCTTCAAAGTTGATTAGTAACTCTTAACTAGCTTCTACAAAGTTGTTTACTATCTTCTTCCTCCTAAAATAATTTTGGTTTTGTTTTTTTTGTCTTGGAGGGTGGAAGACAGAGCAATGGGGGTTAAGTGACTTGCCCAAGGTCACATGGCTAGTAAGTGTTAAGTGTCTGAAGCTGGATTTTAACTCAGGTCCTCCTGACTCCAGGGTCCATGCTCTATTCACTGTGCCACCTCGCAGCCCCCTCTTAAAATAATTTTGGAAGCAATAGTATGATCACTTGTTGGAAATGTTGTTAAGAGGATTCTTTGTCAAGTATAGATTATATAAAACAAGCTCTTAGATCCCTTTCAAGCTAGGGATAGTCTGTCACTGTATGATTTGATGACTGTCATTGGATTGATCTTGTTTTACCACCACCACTACTACTACCGCTACTACTACTACCACTAGTACTACTGCTACTACTACTACTACTACTACTACTACTACTACTGCTACTACTACTACTACTACTACTGCTACTCCTCCTCCTCCTCCTCCTGCTCCTTCTCCTCCTCCTCCTACTATTACTACTGTCATTGTCAATATAACAGAGTTAAGATGACAAATAAATCAGATTGATTCTTTAACTGTTGAGCATTCTAGCTGATTGTGCAATCCTCAACCAGTACTCCAGGTGGGGGAAAAGAAAAGTTGAGCAATTCCATTTGGTTATGCTGCATAAACATGTTTGCATGAAATACAGTTATCCCTTCCACATTGAGGGGGTTAGGGGCAAGGTACCCCTGCAATGTGGAAAATTCATGTAAAATTTTTTAGCATTCCCTTCATACCAGAAAGCCTTCTGGCTTTGCAAATTTCCTTCTCTTTTTTTTTCTTGATATCATACAATGCTACACATATATTTTATGCATTTCTGATATTCTAAACTTTTTCTGTGTTGTCTGCTGGCCCTCACATGTTATTTGCAGCTTTCACAAAACTCTGCCAAAAATTCCTACTAATTTCTTATGCTGACCCGTGATATATTGAAACTGTGATGGGGAAAGTTATAATATGGAAGAGATAACTGTAGATTCACAAAATATGGGCACCAGATGGCACCTTAGAGATCATCTTCCTTGCAGCTTTCTAAACTGATTGAACATTACTCTCTCCCAGCCTTGGTTACTTACTCTTCCACAGACCTGAGCCTCTAACTAAAGCCTGTGCACTTCAGGACTGCATTGTTGCTGTTTCTGGAATGATATCCTTCTTTACTTTTGCCTCTAAGAATTCCTGGCTCCCTTCAGTTCTCATGAATCCTTTCTTAATCTCAGTTATCTGAACTTTCCCTACCCCCAAAACTACATTGCATTTACATCTTTTTTTTTAAACCTGTCTGTATAGCATTTCTCTGCAGTAGAATGTAGACTTCCTGAGGAAGGAAATATTTTTGTTTTTATCTTTAGATGCTCTCTTTAGAAATGCTAGCTGAAATGAACTGAAGCCATTATAACTATCCCATTTTACAGATGAGAAAACTGAGGCCTGGATAGAATAAATACTCATACAACCATCATTAAAACATAGAAAGATTAACATGGGAAATATTTCATTTTAATAAAATTAGATAAGTCATCATCAATAGGTTCATCAATCTAACAAGTTTGATGAGGTCGAATGCTGAATGTAGGAGACTAGAAGATATGAGTTTGAATCGTGTTTCAGATACTTATTAGCTGTAGAGCCTAGGCGAATCATAATTTGTCTCAGCCTAGATGTCCTCATTGGTTAAATGGGGATAATGATAGCATCTATCTCACAGGATTATTGTGGGATTAAATAAAATAACTTATGTACAATGAGATACAAATTTTAAATTTTCATGTAGTTACTACTACTACTACTACTACTACTACTGCTACTACTACTACCACCACCACCACTACTACTACTACTACTGCTGCTGCTGCTGCTGCTGCTGCTACTACTACTGCTACCACCACCACCACCATCACCACTACTACTACTACTACTGCTACTACTGCTACTACCACCACTACCACCACCACCACCACCACTACTACTACCACCACCAC
>CM053601.1:53461873-53480126 GCA_028646575.1 Pseudocheirus occidentalis
ACTACTATTACTACTACTACTACCACTACTACTACTACTACTGCTACCACTACTACTACCACTACTACTACCACTACTACTACTACCACTACTACTACTACCACTACTACTGCTACCACTACTACTACTACTACTACTACTACTGCTACTACTACTACTACTACTACTATCATTGTCATAATCACCATCCTTGCTATGGATGTCTACATAGCATTCTTCTTAGCCCTTTATATAGTTTATGATTATTAAAATAATGACACAGTACTTCATTTGGTTTCCTTGCTTGTCAGAAGAGGAAGGTTGAATTAGGTAATGCCATAGGCCCCTGATAGCTCCAAAATTCTAATACAATGAAATTTTAGGTTATGGGATCATAGAATTACAACTGGAGGAGACCTCCAATATCCTAGCTCAATCTCCCCATTTTAGAGCTGTGGAAAGACACTCAGTAAAGTTAAGTGAATTGACCAATGTCCCATAAGTGTAAATAGGCAAAGCCAGGACTTGAAACTGGGACTCCTGGGTTCCAAAGTCATCAATTTTCCCATTATATCAAGCTACTTCCATTTCCAATGATTCTCCTACTATATTACACAGCCACTTGCTAGCAAACAATGGCACTGTTATTCACTCCTACTCAACTGTGATCCTAGGATCTTTTACTGCAGAAAATTTCACTATCTAGTCAATTACAAGAATCAGACCAAAAGAACTTTCAAATTAAAATCCTAGTGTATTATAAAAAGTTTTTCACCATTCTTCAAGGAAATAAGACTTTTGAATAAAATGCCCTTTCCTACCATAAAATGGTAACTGTCAGTAGGAAAAGGGAAATAGGGTAGCAAGATCATTTTATTCAGAAAATTCATTTTAAGAAAATGTCTTTTCTATTAGGAGAAAGCATTTTATGTGTCTTTTTCCCCCTGGTCCATCTCAAAAGAGAAAAAAAAATCCATTTTTACAATTGTTTTTGTAGTAACGTAAGTTCTTCAGGCCAGAGGTCTCAAGCACTGAATTGTAGCCCAGCATGAAATTTTACAACTGAATTATGAACCCCTGCCAATAAAAGTTTACAACAGAAGGGCCTAGGTTTTCTAGCTGGAGAAGGAGAAAGGGAGAAAATATACATGCTGTAAGAGAAGCCGTTCTTCCAGACTACTGGTATTAACCACCATACCAATGGAAAAAAGGAATGAGAACAAGAATGAATAAAAAATGTTTGGGAAATAGCCTTTAAAAACTCTCAACCTTCCCAGAAAATATGTAAAATAGTTTGAGTGCAATTATTTATATTCCCTAATTAAATGGGAGAACTCCAATTTTAAGAAGCCCTCAGTGCCTAGCACAGTGCCTTGTATGTGGTAAATGCTAAAGAAATGTATGTTCATTTAGGCTGACTTTAAATTATCCCTATTAAGGCAGGGGCTGATAATTCTCAAATCTACTTAACCGTTTCTAATCTCTTTACTGACCTTCAGTCTTGCATCTCGAACCACCTCTTTAGACATCTTACATTGGATGTCATATAGGCACTTTACATTCAACATGTCTAAAACTGAACTCAATGCATATCCTCCCAGACCTATCCTTTTTTCTAAATTTCTCTGTTACTGTCAAATACACCAACATCCTTCCAGGCCCTCAGACTCCCAAACTAGGCAGCATCTTCCTTTGCTCACTCTCCCACACCTCTCATATCCAATTTGTTGCCAAGGTCAGTCAATTTTACCTTTTTTAGCATCTTTCAAATATTCCTCCTCTCTTTTGGTATTGCCACAATTCTGGTGCATATCCTTATCTCCTCATACATCATGCATTGTGATGAACTGCTGGGGCTGGCATGCCTGTCACACACAGGTCTCTTTCCTCTCTAGTTCATTCTCTACTCAGTTGTCAAAGTCATTTTCCCAAAATGGCAGAATTCTTCCTTTAGCAAGACTCTCCATCTCAAGCTCCTAGCATTTTCAACAGTTATGCCTAATTTGTTAAAATTTAATCCTTATTAATTAAATTTAATTTTTTTACAAATGACTTAAATTAAATCCATAATTTGTGTAAATATTTACTGAACCTGGATAGATTAAGTCCCCACTTCATCTCATGAATACATGGTCATGAGCATCATTCCCCCTGTCCAATAGGACAAGATTGAATAGTACAGTGGAAATGAATTCTTAATTCTAGAGCTTTCCTTCTCTTAATTATTTCCTATTCATCCTGTATAACTTGTACATATTTGTTTACTTAATGTCTTCTGCCATTCGATTATGAGTTCTTTGAGGACTGAGACTGTCTTCTGACTCTTTTTGAAAACTAAACATTTAGCATAGTTCCTGGCACATAGGAGATGCTTAATAAATGTGGTGGTTTTTTTTGAAGGGGGGAAGGTAGGGTAATTGGGGTTAAGTGACTTGCCCAAGGTCACATGGCTAGTTTTGTGTTAAGTGTCTGACGCTGCATTTGAACTTGGGTCATCCTGACTCCAGGGTTGGTGCTGTATTCACAGTGCCACCTGGTTCCCCAATAAATGTTTATTGATTGGCTGACTGATTGCAAATGAGCAATGATGTATTTTGAGTCAGAGGTCCTGGACTCTCTAGTCCTTTTTCTGCTACTTAATAATCAGATCACCTTGGATAAGTCATTTAAACTCTCTTACCTCAGTTTCCTCATCTATAAAATGAGAAAGCTTGGATTAGATGACCTCTAGAATACTATTTTCCATCAAAATCTATGGAAGTATAAATATTCAAGCTCCTGAATGAGTTTTTGCATTGTGTTAGATGACCCATAAAAGATCAAGAAATCAGGGAAGATGAGGACACTTAACACTCTAGGATCTGATTTACTACAATTTCTCATAGAAGAAAATCAAACACCTGCTTAGTGGTTATTACTGAAGCACATTTCCTGGCGAAATATGAATGAATGTTATTTTAAGAAACTAGAAAAGCACCCTGAAGGTATTCAAAAGAGAATTTTCATGACCTGAAATACTATATTTGTGAACAAATCAAATGAAATAGGAAAGCTGGATATTGCCATCTATGTAATGAAAGTTGGTAGGAAGTGTGACTACTGATAATTTTCTGGTTGGCTGGAAAATGTACATATGGTAGTTCAGATTACTTAGCATCATGGGCAGAAAAGAATGATTCTAGAAAAAATGAAAAACCAAACATGGACAGCATGAATAAGGTGAAAAGTGGAAATAGACAAGTTGCGCTCTCTCTTCTTGGTAGCACTATTGAATTAACACTAACATAACTGCCCTTTGTCTCAAATTCCATGAGGGCACAGTAAGGAGTAGCAAGCCCTGGTGGAAGAGAAAAATGAAATTTTGAAGGGAATTTACAGAAGGGACAAACATGGCATAATGAAAAATGTGCTGGGTTTGGAATCAGATGAGTTGTGTTCAAACCTTCGTCATTCTGTTTACTGAGTATCTTTGGGCTAGTCATTCAACTTTTCTAGACTTCAGTTCCCTCTGTTCAATAGAACAGGGGGAAAGTAGACAATATGAGCTTTTAACATCCTTCCAGGACAGCTCTCACTATAAATATAGTGTTTTTCCCTTTACAACCTACTTCTTCTCTAGAACTAGACTTTTTGGGAGAAAGAGTGAGCCCTCTCCCATTGTATTATATATGAACTGTCTACAGGTATAAGTCTAGGGATCATAAGATACTTGAGAGGACTAAGTAAAATATGAAGCACTATATATCACTTACACTCAGCAAAAGATGACAAAAGATGGGTATAATCAGAACTGGAAGGGATATGGAAAGACCAACACACTAGTGCATTGTTGGTGAAGCTGAGAATTAATAAAACAATTCTGAAAAACAATTTAGAATCTGGCAAATCAAATCCCTAAAAGGCTATATTTGATCCAGAGATTCCATTGTTAGGCTCATATACCAAGGAGATCACTGACATAAGAAAAAAATTCCATATGCATTAAAATATTTATAGTAGCACTCTTGTGGTAGTGAAGACCAGGAAACAAAGGAGATGCCTAGCAATTGAGGAGTGGCTAAGCACATTGTGGTACATGAAGGTAATACTGTAAAAAATGAGAACGTGAGTACAGAGAACAGTGGAAAAAATCATAAGAAATGGAGAAAAGTGAAGTTAGCAGAGCCAGTAAAACAATATGCATGAGTACAATGTTGTAGAAAGAAAAAATAACTACCACAAAATAATTAAAAGTGAATATTACAGAATGATAAAGAGAAAACCACACTAAAACAGAGATAAGAGGAGAAACGCCCCCCCCCCCCACTCCTCTATACAGGGGAGGAGAGGTCCCTTCAGTGTGGAATATTACATATACAGTTAGATTTTTAAAAATGTATCAATTGGTTTTGCTGAATTTTTCTCTTTTAAATTATTTTCCCTTTCTTTATTCTCCCCAACTATTTGTTACAAGGGATAGTTCTTTTGGAAGAGGAAAAAAAGGAATGCCACAGCAATCTAGATCATTTAAAAACAAGATATCAACAAAAATCTATTTAAAAATAAAGCACTTTGCAGATATGCAAACATGTGGGAGAGATACTGCAATATCATCTCGCTGTAGGAAGGATCCTCTGTTACTAGAGAGGGCCATTTCCAGAGTGATTCATTCTGTTGATAGAATAGGAGTAATTACCAACCAACAGCCTTGTGTGGGAGATAAATAGAAGTCAAATGACTGGGTATCTGTCTAGGTTTTAGGAAAGAGACACAAGTAGGGATAGTACCTTTCTTTAGGTATTAATTGTTATGGTGCCCAAATTCATAACTAGCATGGGGCAAATGAGATTTGTCCCAGGATAATGACAATGGGGACGGAGGGGTACAACTCCTTCCCCATTAGAAGGGGCATTTCCTTTCTAATACAACTGGCATCCTTACAATTTCCCATGTGGTCATCTTGGCACCTCTTTCTAGGACCTGCCTTCTTTCTAGATTTCCCTGTGGGCAAGAACCAGACTTTTTGGGAGAGTGAGCCCTCTCCCATTGTATTATATATGAACTGTCTATAGGTATTTTAAATGGGGCATTTTTTTTTTACCATTTCTTCTTACAGAGCTTTGTTTGTGACATGATTACAGAACTTTCTAGGACAGATGGACTGTCCTCTCCATCACTAGTGTGTAAAGACCCCTTAAAGTTTTTTGATTTTTCCAGGCACAGTGTTGGCTATCTGGTGTAACTTCCTTCTTCACACAATTATGTTTCCCACAGGTTTAAGCCCTGGAATAAATGGCACAGAGATAATGACTTGAATATCTTTATCTTGCCTTCCTGAAGGCCAGCTCTTTCTGAAATATTTCCATAGGGTATGAATGAAACCTGGCAAGCCCAGAAAGGCTTGGTTTCTCAGAAGGCTAGTTTGATTGTGAGTTATTTTCAGCATCAGGTAAAGTTAAGTGTTAAGAAGTTTAGAACTGTCCAGGAATATGATTCATCAGACAGGCTCTGTGTGTGACTGTGTGTGTGTGTGTGTGCATGTGTGTGTGTGCGCGTGTGTGTATGCTCGTGCACACTTGTGTAGGGAAGGGGGAAAGGAGGGGGAGGGAGAACCTTAACTTGAAGTCAGAAGATCAGAGTCAGAATTCTGGAGCTCACGTGAACATATCACATAGCACCTCTAAGGTTCAGTTAACTATGTATAAAATCAGTTGGAACAATACAGTCATGAAAGTTCCTTCTAGCTCTCAGTTTTATCAGATATCATATAGCATCTGCCCTAGTGTGGATCTAAATACTTAAAATTTCATAAAAAATAAATTGACCCATATAAGGTCCTTTATAGAATTAAGGCAATAGATCTTGAACTACTCAAGAATAGAACAGACTTATTGATGCCTCAGTTTGCCCCTGTAAAGTTTAACTAGGCCAGGTACAACTTCTAAGAGCTGAGCTATGGGAGTAAGAGGGCAAAGGGAAGAGAAAGTTCAAGGCACAGTTAATTGAGATATTTACTCTATAGAATACATTGTCGCTTACTACTCAATAAATTCCAGTGGCTTCCTTTTAATCTCCACTCTTCAATTGTTTCCACTGTGTCCAACTCTCTGGGACCTCATTAGGGGTTTTCTCGGCAAAGATACTGAAATGATTTGCCATTTCCTTCTCCAGCTCATTTTAGCGACAAGAAAACTGTGGCAAACAAAACTAAGTGACTTGCCCAGGGTCACGCAGCTAGTGTCAGAGGTCAAACTTGAACTTAGGAAGATGAATCTCCCTAATTCCAGACCTAGTCGTTCATCTACTACAGCCCTCTATCCACTGTGCCACCTAGTTGCCCCATGGCCACAATCAAATATTAAAACCCTCTGCTTGGCATATAAAACCTTTCATAACCAGGCTCCTTCCTAATTTTCCAGTCTTCTTATATCATATTTTCTTCTACTTGCTGAACTCAGTTATGAAATCATTATCAAAGGGAAGACTCTAAAATTAAGAGCAGTTAGGGAAGGCTTCAAGATGCATCTTACATACTGTCACACAAGCAAGTAGTTGCAGAATCAAGACTCAGACCTGAGTCTCCCATTTTTCACTGGTCCATCTTTTTTTTAATGTATTTAACCAAATTAAAAGGAACAAAACAGAGAGCAGAGAAACAGGTAAAGGGGCTTAGTATTATGGATTGCATAAAAAACCAGAAGTAAATCTCCTGCAAAGGTAATGAGTACACTAACATTGTAGCTTTTTTTTTTTTTGCTTTTTTTGGAGGGCAGTTGGGGTTAAGTGACTTGCCCAAGGTCACACGGCCAGTTTTTGTGTTAAGTGTCTGAGTACAGACTTGAACTCAGGTCCTCCTGACTCCAGGGCCAGTGCTCTAGTCACTGCGCCACCTAGCTCCCCCGACATTGTAGCTTTTTAATTTTTTTCTTCTTCTTGACCAATCATTTGTATCCCCTTCCCTGGCACTTTTTCCTACCCAATAAACAGACACATACCCTAAGAACCTGTCCTCTTCTCTTGATATTCTTCTTTGGCAATGGCTCCATTTGCATGTGTTCAGGAATACAAATAATTCCTAATTATGTGATCTTCCCCACTTTTCTCTTGAGCTCTCAATTCACATTTCTGGGTATACCATGTATCTATAGTCTGTCAAATGGAACATGAATCTATTCCTTAAGGGAAAGTGACTATATTCTCTTTATCTTTGTAATACAACATTGCACGCACGCACACACACACACACAAATACACACTTAATATTAGTTGGATTAGATTGGAGAACTTATGATTCTGTAAATTAACACCCCTCCTCTGTAAATCAGCCCCCCGGCTCATATGAATAATACTGCCTCAGTCATCCTGGCTTGAAACCTTAGAATAACTGTTGAATCTACTCCTGGAGTACTATTTTCAGTTCTGGGTACAAGCTGAGAAGTCTTACATCAAAGCTCAACTATGATGATAAATTGACACTCAATTCCATAGCTGAGGAGGACCCAGTAGCTATCTGAGAGCCAGCTAATTTTTAAGAGGCTCACCAGGTTGGTTAAAGCAGCACTGAAGACCCTTTACCAAGTCATTCGAGAGATGTGATCTCAGTGAGTATAAGGAACTTTGAATAAACTAAAAAGAAAGTTAACTTATCCTTGAAGTATTACCAAAATATTGACCAACTTGAATGTTATTAGAAGTAGACAACTAGAAACCATGCTGTGTAGGAGTCAGTTAAAACAGGAAGAAGGAATGAGACTATGGATAACAATTTGGGACTGGATGAAACTGCATACCATCTTATAGAGAAATATCATTATTAGGCATGTGTAGGGGTGTGCTGGAGGCAGCTCCTGCAGGTTTTTGTGAGCCCATTGTTATATTTCCAGTGTGATTACTTATACCTTAGAAATTGGCAAATGCTACAGATTGGAACTTGATCCATTGTTTTGTTGATCATCTAGACTTAAGAAAGGGATGTGAAAAATGTTAATAATACACCTAAACATTAAAAGTTTGAAAAAATACATATTTGAAAGAACCAGTTGTAAAAGCATTTACCAGTGCACCCCTGGATATACTGCCAAAATACTTTTAAGAGAGAAAAAGAATTCATATGCACAAACATATGTATGGCACCAGCTTTTGTCATAGCAAAAAAAAAAAACCACAAACAAACCCAGAAACAAAGGAGAAATTCATCAGTTGAGGAATGGATAAACAAATTATGGTGTATAAGCTTAATGGAATATTACTGCACCACACCATCTGTATGTGGAACCATTAGTTATAGCAAATGGAGAAATTTTGAATGTTGTGGATAAGTTCACTTACCTTGGCAGTATATTTTCTATATAGATGATGAGGTTGATGCATGTATTGTCAGAGCTAGCTAAGTGTCTGGGAGGCTCCAAAGGGAAGTGTGGGAGAGAAGAGGTATTAGCCTGCCTACCAGACTGAAAGTTTACAGAGCCATTGTGTTGACCTTATTGTTGTATGCCTGTGAAACCTGGACAGTCTACCAGTACCATGCCAGAAAATTGAATCACTTCTATTTGAATGCTCTTAGGAAGTTTCTGAAAATCACCTGATAGGATAAGGTACCTTCCTCAAGCTAAATTGCCAAGCATTCAAACTCAACTGCAGAGAGAACAACTCTGATGGGCTGGCTACAATGTCTGAATGTATGTTTGCTTAAAAGAATATTTTATGAAGAACTCAAACAAGGCAGGCACTTACAAGGTGGTCAGAAGAAGTGATACAAGGATGCTCTCAAGCTCTCTCTGAAGAACTTTGGAATCAATTGTGTGACATGGGTGACCCTGGTTGTCCAGCATGGAGTGCTGAATCAAAAAAGGCGCTGTGATCTATGAACAAAGCAGAATTGTAGTAGCTCAAAGAAACGTGAGATGTGCAAGTTTAGAGACATCTCCACTCCAAATGTTCATACGGACTATTTGTGCCAGACTTGTGTTAGAACATGCTGAGCTTGTATGCATCTAGTCGGTCACAGTTGGACCTTGACTCCTCCATAGTGGTGACATTTTCATGCTCTAAGAATGAAAGACAACAAACAACTAACATCCTATGCACTTTTCCTCTTGCCCTGACTCATGATTTAACTCACGTAGGAGATTCTTGCTTTACAGATTAAGACCTGCTCTGCAGCATTTAGCCTCAGGGAGCTGCCTGAAGTACTAAGGGTTAGGTGACTTGTGTGTATATCACATATGTGGTACTAAACCAGGAGGCTAGCTCGTTTTTCCTTGCCTCTTTTCTTGTCCTCTTCCACCAGATAGCTCTTTCTAAAGCACGCCTCCAAGCGTATCACTATCTATTATCAGCAGTGAATATAAAATCAAGTCTGGCTTCTTTAATTCAGCATATGCTCCCAACCTGGTTAGGCTCACTATTTCTTTGTTGGTGGAAGAGTCAAGAGACATTCTGGAAAGGAATTTGGAATTATGTCCCCAGAATAACTAAAATGTTCATATTCTTTGACTCAGAGATTCCACTGCTAGTCATAGATTCCAATGAGATCCGTGACAAAAACAATGGTTCCGTAAACACCTGGATATTCATAACAAGGATTTTTGTAGTAGCAAAATAAAAGCACTAGAAATGGAATCGATGCTCATCTAAATAACTAAGAAATTATGGGTTTTACATATATGTAAGAAACAAAATGCAAAAATGAGAAAGGAGCATAAGGAGACATATGAATTGATGAAAGGTAAAGAAAACTTTAGTATAGAAAATTATGGAAAGACAACAATATTGATAAAAAGAATAACAGTAGCAAAAAAATAATTGAAAGAGAATGCTGCCACATTATAATGAGAAAACCTGGCCCCAAAGAAGTGGTATGTGAAGAGATCTTCCCTGAATTTCTTTGCCTATAGTTGAGAACAATGGTACGAGCATAGATGTCATTTTTTCAATATTTTGCTTACTTTTGCCAAATTTATTTGTTTCATTCTTTCTTTTTTTCCTTTTGTTTTTTTTTTTGCTTGGGGGGGGAGGCAGGGAAATTGGGGTTAAGTACTTGCCCAAGGTCAAAAGGCTAGTAAGTGTTAAGTATTTGGGGTTGTATTTGAACTCAGGTCCTCCGGACTCCAGGGTCAGTGCTCTATTCACTGCACCATCTAGTTGCCCCTCCATTCTTTCTTTTTTTTCCTTTTTTTTGGTTTTTTTTCTTTGTGGAGGGCAATTGGGGGTTAAGTGACTTGCCCAAGGTCACATGGCTAGTTTTTGTGTTAAGTGTCTGAGGTCAGATTTGAACTCAGATCTTCCTGACTCCAGGACCGGTGCTCCATGCTACCTAGCCACGCCCCCTCATTCTTTCTTAAAGAGAATTATTGTTATATGAGGTTTTCTAGGAGGGGAAGGGGGAGGACATTTTCATATGTAAGTGATGAAAAACCAAAAGAAATCAATAGTAATTTATTTTATAAAATATTCCCTGAATGTAGTCAGATTTATTTCCCGATGTTACCCTACTTTTGTACCAGTCTCTAGTCAAGCTGGATTGACTTATTATTTCCTCTACTTTTCCCATACATATCTGCTCCTGAACTTTTGCTGATTTATGTTTTCACACACACACGCACATACACACACATACACACTGCACACACGTATCCACTGAAACATTACCCATCAAGCCTACACTTAAAGACTTCCAAGGATCTATACCCCCTTTTGACAATTATTTCCTTTGTTATGAAGTTTTTCCATATATTGAGCCAAAGTTTGCCTCCCTGTAGCTTCCAACCACTGTTCCCATTTCTTCCCTCTGGATCCAAGAACAGGTTTAATCCATCTTCCATATGACAACCCTTCAAATATCTGAAGACAGCTGTCATGCCTCCAACACCAAAACTTTTTCAGGCTCAACAGCTCTAGTTCCTTCAAGTAATTCTAACAAAGCTTGGTAAAAAATCTTTTCCTTATGACACTAGTAATATACATACTCTTTCTTCTCCCAAAATGTGGCACCTAGGATAGGACACTACAATTACTATGCAGTCGGGCCAGTGCATAATGCAAGAGGATCTAAATTATCCTCATTCTTGATATCCTATTTCTATTAATATAGCCAATCAACATACGAGTTCTTTGGGCTGCTATAGAATTACTTGGATCTATTTTTACAGGGTTTGTTGTTACACTACATTTGTGTAACTATTTTTCTTAGAAAGTAGAAGCTTTTCATCTTGTGTTTTTATCTTGTTAGCTTTAGCCCACTAGACTATCTTGTAAAAATCTTTGGAGATTCCAGTTATCGAATTCCTCCTAGTTTCTGTTCTTCTGAAAACTGATAATTATGCCATCTATTCAGTTATCCAAATAATTTGTAAAAGTGTTGAAAAAGGAGTAAGAACACCAACGTTTTCCAATGTCTCTGACTGGTTTTCAAGGCTTTCTTTATTCTGGCATTACCCTTCCTGTCTATCTCCCACTATACCCAACATGAATTAATGAAAGAATGAAAACATGGTCAATCCTCTATACATATATATATGTGGTTCATAAGTACTCATTAAATTTAATCAAATTAATCTGTCTGCTCATGCTAATTATCTCCCTTGAAATGTTCCCATTATTCCTTTCTACCTTTCTGCATTCTATTTAGATGCCTAAATAATATACATTGAATTACATAAAGAAGTATTTATATTGAAATACAAATCACAAAATATCAAAACAAAGACAGAATCATATTTACAGACCTGAAATTAAGATGCCCTATGCAGCTAATAACCCCCTTTGAGAACTATACTTTACTACTACTACCACCACCACCACTACTACCACTACCACAACCACTACCACCACTACCACTACCACCACCACCGCTACTACTACTGCTACTACTACCACTGCTTCTGCTTCTCCTCCTTCCCTAACCCCATCTAAGTATTAGGTATATATGTGGTACTCAATTTCTCTATTACATAAATTCAAATTTTCATTTATTGTGTTTGTTTAAAATGAGGTATTCCTGCTTCCCTATCATAGCACCAGCTCTTACATACTGTCTAAGACTCAAAGCTTTCTTTCCCCAGAGGAATGCTAGTGGTGCTATCCTGGTTTGGTTGAATCTATGAGAAACCTGTGGAGCTCAAGCTGCCATCCCTAATATGTCTGGCAAACTAACTTTTATCTTAAAAACATTAGAAATAATATTCTGTTTGAGGAAGAAAAAATTAAATCATCTGCTGTGTAAGGAAATATCATACTTGATGAGATGCCAAAGGAGTTTCATTAGCTAACAAATCAACTCAGATTTGAAGAGAAAGTCACTGACTTGTCTTCTTTCTCAAGGATTATTTATTCCTTTCCCTTGGAAGCTGGTTGCATTAAAAGTCTCTGGCACATTTATTTCTTTCAAACCTTTTGCCTCCTGGTGGATTGCCGTTCCCACATGCCTGGTGAGAAAGCTTTCGGATTTGGCTTTCTTCATTTTCTGTTTTTAGGTTATATAGTTCCCCACAGAGTTTAAACTTTACACATACTTTCTAATTTCCACTTTTATTTTTACAAATTATTCCCTAGAACTTTCTCCCCTTGCCCCGACCTGGTTCCCTCTTCTGCTATTTATTAAAAATCGACTCTTTCCCCCAAAAGAAGAATGTGAAGTAAATTCTGTCTATTTATACTTGAAAAGTTTTAAACCAAGTCAGTGAAATCAACTCAGATGTGCCTCTTCTAATTCATCAGCTAGGTTCAGGCAAAACTTGGCCAGATGTTGGCCATGCATTCCCCAAAGAGCAAGGTCAAGATAGCCTAGGTAATTAAGTCCATATGTCCTCAGTAAAGAAAACAGGATTTTCTTTGGAGCCATATTCATAGAGCCCTCTCTCCCCGATCTGCTGAAAAAGATTCAGAAAATGATACAGATTCATTTGCATGCAAACTAATGACAGAATAATATATATATAAATAGTTCCAGTAGATGGCATGAACTTGGAGAGACCAACTCAAGATAGAAGACCTATCTGACTTTGTCATCTTAGGTTGGGTTGAGAAACAAATAAAACCCACCCCAAGATTAGAGAAGCACTGAGATCCCCTCTATCTCCTGCTTGTCGACTCTCCATCAGTCTAATTTCCTGGATTCTATGGTCATGAAGCCACTCCAAACATTGGGGTGGGGAAATACATGCCAGACTGAGTAGCATTAATTGAGATTAGAAAAATTCAGTTATACTATTGGGAATATGTTTCTGGAGTAGTTAATTTACTCAGTTGTACAAAGAAAATGGATTGCTTTTGAGCGTACCCACAGGTATGTTTGTTGTGCAGACTGGTTTGTTCACAAATGATTTAAATGGGTTAAAAGTGGGGTGAGAATCCTTTGGGTTAATATATAAAGATATGGAGACATTGAAAAATCACTTGTCTTCTGGAAATGGTTGAATTTCAGCAATAGGAATAGGCAGAGGGCCAGCAAATCTTTAACAATTGGATTTGGGGTAGAGTAAGGGGGTGGAAAGTATACAGGACAAACTTTTAAGTTTAATCCATAGTGTTAATATTTTTTCCATCACTTTGTTGGGTCTAGACCATCACCAAATAAATAAAACAACTTTGATGTATCTGTCAGTTTCTAAGTTATAAATGCTCACACTGAAAATTCAACAATGGACCTGTATGAACTGGCTCCATGAGCTATGTGTGGATAAGCATGGCGTAGTGATGGAGTGGTGGATCAGTAGCCGGGTTAACCTTGGTCAATATATTGCTTTTCACATTGTGTGTACCCTGGGCAAATTATTTAACCAGACCATAAGACTTATCTACTAAGTACATAAGTCTATGAAACATCTACTAAGTAAGTCACTGATTGGTGAGAGAATTAGAATGCCAAGACTTTCCTCAGAAACCATGGATAATGCACAGATGGATTATATAATTAAATTCACATTCCTTCAACCAAAAAAACTTATTTTGTCTAATCAGATCTACATACACCATAGGAGAATGATTTATACACCTTCTCTGCCTAATTTTCAGTTAGCCTAAATGACAGGATCATAGGGGGGGCAGGGTGGTTCAAAGAGTGTATAAAATACCGAACTGAATTAAAGACATGAGTCCAAACCCTACCACAGATAGTGACTAGCTGAATGTTCATGTGCAAGTCATGTGCCTTCTTTACTCTTCAAAATCCTCCTTTGAAGATACTGAAATCCTCTCCTGTACAATGGTTTTAATAATAGCATCTCCCTAATAGGTGTGTTATGAAAGAAAGTATGTAAAGCCCTCTGCCCACATTAAAGGGTTATAGTACTTATTTTTTTCAAGGAGTTAGAGGATCTGAGAATTTGAACCCAATACCATGGAATTTCATTGTCATCTAATTTTAGGGATAGGCAGCATCTGGTATAGAGAAAATCCTAGAGAAGAGAAGTCTATTGCAGCTGCAGGGAAAAGGTCATAGAATCACGACATCAGAAGCTACTGGAAGAGCAGTGGAAAGAGCACCAGGCATGGAATCAGAAGAATCTGAGTTCAAATCTAGCCTCATTCAGGCACTACCTAGGTTGGCAAATCATTTAAGCCCTGTTTGCCTCAGTTTACACTACTGTAAAATGGTGATAACAATAGCACTTAGCTTTCAGGTTTGTTGTGGGGATCAAATGAGGTGTTTGTAAAACACTTATCACAGTGCCCAACACATAATAAGTGCTATCTAAATGCACATTATTAATATGATGTCAACCATTACTATTATTATTCGTTAATCTTGAGTTAAAAAGTGACAGATCAAACACATGGGGGAAGCAAGGAGAGGGAAGAGACAAGGCTTTTAGTCTGAGGAATTCAAGGTTTTTGTTGTTTGCTGGCTCCTCTTTGTTTTTGTCATTGATGTAAAGAGTAATTTGGCAGGGGATAGTCTTACACTTATTCTCCTGGTGGTATGATGGTCAGTTCCATTGCATTTGGCCTACAGAACTGGCAATTCATCACCCACATTTACTGATTCAACTCACAGTCTTTCTGTCTATATCCAACTACTTCTACTATTATTTGTATAAATAGGCCAATATAAATTATATATCTGCCTCCAGGAAATATATTGTTACTTTCCCAAAGCACAATCTATTTGCTTTATCATCAGTTAGTCTCTGTCCATGAAGCCAAAAAATGTCATGGAACTGTAGAGCTAGAAGGGACCTCAGCAGGGATTGTGATCTAGTCCTCTTTCTCTGGGCAAATAAATACCTCTTCTTTCAGGGCTTAAGGAGTGAGTGGGGTACTGCTTTAGGTCCATCATTGCTACTAGAAAATATAAATCAACCGAACAGTCAAACAAACAAAACCAAAAACCTCATAGTCAACACTGCTTTCATGTTGAATAACTTTGCAAAAGAAAGAACTGCATTTTGCTCCATGACTTGAGTGACCTGACAGACTTCTACAAAAGACAAAAAGTGGAAATAAAAGAGGAAATTATCTACATCTATGAACATATTTAAAATATCAATATATACTTATATTTTGTGTATTCATTTATTCAAACAACATTTATTGAGTGCCTCCATTGTGAAAGGCAATCTTTTCAAGGAGAATTATGATTTACTTATTTGGGAGGGCAAAAAAGCTAATCATAAAAGAAATGGCTTATATTTTATTGACTTTCATCATCTTGTTTGTTTAGTAGATAAGCATTTTATCAATTCACCTTCCATTTTGCAGCACACATCTAAAAAGTGGCACTAAATCCATTATAGACAAACAAAAGAAAAATGGATTTAAAAAAAGAAGAAAAAATGGTTTTAGCTATCCAGATGCTAAGGATTTGCCTTTTAGTTTAGGAAGCAATTAAATATCTGTGCACATAATCTTTAGTCAAACTTATTATCTATAAAATTGGTCCAGAAACCACTTGTTAATGGCTTGTTAATAGTACCCTCCCTTTCCTCTTAACAATGACAGTTCCCCTTTTTTCCAAAGAGAACTAGCTATAGAATGACCATTCTGGAAATATATGCATTCTTTATTTCCATGAGATCAGAAAGTTAGTTCAGGTATATGTGAAATCGACATAGGAAAAATAAGTAGACTTTTTCAAATCTGTGTATCTTCATGCAATCTAGCTCTCCAGCTAAGGTAATATTTTTCTTCTTTTCCTTCCTCTTATCCTTTTCTCCATTACTTTAATTATGAAAATGAAGAATTTCTTTATTCTCTCAGCACATAGAGTTCTGTTGGCATGGAGTATATGCTTATTTTCAATATGTCAGCCAAAGATAATGGGATTTCACCACATAAGAATTCTTCTAATCCCCACTGTTGCGTTTTTATATGTTTTTTTCTAATCATCTGATTGTGCATGTCGTTTCAAGGAGGAAAAAAAAAGGCTCCTCTGGCTTTGGTTTTATTTCACTTTAATTTGAAACAGAATCATCTTGCTCTGATAAATCAGACCTCCTTCATAATTAATATGATTTTTTGGACAAGGATAAGAAAGGGTTGCAGTTTTAGAAAGCGGTTCAACAAGAATATGTAATGCCACTTATAGTAGCCATTCTCAAGGCAAGAAGGTCAAAAGCAAATCATATCAGGCTAAGACATAACTGGGTACTTCCCTGCTCATAATACATATTTAATTAATTATTCATAGAGGATGAAAAGAAGAGCTTCATTTTTTTTCTTCCAGTGGGTTGACTTTCCTGCTAACCCACACATACCGTTTTCTTTTTGCCTCAAGCTTGTAAATTGCTCATTGCTCTGTGTGACAGCAATCAATAAATCACTCCCCAAACATTAGGGCTCAAGGTCCATGCAAAGGTGCCCAATGTGGTGCTGTTCCATTAGAAAGCTCCCTTTGTGATATATTTGTAGAGAAACTGTATATATGACTATGTGTATGTAAATATTCAGTCTATAAGAAAAAAACTGTCTTTGGAAATATCCCTGTGGAATGTTCTACATTTGGTCTTGATCCCAAAAGGAAACAGTGGGGTGGGTCAAAATGTAAATTGAAACACCTGAGTACTGCCTCATCCACACCTCACATCAAGTCTAGAGGCAGGTAAACATTATTGTCTCCAATTTGCAGATGAGGAAAGAGGCTCTGAGCAGTTCTTTGATTGGCTCTTGGGCACTAAAGGGAATTGGTGTAAGCACTAGAATTTGAACTAAGGGACTCTTGACTGCAGGTCTAAAGCTCTCACACCAAACCATCACAAACTGTTTCTCTTATTCAGAGAGAAAGAGAGAGGGAGGCAGGGACACACAGAATCCATTAAGCCCTTATTATGTGCCTCCTATGGTGATAAATCTTGAAATACAAGAAAAAGAGGACCTCGAAGGGAGGAAACTGATAAAGAACTAAAAAATCACAAATATTGGGAGCCAAGGTTATCTGGACATTGTTTTCAGTGAAGAAGATGTTGACTTTCCAAGGGAATATCAAAGCAACATCGTAAAGTAATATATCTATTTGGATCTGTGAGCTAAAAAGGAGCAGACCAGCACAGTGACTGATTTATAGTAAACACTTTATAAATGCTTTATAGTAAATGCTTTATAAATAGCTAGTATTATCACTAATTCTATTATTATTAATGTTGGAGGAAACACCTAGATATACCTACTATAGCTAACCCAACTTTATTTCCTTTCCAAGAGGAGTTAACTCATAGGGTGGCTCTATGAATTTGGAGAACATAAGTCACCTCCAAAAGTGGGACTCCATGGAAAAAAAGAAAAATTCTAGTCTGGGTTCCTGTGAATATTTTATCATTCTTTTTCATTTTCTGTAAGGTAGAATAAAGACTGTCCTGTATGCATTGTTACTTTGAATGCCTATGTAGGTTCTGGGGAATCACTTGACTCATCTTTTGAGAAACTTAAGCACGAATTATATTCATGGATTTTCCCTGACAAAACTCCAGGTGAAGTTATAATGAGACAAAGAGGGTGTTAGTGATTGAGGGGAGGTAGTAGTCTCCAAGACTGAACTAAACTGGCTAAGCCCAGACCCTGGGGTCCTAAGCTATGGGTTACACCTTTAAGTCAAAGCAGTCTTCTTCCTTGCCTTTCCCCTCCCTCAGTTCACTGTTTCTTCCCTCCTCTGATTGTCAACATCTTTCAATACCCTGTTTCAGAGCCTGAAGCTGCAGAACACTCAGGAATCTTGAATATAAACATAAAGTAGAAATGGTTAGCTGTGTGTGGTATTATTTGAGTGGGAAAACAGCATCAGAATACAAAGTAACTAAAGAAAGTTAAAAGTTATGGACTATCAAATATAACTTGTACCTCTACCACTATAGCAGCAACTACC
>CM053601.1:53480626-53500765 GCA_028646575.1 Pseudocheirus occidentalis
TCCCTCTCCCTTTCAGTTTTTTCTTCTCTCTCTCTCTCTCTCTCTCTCTCTCTCTCTCTCTCTCTCTCTCTCTCTCTCTCTCTCTCTCTCTCTCTCTCCCCCCCCCATTCCTCCCTCTGTCCTTCTCCTTTTCTTCCCTTTTTTTTGTTCCTCTCACTTTAATTTTTTATAAGGAATGGCTTTCTGGGAGAGTAGTATATTGTGAAGTGATATAACATAAAAAAGTTTTTTTAACTTAAAATCCATTTTAAAGTAAAGCATAGTTTCTAAGAACTAGAAGCTGATGATCTACCTTCATCAGACCACATCAGCAGTATTGCATTCAGTTCTTTAATGTCATATTTTTAGAAAAACACTGATAAGCTCATAGGTCCAAGAAAAAGTAACTAGAATGGGCAAAATCCTCAAGATTATGTTAACTGTGGGCCAATCAAAAAAATTCAGGATTTTTAGCTCTTAGAAGAGAAAGCTCAGGGAGAATATGATTGCTCTCTTCAAGTAATTAAAGGCGTCTTTTGGGGAAGTTTTATTGCATGTCTTATGTTTGTCCCAAGCAGGTAGAACAAAGAACAATGAGTAGAAACTTAAGAGGAAAAGTTAGCCTTTATGTAAAAAAAAAACCCTGAAAATTAATCTATTCAAAAGTGGAATGAGGTGTGTCAGAAGGTAATGAGTTTTCCCACACTGGAGGTCATGAAGCAAAGGGGATAAGGAAGGAAAAAGAGAAGAGAATAAACATTTTATGTAGTACCAACTATGTGCCAGGCACTGGGCTAAGTCTTATAATATCTTATTTGAGCCTTACAACAACCCAACAAGGTAGGTACTATTAATAGTTTCATTTCACAGTTGAGGAAACTGAGGCAAGAAGTTATAAGGATATTAATGTAATTAATAGGTAGGGCTTCTGAGTGTGCATGTATGTGGGTCTATTCAATGTGGATATTCTCTTCGCTGGTATAAGTTGTAAGCGTTTCAAGCATTTTTATGTTGAAAGATTTTTGACTGTGTTTCTCAATAAATCATTCATAGAGCATCTATCTAACACATTGAACCCCTTCAGCTAGGGTTTTAAAAAATATTTTGTGGATACAAGTGTAATACTTTAACTCTCCCAATGTTATCTATCACCCTTAATAGGATATTCTCTCCTTTTCTAGCTCTAAATGTCCTTGATGATGTCTAATGCTGCTTCTCATATTCAATTCATCTTCAGTAAAATGCTTCATCCTAATTATAGTCACAATGCTTCCACCCATTCCCATTTGGTTAACCTGCAATTTTTATTTTTCTAAGACTGTAGTATTTGGTGATTCAGAGATATGAAAAATCATTGGTACAATATTGAGAGAGATTAAAATGGGGAGCTTTCTTGTCATCACTGAGAATTACTGTGCAACTTTCCAAATGTGAACAAGCCCTGCCCTCCTCCCACTTAGTTCATTCTGTGCCCAGGGTACTGTCCATTTGGACTTTGCACACGATATTAGCAATACTTTTATTGAACATGTCCATTCTCCTGTTTTGTGCTCTCTTTTCTATTACTAATCAGACTGTATCTGTAGTTAAAACTACCAGTGAGAAATAAAGAGGCTAAAAGACATAAACAGTTAAAAACAGGGCAATTCAATGACTATATGAAAACATACTCTAAATCACTAATAGTTAAGGAAAGATAGTTCCAAGATACAGTCAAAGAAATATCGGCCCAAGTATAGTTTTTTTTTTTTAACATATGAAAGCTTAGAGATTTAGAATCTTGGATCAATTTTTCTAAATTAAAAAAATAACAACAACTCAGATTTGACCTAATACTCTGAAAATTAGCAAAGACGACCCCCCAAAATGTCAGTGGCTCCTATGGCATTGACAAACTAATGTACTGTTGGTTGAGCTGTGGATGGGGCCAACCATTCTGGATAATGATTTGGAGTCATGGGGGAAAAGGAATAAACTGCTTGTATCCTTTGCTTCAGCAATTCCACAGCTGGTTATATACCCAAAGAAGGGCAAGGACAAAAGCAAAGTTTCAGACATCAAAATGTTCATAGAAGCACTTTTTTTCTAGTAGTAAAGATTTAGAAACAAAATGAGTGATTGGGGAATGGCTAAACAAATTATTATCTATGAATGTAAGGAAATACTAAATTAGTATAGTAAAAATGTTGAGAATGAGAGATTAAGAAACTAAGGGAAAATTTTATGAACTGATACAGATTTAAATAAGCAGAAACAGAAAAAAAATGTTTGTGAAATGAAACTGAATCTTGGGTAAATGAGAAAATAATAATACTAGTGGGCAAATAACAAAATCTACTTTCTCATTTGATGTCAATTTCACTTAACTATATTTATTAATTATGAGGGAAGATTGAGGTCAGAGGATAAGGGAAAAAATGAGTGATTTGGAACGAGGGATGTTAAAAAATCATCAACAAAATTTGTTTAAACCAATAGATAAAAATAAAAGGAACCGACTCTCTTTGGTCCAAAAGAAAGTATCATTTTGTTTATAACCTATAGATTCATAAAAGATGACAACTGTGAGAGTTTTGGGCATTTTATCTCAGTCTAGTTTTTTCTATTAAATTATCAAATCAATTTTTAAAATCTATGAAAATGATAGTTTGATATATTTGTAGCTAGGGGAATTCTGGTAGATGAATTTCTAAATTAGAAGAGATTACCTAGAATATCAACTTGAATTTAGACTGTTTCATCAAATCTCAGAAACTCAGCTTTAGCTGGAAAAGACCACTGCTGTTGACTGATCCAATTTGTCCTTGTACCCAAGTAATTATATGACACTTGGTTCAAGAAGCTATGACTTGTTTCCCCTACTTTATTACAGGAGAGATATATAAAATTATCTCTAATGGTAGAATATTAGATAAAATTGCACAAAGGAACAGAGACTGCATATTTGATTTCATATTTATAAGGAACTTCAGGATGAAGAAACACCCTCTACCAATACAGGTTGTTACTTCTCCCATAATAGCTCAAAAATATTAGTTAGTGAACACAACTGTCAATGGATGGACATACTAACTTGTTTTATCATTAAACATTATTCAAATCGTAATATCTACAGTGAACAGAAGAAGTAAATCTTCACAAAAACTAATCCAAATGTACAGATTATAAACACAGCAGATGTCACCACTTAAAATATTTTAAATTACATCTTTGTCTATTTGGCATTGTCTAACCTATAGACCTAATTTGAAGAAAGACCTGATTATGGATGAGCTAACTCACAAGGCTCATAAATTATACACTTTATAAAACATGCCTAAATTAAATAACCATTTGTCCCGTATTAAAGTATGGAATAAAATGTAGGCAAAGGCTAGAGAACTCATTATGAGGGAATTACTTACTTTTCATTCAATTACAGATGGCGTCACCCCCTCATCTCTCTGACTTTGTGTACCATTGCCTTTCCCCCAGTTGCCCTGTTTTGCATAAACAATATATCAGAAAGCACTCTACAATGAATGCCCAACAGCTCCTGGCCTTGAATAGCTTATTCGCCTAATTGTGCATCCCTTGTGTATTTTTCATAATACTTTACAGATCTAATTTAAATACTTTTACAAATTCATCAAATACATTCTCCGAGGCACATTTACTCAGCTTACTTTTGAAACTTCTAATGAATTCTCTCGATATGTAATTTTATACTCAGCATCATGATTTGAATTAAATATTATTGAACAAGGTGTTCATTATTGGATGTGAATTATAATTAGAATGACAGGCACCCTTAACTATGATAATGGTTTTTCCCCCCTCCCCTCCAGTTTCCTTTGGGACTTCCAGTTTTCAATCCAGTACAAAGACCAATACCCTCTCCTGAAAAGTCTGTTATAAGGGTTACCAGTAAATTAAGCAGTCAGTTCTAGCTGCTCCAAAGCTTGGATTAACAGGCACAATTTAACTCTTAAAGGGCAAGCAGCTTGCTGTCACGCTGCTTGCTGCAAATTCAGCAGTACAGTCAAGCTGACCTGCTTCATACACAATTTAGCATCTTGATACTGAGAGATGACCTGGATTCCCAAGAACCACATGTGAACCTTGTGACTCATTGCTGTACCCATCTATTTAACACCAGCATCCATAGAAGCACTAAAAACCAACTGCAAAGGAAATCTGAACCACCAATAGACTTTCTACTGAAATGTATTTAAGACTTTGAGACTGTAAAGAGCTGTTGTATGTGGAAAAGGCCTTTTTATTTATTTCTTATTCTAGTGGACAGTGAAGCAGATAAAATTCTCAAATGCCACAGTGGGTTATAGTTCTAGAACATATGTCTTGGTCAATGAGGATTGCTAATCTTATGTTTCAGTGTGTTTCATCTTGCAAGAACTGCTCAGTGTGTGACCAATTAAATGCCTATACAGATTAGAATGCTGAATCATAATTGAAGAAGAAATATGGCCTGTCTGCATTAGTTAGCTTATTTGTGTTTACTCCCAGTATGTTAGAAACAGGGTGAAAGGAGCTTCCAGGGGTTACCAGGGAGTTTCACTGGATCAGGGAGCAGAGGAAGGGGTTCAGTGTCAGCTGTCACAAACTGTTTATAGAAACAGGATAGCTTGTTTGTCAGGGCTTCCTGAAACTGTGTCAACAATATAAATATTGCTTTTCTCTCTTTCTCCTGTCTTTTTACTATACCACAGCAGGCCACTGGTGTACACTTTATGATTAATAGTAATTACTTAGAAAATAAAATTAATGGCAAGTTCTCTCTATTTTAATGTATATATATGCATACAAAGGTATTTTAAAATTTATTAAGCAAGTTGCCTAATAATTTTATGAGGTACAAGTATTATTATTAGCATTTTCCAAATGAGAAGAATGAACTATGTAATCACCTATGTAATCACCTCGTCTATAAAAGGTAATAATCAGCCAAGAGTTGAATCTGTGTCTTTAGGATTCAGATTGCATGTTATTTTCTACTCTTATATCTCTCCCTGTTTCAGTCTTCTACTTCCTGCCTTCTTTGGAGTTCTAAATTTAGTAAATAATTTAGACAGGAGGCTGATAATCTCTGAAATACATGGAAAATTAATTCATCATTGCTCTCTTTTTTTCAACAAAATATGTAATGAACCTTTAACTCCACACTCAGGCAAGCATGTGCATATGTGTATATGCATATGTAAGAATGAATCAAGGTATGGAATTAGGACAGGAGGATAGAAATACTTAAGGAACCAATGAGACTCTGATAAAACATTACCTCATGGTATTTTAATTATTTCTTGTTCACTTATGGAGAATTGGTTTTTTTTAAAGGCATCTAGGAAGCACAATGGATATAGCATGGGGCTTGGAATCAAGAGCTGAGGTCAGATTCTACATTAGACACTTATGAGTCATGTGATCCTGGGCAAGCCAAAATTGCTGATCCTGTTTGAGGATTAAAAGTGAAAACTTTTTTTTATTTGATTGTGTGTTTACATAACATATTTAGCTTTCAATATTTAACAGAAATATTGTTTTCAGTAGTTATATTTGCTATGTCTATAATGTTTCCTAAATCCAGTCCTTCCAAAAATGATTTCTCTTTTTGGGACAACCAACCTTGGAAAAGTTTTTCTGAAAAGTATAAAAAACCAATTTAATGATTCCTACCCAATAATGCCCAATAGCAACTGCTGTTTTGGTGAGAAATGCTGGCGAATAATGTGTGGCATTTATTGCTTCATATCTCTTATATATAGGTGATAGGTCAAAAAGTGATTTTTTTTCAGAGCCTGACACATAGTAGGTACTGCATAAATGTTTATTCCTTTCTCTCTTAAAGATGTAGAACTGATGGCAAAGAAAATTCATAATATTTTCCATATAATAACAGCCAGAAGGCATATAGCTTTCTAAAGTATATAAAATACATGAATTATCTCCTTGATCCTTACAATAGCCCTGTGAGACTAGTATCATCCCATTTTACAGATGAGGAAACTAAGACCGATAGATTAAATGATTTTCTCAGAGTCTCATAGTTAACTGTTGTCTACAGTAGGATTTTAATACAGGTCTTGCTGAATTGCAAGTCTAATACACTATCCACTGTGGTTAACACACTGCCTATAGTATACAGCAAGAGCATATATGAGGCTGTTTCTATATACAGCCCACGTAGTTTCCTCTGAAAAAAATCAGAAAATGGGCTGATATGAAGGCGTTTCAAGTCTCTTATAGTCCCATTGTAACTGCTGGTTCTTCTCATATTCACAAGATTCTCTAACAGATAAAGTATAGAACAAAAGGTCCTGAGTAAATGTTAATCTATTATTGCTTCTAATACGCACTTTAGAACAGTGATCCCCAAAATGAAGACCAGCCCCATTAAAGGCTCTGGTGTGATCCCAAGGCTTGGGAACAAACCAGTAGGTGGGAAGGTCGGTTGCTTTGCACTTTTTCCTAAAATGATCAATCATAAGGCTTCTCTCCCAAAGAATCACATGTACTGGTAGAACCCACAACTCTCCTCCCAAAAATAGCCCAAACTTCTAGCTTCCTTCTTTCTGAGTCTAGTTACTTAATAGTTATAACTTAACCCTAAATTAGGAATACACAGTAATAGGTATATTGAGGGCCTTGAGAATAACTCCCTTTGTGTACACAGACTGATTAGGGGAATCAATAGTTAAATTAGAGATTTGGACCCTGAAAAACTTTGGCACTTTTTTCGTTTCGTTTTGGTTTGGTTTCCAACCAGTCCCTTATGAATTCATGACCACTTGTGTGGTGGATGAGCTCCTGAAACTTCCCCAAATGTAGGCAAGGCCACAAGACCAGACTTCTATCTCCAACAAAACAGACTCAAATTTAGTCACAAAATGAGTTAGACTTTTCTTCTCTACCTCCTCACACCTTTCTTTTCCCCCACCGTCAATCCCTCAATCATTTCCAAAACTCAAAGATCTCAAAATATAAATTGGGGAGCAGAAGTAACAGATAACACCCTATTCTCCTAGTTATCTTCTAGGAAGCACACTCATCAGAGACAGGATCTTTCTTATGTGAAAAAAGGAAAGCTGGGTAGCTTGATCTGACAATAATGGTCTGATACCTGAGTCATCCAGCATTTAGTAAGAGAATTCTATCTTGGGAAACAGAAAAAAATATGAGGCACCCCTTCAACTCACCTCTTCCTTCAGGATGCAGTTCAAATACCATCTGCTACATGAAACCATTCATGATTCCTCCAACCACTAGTGCCCTGTCTCCCCA
Source organism: Pseudocheirus occidentalis (assembly GCA_028646575.1). NCBI lineage: Eukaryota > Metazoa > Chordata > Mammalia > Diprotodontia > Pseudocheiridae > Pseudocheirus > Pseudocheirus occidentalis. Next base: position 53,487,884 of record CM053601.1, read on the forward strand.
AGTATCTTGTACACACACACATACACATACATGTCCACATGCATAATATATATGTATATATTTATATAATAAATATGTATTATATATGTATAATATGTTATATATGCATGTGTATGTATACTAAATAAATATTTATATACATGTATATATGTTTATATACACGTATGTAAATATCTCTATCTATATCTATGAACTTGTCATCCCCCCAATAGAATGTAAGTTTCTTGCAAGCAGGGATTAGTTCATGCTCTATATTTCTATCCTCAGTCCCAAGAAGACGACAGCAGTGTAAATAATACTTTCTGATTGATTCTGTCATTTTCCACTTTCCTGAAGCCTCAACCAGATGTAAACATTATGTAAATAAATTCTCTCCTCTGAGCTGCTCCAAGGAATATTGTTGTTTTTTTTTTTCCTGGCTTAGGATCTTTATGATAGGGCAGAAATTCCTTAAGCCTTTGATATATTTCTCTTTAGATCATAATGTTCCAAAGCATTTTGTTATCTGAGACCTACTTTTATCTCTCTGGGAAGCCAGTCTTCAGGAGTTACATATTTTTTGACGAACCCTGTAATTGCATGTAGTAGGTGTGGAACTCCCTCCACTAAGACAGATAGCAAGCTTTTTACTATTTATGGTTTTAGAGAATTGCCTGAGACACTTAGAGGAACCCATAATCTATCAACTAGTGAGTCAACAAAAATTTATTAAGCACCTACTATGTTCTAGGTATTGGGCTAGATTCTGGGAATGATACCAAGAAAAATAGAATGAAATAGTCTCTGACTTCAGGGAATTTACATTTAAACAATTGTAAGATAATTTCAAATGTGGCCAGAACTATGCTTTAGAAACCTATCACATATCTATCTTACAGTTGTGATGTATAGTTAACAACAAAATATTAAAAGATAGGGCCTAAGAAAAAGAAATAGCATGGTGGATTTCTAAAGGCAACAAAGTGAAAATTTGATGGGGTAGGGTAGTTGGTTTAAAAAAAAGTTTCACTCATTGGAAAGCTGGTTAAATATTTCTACTTTTCAGTCGACAGATTTATTTCCATTGAAAGATAACATCAATGTCTGCCTTCATTTCTAGGGATTTCCTATTTTTATAAGCCTAAAGGATGGTGACATATCTATTTAAGTTAAGAGGGAAAAGGCATCATTCACTTTTCGTTTTGGTTTGGTGTTCCGATTTGTGAGTGTTTGGGGGATAAGCACATTCATTCATCAACCATTAAATGCCTACCACATGTATGGTGTGGTAGAAGCAATATTCTAGTCCCTTCCCCTGAGCAACTTAGGTCAGTCTTTCCTTAAAAGTTATTGAACCTATCCTGAAGACATGCTTGTCTCAGGGAACAGCTTCTACTGCTGAGACCACTTTTTGGTTGCCTGAGCATAAAACAGCCTGTCTCTATCTTTTGCCTACCAAGATGGACAACTCAGGCAAGGAAGTTTCGCTCAGTTAAACCAACTCAAGGTGTTCTAAAAGCTGTTCCTTGCAAAATATCTTCTCCTTCTGTGGCCTGTCTCCTTTTGATAACTGAGTGACCTGTCAGAGTCTCATTTTATTTTTCCATTGGACCTAACCTACCAGACAACTGACCTGAGGCAGATCAAGAAGAGAACAATTGGCATTCTGCCAGGGCTGGAGTTAAGAAGATAGATATAATAAATCCTATTCTCAATAAGCTTAAAATCCATTAAAAGGAAAGGAATATTTACAACTAATTAGGATACAAGAATGAGTGGAAAAATTATAAAGGAGAGCTCCAGGAAGAGTTCTTGGAGAAGCTGAAAAGGGAGGGATTGCTCTAGGCTAGGGCATGTGGAGTGGGAGTGGAGGGGGCCAGAACTTTGGTCACCAAAGATCCACAAATAGAGCCATGGAAGAACTTCAAAAGGTGGAAATAGTTTGGAGGAATTGTTCATTCAAAGCATGGAAGACAGAAGGAAAAATGCTACAGTTGTTTGAAAGAAAGAAAATATGGATGAAGAATGGTCCAATGGCTAGATCATGGGATATATAAAGGAAAGCACTAAGAGATCAGTGTTATGTTAGAATCAAATTGTAGGGGTCCTTGAATGCGACTATCAAAAGTTTATACCTAGTAGAAAATGGAGGTCCACTGAAAGATTTTGTATACAGGTTTGATGAAAATCAGGTGTGTTCATTAGCATGATTCATTAGATAACAATATAAAGAAAAGACTGGATAAAGGCCAGACTAGAGAATCCTAGAGACCAATAAAGAGTCTGAAAATCACAACAGCTTAGTCAGCAGGCAAGAAGAGATGAAACCACAAAACCGAGTGACTTCAATGGGAATTAAGTGAAATAAAAATATGGGTCATTTTTGTCAGTAAGGTAGAGCTATGAAGAAACAAAAATCTATAAATGATCATTAAATTTTGTTTTAGCCAATGTATATTAATTTCTTTCAATTACTTTCAGAATTTCCATAAATAAAAAGGTTTAATTAGTTTGAATTCCTTCTTCTCATGTTGGGAAATGACTAAAGAAGAAGAAATGAGGAGTCTTAACAATCTGAGTAACTGGTTACACACACACGCGCGCACACACACACACACACACACACACACCACCTGCTACTATTTAGAATAGAATTATAGTCCCAAAGTAATTGCTTGTTGGGGAGAAAGGATTGTTTCATTTCTGTCTTTTTTTTCATGTCATTTTATCCACAGTGCTTCATATGCTGAGTAATTAATAAATATTTATTCTTTGAAAAATTTAAGAACTCTGAGCCATGCAGTGACTAGCCAAGATTCCAGAGGACCAATGATGAAACATGCTTCCCATCATCACAGAGAGGTGATGGGAAATTGTTGAAGAAAAAGACATATTTTTAGAAATAGTCAATGTGTGGATGTGTTTTACTTTTATAAAATTGGTTAGAAGGGAGCTTTCTTTTATTTTTTATTCTTTATTCTTTTCTTAACAGAAGGAGGGAGGAATTAATAATAGCTATAAAAAAGAATTATGAATGTTAACAAGTCAATCAAAGTATAGAGAAAAGGAACTTGATAAAAGATTGTTGAATAAAATAAAAACCAGGTACTATAAAATATAATAATTTTTTCCTCAAACTCAGTTAACTTTTCAATAATTGACAAAAAACTGTTTGGATCTAATATTCAACCATAAACCACATGTGCACCTCTGTTTAGACCTTTCTATGCAAATAGTTCAATAATTTGTCTCTTTCACTCATGCTGTGCACTGGGTTGAAGTTTTCAATCATTTATGCAAAAGTATCCATTCCTTTCCTGACTGTTGTCCATGCTGATTGTTCTATTTCTATCTATTGAATTGTTTTGATATCTGTTCCTACACAATTAGTTTCTATTTCCCCACAATAAAATGTGTTCAATTATTTTTGCCCAGATGCCTAAAGAAACAAGATTAGGTTTTCATCTTGCACCTGCGACCTCCCCCTCTCCCTATGAGGAAAAGACAGATTAGCAACAGCTTTGAATATCTGTTTTAAATTTCTCATATGCTAAATGTCTTGGGTCTCATCTTCCCTAATTTCAGGATTTCCTGGCAAATAAAAAATATCATAGAATTCCCTTAGACAGCTGGGCTAAAGAAATTCCAGTGACCCAGCAATGGGATCATAATAACTTATTTTTATACTAATATTTTTATTATTGTATTAGTGAGTCTGTTAAATTTAATCTTCCCAATTAGGTATACAGCTATTATTTCAACATATTGTAATTTAAATGCAAATAAAGTTCTGAATATTTTCAACACTCTTAATTGGATTGCAGTAGAGAAATTGCTGGATTTGAAACCAAAAGACACAGGTTTCAAGTTTCAGCTCTGCCACTTAGAAACTCTATGAACTTGGATAAATCACTTTTTCTCTTTGGGCATTAGTTGATTATTCGTAAAACAAGGGGGTTGAAATAATGGGATATTAAGGTCTCTTCCAATTCTGAATCCAGGATCACTCAAAAATTTAAATTAAAATGGTCTTTTGGGGTTCAAATATATTGGACATATCCTGTAAATGGACAGTAAGCTGCTTCTAGAACTGAACGGGATGAGGAGAGCGGCTAGAAATAACGAAGTTCTTTTTATTCTCATTCTAATAAAGATCCACCTTTTTTACACAGATATTTTTCTAGTAGTGTGATGTTATATTACTGTGAGTTATGAGATACAGTGGTCTCAGAAAAAGTGAAGACTGTGATAATTCAACGGTCTATGGAAAGGTCCATGGTGGGTATGAGCCGGTTATAACAACTTTCAAATTAGTCATTGTTAAGAAGCACCCAAAAGAATGGCGATGAAAAAATGTATGAATGGAAAACAAGTGGGTGGATCCTTTAGAGACAATAAAGGATAGAGACAGATTTTGCTTCACTGTCATCCACACAATATCTAGATTTTAAGAGGAAGGTAATGAGTAGCCTGGGATAAACCCTGTGGTGGATTTATAGGCAGTCCCAGATAAGAGTTAAATAGGATAAATATGGATGGATGGGTTGTGATCTCTATTCTTCAAGTGAATAAACACATTAATTAGATTGTACAAAGGTTTCTCCATATGCTCAATCAACAAACATTTGTATAATACCTACCATGGGTTGTATATTGTGTTAGGCACAAGGTATATAAATATTAAGCAGGAAACAATACCTATGGAAAAGAAACTAACTTTCTAACTGAAAAAGATGAGACATAGTAAATCCCAAGATTTTACTGTGGGAAAGAACTTTAGCAGTCATTAAGTATAATCCCCTTATTTTACAGGCCCCCCAAAAGTAAGATTGAGACCCAAGAAGTCAGAGAAGTTGCATAAGTGTGCAGTCCCATAACCAAGGGGCAATGTTGAGGTTCAGGACTTGGTTATCTTGACTCTGTCCAAACTTCATATCAATCTCTCTGTTAAGGCTTTTGTTCCCTTCCTATAGCATAGTATAATAATAAAAAGAGATGACTTCACATGAAACCACAAATCTATTATGTGAATTTGGTATTCTCTTCAAATATAAAGTTAATAAAATAATTTCTTTTCTATTTTTCTTCTCCCTCTCTCCCTGCCCCACCCTAGAGATGGCTACCATTAGACACAAATGAGTGTGTGCATGAATAAATGCGTACAAACATATACATACATGTAAAATTATTCTATAATATTTCTATTTATCAGTTATTTCTCTGGATGTAGATAGCATCTTTCTGCATATGTCCGTTATTATTAATTTAGTTATTTATAATAGTCAAAGTAATTTATTCACTCAAAGCCATTCTTAAAACAATATGTCTTTTATCTTTTATATATGTATGTATAAATATATACATATATGTATGTTTGTGTATATATACACATATATGTGTGTGTATATATATACATATAGTTTAATGGACTCCTTTTTTATAACCATGTTTTAAAATAATTAAACAGAATGTTAAATGTCAAATAATTTGAAATTAGGGAAAACAAAGAAGTCATTTTTCCTATCCTCTGAAGTCTATCTGCAGACCTTTTGGGGTTCTACAAACCTAAATAACAAGCACTTGTACTCTAACTGGACCCTCTTCCCTAACAACGCCTTAGAAACATCTGAGAGGAAAAATACTGTGCTGATAAATACCATTTTGCAAACTCTTCTGACTGGTTCAATGTGTCTGAAAATGAAATCTTACAGAGACATTAGGATTTCTCAATGGACTGGAGTTTGGTATCCATCTTAAAAAATCACGTATGGAAGGACATTTGGATTAAGCAGTTAAAGGGTTTGCAAAGCTGTCACAGCTGCAATTTCCACAGAAATTGTGCTTTGCTTTCATCTATACCTCTTACTATCTGTACTTCATTAGATCTATAACCTAAATCAGGAGGGCAGGGGGTCTAGAAATATGAAACAACCCTCAAAAATCTGTTAAAATAACTCTGAAGATAAAAGCTGAAATTTTAGGATGATGCAAGAAATGGACATAAATACTTGTTTCATTAATTTTTTTTTTTCACAGAAGGGCTAATGATGGCTGTCACTAGAAATTAAATGGAAGTGTTGATGAACATACAAAGTTGAATGTGATTTAAAGGGTGATGTTGCCAAACCAGGAAGCTGCATGTCCTTGCTGTGCACATGGCTTCTAATTTACCCTGCTTCCCTCGTTACTGTCAGAGTTCAGTAAAAGAAACAGCAATCTATCCTGCTGGTGATGTTTCTTTTCATTTTCTGAGATGCATTCTTGCTGTAAAAAGGATCCATAGCAGCCTACCACTTGAAATAAAGTGTCATTGCAAGGGATGATCACTCTTGTGGAAGAAATGAGTCTCTCCCGCTTGCCTCTCAATAGGGGAGGCTTGCCTGTACACACTGAGATGGCTATGCTTAGCTGTGGGACAAGACAAGCCTTTTAGATCTGAAAAGGAGACTGTCTGCACAGTGGGAAGAAAAAGTAGAGTTATCTCTGCATAATGATCAGTCAATAAATATTTATTGACTAATGTGACAGAGGGCAACTGGGTGGCACAGTGGATAGAATGCCAGGCTTGGAATAAGAAAGATTCAACTTCCTGAGTTCAAGTCTGGCTTTGGACACTTACTAGCTGGGTGATCCTGGGAAAGCCATTTAACCCTGGTTGCCTCAGTTTTCTTATTTGGAAAATGAGCTAGAGAAGGAAATGACAAACCACTGCAGTAGCTCTGCCAAGAAAGCCCCAAATTGCATCACAAAGAGTCAAACACAACTGAAAAATTACTGAATGTGACAGTAAATCTAAAATGCACATGAACTGGCTTAAACAATTAATATAAACATTTAGAAGACAGAGAGCTTTATCTTGACCTGGATATGAATGGCTTTATAGAGTAGGTAAAATTTATAGCTGACATTGAAGGATGTATACAATTTTATGTACCCCAGTTCCCACCTAAGGTCAGTAAAAGAGGAACAGCCCTTTACTTCATGCTGACAGCTGATTCCAGACTGGTGGTTAAAATGCTAGCATGACCCAACAGAATAGTGAGTGGGATGAACTTTGTTCCAGAGCTTTGGAAAGGGGAGGCATTCTTTATTCTTTGAGAGAGGAAATATACAATTCTGGTCTCTTAAAAAATAACAATATGTGTGGAAAGAGAGAGTCTTTGGAAGGCAGGCATTGGGAAAAGTGACTCCTCAATATGTCCCTGATTTACAGTTTATCTCCCTACAGACTTCAGGTAATTTCTCCTCGGGTGAAATCTCTCTTTCTCTTTGTTAACGACATTCAATCTTACTATCACCTAAAGAGCTCATTCACTCTCACGTATTTTCTGGGATAGTCTGTTCTATTGAACTTCAATTTTTGTTTGCTATCTGCTTGTTACTCACTTTTTTATGATGGTCTTTTGTGTAACTAGCATTTGGTGGGAAGTAGTCAAACTTGTAAGGAAAGCCGCCTTAAGAGATAGTGTCCAGGGAAACTAGAAGCTTTCGAGCCTAAAAAAAATTGTGCCCCCAGATCAAGGAGGAAAAAATGTGTGTATGTATGCACATGTGCACACATGTGTATATATGTATATGTAAGCACATGCATATTGTATGCATATATGTGCATATGCAGGCACATATGCAAACATACCTATATACACATACATCTATGTGTGGGTGGCTTGTAAGAGATGGAGAGTTGAGAGTGAAGGGAAGTGAGAGAGAAGTTACCAGATTAGAATTATATATGTATATGTGCATGTGCACATACATATTGTGTACATATACATACATGTACATGTGTGTGTCTATACAGACAGGCATATAGTTAGATTACCACCCCCATTTTACAGATGAGGAAACTTAGGCAGCCAGGGACACATACACATGTAAAATTCTAGTCTGACACTTTCTCACTTCACTCTCAGTTCAACTCATAATACAAACATACATATATATGTATGTGTGTATGTGTGTGTGTGTGTGTGTGTGTGTGTGTGTGTGTGTGTAACTCATTTCCATGTTGCATTTTATAGTAGAATGCTGGGTCCTTGAGGTCAGGGCTTATTTTTTAAATTATTATCTTTGAATCCCTAGCACATAGCACAATGCTATGAATGTAACAGGCATTCAAGAAGTATTTGTTAAATGAATATAATCAACTCCTTTGTATTAATCACTACGTATCTATTGTTCTATTAGTAATTTTGGCTAACGTGTCACAACTTGGTTGACAACGAGTTTGAAGTCCATAAGTCTTTTCAATTTGAACTATCAACTTATCTCTTCTACCTTGTACTTGTCCCATTGCTCTTTAATATTTAACTGTAGTAGTTATTACATTACTTATAAAATCTTATGTGGAATATCTACTTGGAACAAAAGATATCTTGTAGGCTTTCTAACCACTCAGCAACCTACTAAACAAAGCTTTCCATTCTGCTTTCCAGAAAGAGAGAATACCTTTCACTGGGCATTCTGCCCATCCCCTAGTCCAAGCTTTCTCAGATTCAAGAAGGGATAAAATTAGTGTCCTCCTACACATGAGAAGAAAAATACAACTTATTATGTGCTCATGTTCATGTATGCGTGGTGTGGGTGTGAGTGGTATAACATATTAGAATTTTTTCCCTGAGATTTAAATAATGACTTAATCAAAGGAAAGCCTTGAAACATGACTCATGCTGGGTTTTGATCTGAATAGTACCCAAATCACTTCCTAATATTACCAATTTCCTACTTTGGATAGTGTGCCAACTATATAAGATAAACTTATTTCATCATATCTACTCATATCAAGAATAAAACCAGTTGCTTGTAAAGTATAAAAACAATAGCAACTCTACTTCCTCTGCCATCTAAATGATTCATATAAATAGCAGAAATAGTTTTCTGTCTTTCAGTTTGCATGTGTGTATGGAAATTTCACAAATAACACAATTTGACAATTTAAAAATTTCCCTTACTGTCTTCCTTCAGTTCGTCATGTAATACCTAGCATAGTGTCATCAAACAAAGTACTGATCATTAATTAACATTAAGAGACTTAATCAACCAGGAAAAAAAACCAAGAGAATTTCTTAACAATTTACAATGACTGTAAAGTGTGATAATGTATGCCTGCAGTCTCTGCTGCTGGGGAAGATCAGGGCTAAAGGAGATAGATTGTTTAGCCAAAGTCTGGCATCAAAATCATTCTCCAGAAACTGAGAGTAAAGGGGAACTAGGTTGCCTGGGGAGAGATGAAGTATGCTAGGTGTGGAACAGAATAGGTTAAAGTTTCCTTGTTGATCAGTAGGGGGATTCAAGCCATGAGTGGTTACAGAACTGTCAATCTAGAACATTCTCCAAGGACAACAGCAGTAGCAGCAGCAGCAGGAGCAACAACCACAATCTAGTTAATTTGTGACTAATTTTTAAAAATTAGGTAATTATGACAGTAGTTGTAAAAAAGGAGGTAGGAAGAAGAACTTCCCTCTTCCTCATCATCCTACAATTTCTTCCAAAAATAATAGCAGAAAAATGTAATTCCTTCTCTTGAAGAATACACAGATACACTATTACTTGTTGGAAGTATCATATTATATTTAACATTTACTTTTCAAAAGCTGTGTATGAAGTCATAGTGTCATATAAAATCCTCTTTTTTTCTTCTGTTTAAGGAACCGTGCATTTTGGGTGGTCAAGTTCATGACAGTAAGACCATTTTAAATGTCTCCATATTTATGTGTATATATAAAACATATAAATATCATACATCTCATACACACATAGAAATATTATATATTTTATGTACAGACAGACAGATACAAAATAGAGAGTACACTTGTGATTTCATTGATACAGGGAAATCTCTGTCTCTCTCTTTTCCCAAACACACATATGCATATATACAAAATACCTATATATGTACATACGTATATGAATTAATGTCTTGAAGCGTAAAGGAATAGAATTCAACATAATTATTATAGGCAATTAAATATATGATTTATGAATTTAATTATTACTAATTTACCCATAATCCCATAAATGCGAGTATTGGTCTTACAATGAAATACATTCTGAAAATCTAATTTTCTCTTTCTACAAAACCAGCCATCAGATGGCATTTAAAAGTATAAAAGGAAAGTTTATCATATGGTAACTGCCCTTTTCCGGGGTATACAATTGGCTTATCCTGGGGGCTTTAAAATTACCCTTCTCTAATTAAATTATATACCAGGTAACTAACAGGATATAGACACGACTTCCAAATTTTGTTCTACAAGATAGACTGAATATACAAAGATGTAATTTTTAAAAATTGCTTTAAGTACTTCTGGGCAAAATACATTAACCTTCATATGAAGGTCATTTGTTGGTTGACTTCAGTGGTGCCAGCGATGTGTTATCAGGTTCATAATAGAGGCTAGCTAATTCAAGGTATGAGAGAAGATACCCACAGGAGGCTACTATTATGATTAGTAAGTGGAGTTGGGGTAGAGACGAAAAGTTTTAATTCATTCTAACACGTATATATCATATTGAAAGATAGGTAGTGCAACAGATAGAGTGCCAGGCCTGGACTCACAAAGACTCCTCTTCTTCAGTTAAATTCTGGCCTCACACACTTACTAAGCTATATGATACTGGACAAGTCACTTAACCCTGTTTGTCTCAGTTTCCTCATCTGTAAAATGAGCTGGAGAAGGAAATGACAAATCACTCCAGTATCTTTGCCAAGAAAACCCCAGATGGGTCCCAAAGAATCAGACACAACTAAAAAAATGAATAAACAATAATATATCGTTTACAGGCTCATGATATCTCATATCACCTGAATTTATTTTTACAATTACAATTACAATTTAGTTCTAATTTAATCCCTCCAAAAACAAAAGATCAATCCCATGCTACCACATGACACAATCCTCTGTTCTTTCCAAATTCAAAATAGACAGTTCTTAAGAGGTGGCTTTTGGAGCAAAGTAAGTCATATCCCAATGTAAATGGAAGGAACAACAACAACAAAGTGAAATGGAATGAAGTGTAATTATACTAATTTGCCCTAAAATGTGTTGAAAAATTGTACTTCTTTCCTTTTTTGCTTACGTGGAAGGCTATGGGGAAGGAGCATTGCATATACTTCTATAGATCTCTTGGCTGGTTTTGACTAAGCTGCTCTTTTTGTATTTATTTTCTAGTTCTTATTACAAAGGATGGCTCATTGTAGCTGAAGGGAAAGAAATGCATACAGAAATTAAAATAAGAACCAAAATTGTAAGTAAAAATAAGATAAAATTTACACATGAATTCTTACAAATGTTAAGCTTCATGGATATTGGAAGTATCACAGTTTCACAAACTGCAAATTAAAAAAAAATCACACTGACCCTCAAATGAATAAGTTATGGAGAAATATGGGAACTTCCCTTCCTTTTATTTTTATATACTAGAGAAGAAATGGATAATGATATCAAACTATAAACATAAATTTTATACAAAGTCATTATAAACTGAATTATGCTACATAAAAGCATAATACAACATTGCCAGCTCCATAAAAAGCAATTCACTTTAAAAAGAGTGACATGATTCTTATTCTATTTTATAATTACTTGCTCTTTAGCATGTGATCTGGTCAATTGGATCCCATCTTTCATCAGGCAAATTCCAATTTCATGTCAACTAGAACTCTGCATAAGAATTGTGAAAGAAGTTGCAGTCATTGAGAAATCCTTAGAGAGAAATATTGGCAGTTACTACACTGTAGCATATAGTTTCTAGTACTGGGCCATGCATCTTTTGGACTCAGAATACATATTCAACAAATTGAATTAGCTACTGTAACTCTACTCAGAGAAATGGGATTCAGATTAATTGGATATTCTATCTAATAATTATAGGTACACAAACAGGTGATTTATTTTCGGTGAATAGCACATACACAAAAACACAATCAAAACTAAAATGGGAAAATGAGACAATTAATGAAGCCACTTTCTTAATTTTAACCATCACTTTCCCATGAATGACTCTCAAATCTAAAGTCCTAACTGGGACATCTCTTATGAGCTGCAATGAGAGGAAGGATGCAAAGTGCTTTTCAAATCTTAAAGCACTATATGACTGACTCAGCAATATGTGTTTAGAGGAAAAGAGATTGTAGAGGCTATTTACTCCTTAAGAGACCCACTTTATAGATGAAGAAACTAAATTCTATTGACATTAAATAACTTACCCAAGATGACACAGGTAAGTGGTATTCTCAGGATTAGTGACCTTATCATCTATCTCCAAATCAACTGCTTTGTTTTTTTTTCTTTTTCCCAATTTTCCCAATATTGTCCATTATGATGATAATAGTGGTTATGAAGCGAAACCAGAATGTTCTCTCTAAAATACTGTTTTCTACACATCACATAGTCCTTTAGTCTGGTATTCAAAGTCCTCTTTAACTTGAACACAATATACCTCTTTAAACTTATCTCCCATTTCCTGTTCTATACATTGTACCTTAACCATAACATTCATGTTATCACCTCTGTATTCCTTCTCACGACATGATTTAGAATTCCTATCTTCAGCTCCTTCTCCTCTCTCTCTCTCTCTCTCTCTCTCTCTCTCTCTCTCTCTCTCTCTCTCTCTCTCTCTCTCCCTTTCTCCCTCCCTCCCTTCCTTTCACCTCCTTTCCCTCCCTTCCCCCAACCTTTCTGTCTGTCTGTCTTCTTGTCTTACTAGAATATGACCTTTTTAGTTGCAGGGACTCTCTTGCTATTTTAATTTGCCCCCATTGCTTAACATTGTGCTTTGAACACATGAAACACTTATATGATATCTCTATCTTATTCTCCCTCCCTCTTCCTTCCTTCCTTCCTTCCTTCCTTCCTTCCTTCCTTCCTTCCTTCCTTCCTTCCTTCCTTCCTTCCTTCCTTC
>CM053601.1:53501265-53525251 GCA_028646575.1 Pseudocheirus occidentalis
GATAGCACAATACTAGAATTCTCCATGTATGCTACCAAAAATCAGATGACATTCTTTCTAGAGATCATTTTCTCCACGTTATACATTTCAAAGCACACGCACACAAACACACTCACATGTGCAGGTACATGTACATACACATGATTCAATATGGTCATGAGTGAATTACACAGGACAAAAACATTGTCTATCAGATTTCCTCCTGCATTGTGGGAGCAGATGGTTATCCTTGCCCTTGTACATCTATACAATGTCCCACCAAGATCAGCTGAAACTGCATTAACCCAATCTGTGAAGCACCTTTGTATTTTTTAAACCAGAGGGGTATTATTTATTTAATATGTTGATGTGTGTCCTTAGAGCAATTCTAATGGTATCTTTTCTGTAGTTGTCTACTCTAATTCACCGCTTCATGGATAAAATGCTTTGGAAAACAATGGAGATGCCCTTCAGATAGCAGAGAATAATAGTCTCATGTATGTGTGTGTGTGTATGAACATGTGTGGCATAAAGGTAATAATAATCCTAAAGCAGAGCTGGGAGTAAGGGACAGTAGTTTACAAACACTCGTTTACTGAAGCGGTTTCATACTAATATCTAAGTTCCAAAATGAGTCAAACAGCAATGGAATGCTGAACAATTAAGATTCTCTCCCCATAAGCCCATCTCTATCATTTTATTAAAGGCTACTGGGAAAACCCTTACTGAATAACTAATTCTAAATTATATTCGATGAAAACAAATTAATGTAATAATTTTCTTTCTGAAATTAATTTAAATCTCTGTGGATGCTGCAACAAATTTAGTCTTTACTATGCATACAAAAAGTTATGAAAAGCCTTATTGCACTGCTTTAGGCAAAGATTCATTGGTTCACAGTCACTGGTAATGGCCATTATTCCAATCTAGCAAACCTGCTTTAATTGCTCATTTTGGTTTCTCTATTTATATTTCAAGCATTTAAAATTACTTTGCAATTTTGTCTGGCTAGCCAATAATATATTTGCGATGGCGCTAATGGTTTGAATACACCTTATTTCCAAAAATGTCCTGTTTCTCTTCCAGAAACTATTCTCTGGAGGTTTTAACTCTTTCAGTTCCAGAACATCCAGCCTAGAACCCTGCTTTACTGATTGATGACTATGTCATTCAGCCCACTGTTTCAGGCAGGCTCCAGACACTCAACTTCCTGGTCAACTACATAATCTTACAGCTTACCATGATTTGTAGTTAACAAATCGGGTGTTAAATCTCAACTCAGGCACCTAGTTCTTGTCAGAATTTAAGCAAGTTAATTAACTCCTCTTGGCCTCAATTTCTTTCTCTGTAAAAGGAGAGAGTTGGACAAGATACCATTAAACCAGATTTGGGGTGCAACCAGGGCAATGATAATAGCTTATATTTATACAGTCCTTCTAAGGTTTGTAGGACTTTATTTCATTTCATATTCACAATGACACTATGAGGTGGAGGTTTTATTATGCCCATTAAACAGATAAAGAAGCTGAGGGTGAGTTTTAGTGACTTGCCCAAGGTCACATGGCTAATACGTGTCTGAGGCAGAATTCACACTCAGGTCTTCCTGAATTTGTCTAGCTCTCTATCCACTATGATGCTTAGATGCTTAAAGCTAGACCTTTGATTGTACTGTCATTCATCACTCCCCAGTGTAATTTTCTAAAAATGTATTTGCTTCTTTTCCTCCCCACATTATTTGCTCTTTACTCTTCCTTGCTTAGACTTTTCTATTCTACCTTCCATGTTAATTTCTTCCTCCCCACCACCATCCCTATGCCTTAGGATTTTCAAAGACACCCTCCCCCCTCAAGTCTCTTTAGTATCATCGTTAAGCTTTAAACAAACGCACAAACAAACAAACGGGTAGAAAGTTCTAACTATTCTAATAGCCTGAAAAAGTCCATGTAACCTTTAAAGCACCAGAATTTTTCTTTTGAACAATAATGCCTATCGAATAGGCTACAGCCTAATAGAAAGCCCCCTCATTCTATGCATAAAAGAAATAGGTTTGACAACCAGTTTGGCCACTCTCTATCCTTTTGATCTTAGTGAAAGTGATTCTTCACCCTGGCCATCTGTCAAATTTGAGGGTGAGGCTAGATCAATTTATGCACCTCGATATGTGTGGGATTTCACATATATTTGACTTAACTGAATCATAGCGCAACAGTGGAAAGACCAAAGAATGTAGAGAGAGGACATTGATTCACCTCCCAGATTGCCACTTACCACATTTACCAAATCACCACATCAACATCACCATCATAGCTAGCAATGCACATAGCACTTTGTTTGCAAAATAATATATATTTGTTATTTCATTTGATCCCCACCAATCTGTGAGGTAGTTGCAAATATTATCTCCATTTCACAGATGAGGAGACCAAGGCTGAGAGGATTTACCCAAGATTACACAGTTAATAAGGATCCAAGGAAGGGTTCGAACACAGATCTTCCTGACTCCAAATCCAGTGTTCTTACTGACTGGAACTGAGATGCCTCTCTGGACCTCAGCTTTATGAATTGTAAAATGAAAGAATTGGATTGTCACTATTATTCAGTTATCTCAGTCGTGTCCAACTCCTAGTGATGCCATTTATGGTTTTCTTGGCAAAGATACTGGAGCAGTCTCACACTGCCCAATGACCATATCATTGTTACAGACGGAGCAACAGGGTTGAGTGACTTGCCCAGAGTCTGAGGCCAAATTTGGACTCAATTCTTCCTGACCCTAGACCCAGTGCTCTCTCTACCATGCCACTTAGCTGACTTAGATGACCTCAAAGGTTCTTTCCATCTCTGAATCTCTGATCCTACGATCCTATTTTTTGAGAGTCAGACTGCATGATATAATGAATAACATTTTTTTTGCAAAAATATTTAGCTGCTATCTTATTCCATCTTCATCATAATCCTGGGGAGACAAAGGTATTATTATTATTATCCCCATTTCATAGATGAGGGAACTGAGACCAAGAGACATTGAATGATGTGTCTAGAGTCACACAATTAGTCAGTGACTAATGCAGAATTGTAAGTAAGTTCTTCTGGAATGCTCCTACCCACTATAACAGGTTAATACTCAAGTCCAGCACTCTATCTACAATGCTACTGACAACCAGTTGGAATCAGGAAAATCCAGGTCAAGCTATGTTAGTCATGTAAATAAGGGGAAATCACATAATCTTTTAGTGCCTCAAAAAACTAAGACTATAAATTATTGTTGTCTAGCTGGTATTTATTGGTAGAAAATTTCCACACTGGCATTTCCCCACAGCAATAAGATCAGAAGTCCAGACTGAAACCAGTCTGCTAAGCAGAGAATAAGTGCTGTAACTCCCAGCCATTCCATATGCATGCTGACTAAAAAGGGGAGTCAAGGAGGGAATGTATTTTTAAAAAATCACTTACCTGTAAGCAACTTGACTCTTTAAACCACTGAAACAATTCTCAAGGGAGCATTGTGGCATGGGGCATATATTGTACCAGAGGCCTCAATGCTTAGATCTGAATCCCTTCAAACTCCTAGATAATGAACCGAGGCCCATCTCAAGCCCTCTGTACCCCAGTTTCCGATTGTATTAATGGAAGGATATGCAAGCTCTATCTAACCTATAGTGATGTTTTGAGGATAACATGGAAAACCTATGTAAAAATTACTTGAGAGAATAAAAAAAGGATCATAAAAAGCAGCCTCTTTTAACTCTTTTACTGTTTTAAACTATTTAATGATTAGTTTCCAATTAAGTTTTTATGCATTTAACTCATATTGAATCATGGTAATAGTAGGGATCTGATGGGCCGCATAAGTTACAGTTATCTGTTGGGGCAGCTAGGTGACTCAGTGGATAGACCGTTAGGTCTGGCATCCAAAAGACCCGAGTTCATATCTCATATCAGACACTCATTAGCTGCGTGACCCTGTACAGGTCACTTAACCTCTGTTTGCTTCAATTTCCTAACCCATAACATGGGAATAATAAAACCTATCTCCCAGGGTTGTTGTGAGCATCAAATGAGGTACTAATTTAAAAGAGCTTAGAACAATGTGTGGCACATTTTAAGTGCCATATAAATGCTAGCTTCGACTATTGTTAGTGCTGCTCTTAGCGTCTGGCCCGTAGTAAACTTTATATAAATATTATTGTTTATTATTCAGTTGTTTCACTCACACTTGACTCTTCCTGACCCTGTTAAGGGGTTTTCTTGGCAAAGATACTGGAATGCTTTGCCATTTCCTTCTCCAGTTCATTTTACAGAGGAGGAAACTGAGGCAAACAGGGTTAAGTGACTTGTTCAGGGTCATGCAGCTAGTAGATGTCTGAGACCAGATTTGAACTCATGAAGATGAGTCTTCTCTCCAGGATCTATACTCTCTCTACTGTACCATCTAGCTACCCCATATGAATGTTAACTAATACTATTAAATATTATTATATCTCCTAGTTATAAGACAAGTATCCAATGATAAGACAGGTATCTACTGCATAATTGATGGAGGGACATGATAGGTCCTTTCCTCATGGGCTCTTACTGCTAGTCCAGGGCCAAAAGCAGGATTACTGCTGTTATTACTATAACAAGGCTAAGTATAAAATGTTTTATCATTGAGAAGGATCATATATGATTATACATTGCTTATTTGGTTACTTTATCTGCATGCTATTTCTTCTAACTAATACTCTGGACCAGGGTTGGGGAAGCTGTGGCTTTGAGACCATATGTGACCCTCTAAATCAGTGGTTCTCAACCTTCCTAATGCCACGACCCTTTAATATAGTTCCTCCTGTTGTGGGGACCTACAACCGTAAAACTGCTACTTCATAACTGTAATTTTGCTACTGTTATGAATTGTAATGTAAATATTTGATATGCAGGATGTATTTTTATTGTTACAAATTGAATTTAACCCACAGGTTGAGAACTGCTGCTCTAGGTCCTCAAGTGTCACTTGTCTGAATCTGAATTTAACAAAACACATCTTTTTCTTTTTTCTTTCCTTTGTTTTGTGAAGTTTGAATTTGGTCAAAGGGTCGTACTTTAGGATCCAAAGGGCCACATGTGACCTCAAGGCTACAGGTTCCCCCTCCCTGCTGTGAGCTTTTCAAAGGTTAGAAACAAATAGGCTGCTCTTACTACTACTAGCTACTGTAGAAAGTTATAGCCCACTGAGGAAATTCTAAAATGCTACTTCTGGGTGCTTGAGGAGATAAGGACAGGGATTACAAACCTGTGATTTTCTTGATAAGGAAACTCTACCTGTGCAGAATGTCACTGTCTCTGTAATTTCTATTCTTAGAGAAATACCTAGAGCCTGAAAGATTAATTAAATAGCCTAATGTGACACAGCCAATATGAGTCAGGGATGAGACTTGAATCCAGATCTCTCTGTCTTCAAGACCAGCCCTCTGTCTACTACATCAAGTTGCCTTTCTACTTGAAATAATAGCACTAGTGAAAACAAACCAAAGCAAAACAAAATGTGTCTATTCATTAAGAGATGCATTTTCTCCTCTCCTCTCCTCTCCTCTCCTCTCCTCTCCTCTCCTCTCCTCTCCTCTCCGCTCCTCTCCTCTCCTCCCCTCTTCTTTCCTTTTCTTTTCGGGAAGGCAGGGCAATTGGGGTTAAGTGACTTGCCCAAGGCCACACAGCTAGTAAGTGTTAAGTGTCTGAGGACAGATTTGAACTCAGATCCTCCTGACTCCAGGGCTGGTGCTCTATTGACTACACCACTAAGCCACTCCGTTTTATTTCAACAGTACTGCAAAATTAAGAGTCAGCTGTATTTCCACTTAAATGTCTTCAGCATTTTCCTACTTCCTTCTTCCTCTACTTGCTCCCACCTTTACCCCCTTTCCAGCCTAAGCTTTTGGCCTGCTAGGAGCACACATTGCCTCCAGTGAATATTCTTAAGCCTCCAAGGGAAATATTTGACAGTAACTGATATGATACGTAAAAATAATTAGAAGTCTAGAATCTACTTAAGATGAGTATCATATTTCTTTATTGTTCCAATGCAACTATAGGCAACTATTTAAGAACAGAAATTTCAAAGGAAACGTATGTCTGAATCAGTAGATGGAATTTCCTCTTTCTAGAATTCCAGTGCAGATAGGTTCAGTTCCTATCCCTATACTTATTCAACTGGTGGAGTAGGGAGTGAGGAGGTAGGGAGGGATTTTTTTTTTCAAATCAAATTAAATTGGATAATCTTTGTTAATAACAAGATGAGATGATTTTTGGATCATTGAAATCAGTATTCAGCTGCCGATCCTGTTAAATGGAACATTGGATAAAGAACATAAAAGGCTCAAATGAAAACTCAACACACTTTGAAAATAGAGAGCCACGCTTTTAAGGCCCACTATGCGTGTTCTGGTGTGTGAAAGATAAAAATATCCATAAAGGCAGAAAACCACTCAGCAGCATCATGAAGCCAATGGACCTGAGCCCCAGGGTGCTGACATGGTGGACATTTTTGTTCCCATACCCCCTCCTCAGCCACTGTCCTGCTCCCCACCTTATAATCAACCATAGCCAACCCTACCTAACTCTTAGGATTCTCATTGGTCTTTCACTTCTTACTCAAGTTTTACACCTCTGAATCCTGTACCACCATATCCATTCTTTCCATGCCTCAATCTCATAGTTCCTCCATGGTCTCAAAGTAGACTGAATTGGGTACAGCTTTGGGAAAGATATGGTTCTACAAAAACAAAGTAAAGACAAAATAATTGGTGAACCCTGAGATGTACCCACCACTTAGATGTTTGTATTTATTAAATTCAGGATGGGAACTGAAAAGAAATCATATTTCTGCTAACAGAAGTTCCAAAGTTATTCATATATGAGCCATTTTCAACACTTTATTCATAGCAGTGTTTTCTTTTACTATTTAGCTACAAAACAAACATGTAGAGGTCCCCAAATACACTCACACATACAATCATACACATGCATGTACACAGAAACACACAAACACACGTGCAAGCCCACACAAACATACACATGCATGTACACATAGACATACAAACACACATGCATGCACACGAATACACACACCCCATAAGACAGTTCAGCAGCTATAAACCTGGAAACTACTAAAGTTTAATATGAGATGAAGTAAAGGTAAACTGAGAGCTCTCAAGCAAATACTGTACCCATTTGTCTGTGAGCTATGTTCTCTAACCTCTCTTTCAAATAGCTCTCACCAGAAGAAGACAAATTCCCTTGATTTCAATCTCTGCATTAATGACAGTGTTAATTTGAATTCTCAGTACATTGGCTACATTGTGTCAGCTTATTAGGCAATAATACACAGAGTCACTTCATCAACTATGGTTAATATTCTTTGTGTATTTTAATTAGATTTAAATGGGGAAAGGGAGGAGAGAGGGCAGGTAAAAATGACAGATTCTGCCAAAATGAACTCCACACCATGACCTAGATGAAATATAAACAAAGAATTCCCTGAAAAAGGTTGGGCCAATGTGGTTTAGGCTTTAAAGATGGCAAATCATTAAAAGAGTGTGTTAATTTATATTTATGATAGAGACAGTATATAGCACTTAGTGAGACAATTAGGTGCACACTAAATTCTCTCTGTGTCTCCCTGTGTGTTTTCGTGTACCCTGATGTTTTATTTAGATACAGAGGTGGCTCATGGTTCTTAAATACTACGTCTGCAAATTTCTAATTCCAGGTTCTACCAAGCTGGAAAGACATTAAGTATAGACTTAAGGAAGGATTATCATTAAATCTGGCTCATCACCAGGTGGACCATAGGGTGATAAATTTCCAGTAAAAGAAATTCTTGATGACCAGCTTAATGTGCTAAGGATTTTTAAAAACACGTAATTTACAAACAACGAACTAAAAATAACAACAATAAAATCTCTCATTTTCTCATAGATACTAGACCTCACATCACCTCACATCTCACATCTGAGAATATTGAGAGGAGGTGGGAGGAATTCCCTTCATTTTCTTTCATGTGCACACTTACCATTGTGGTATTTGGGTTTAGTAATTTGTGAAAACCACTGATATTTTCAGAGTTTGCAGTTTTACAAGTGGACTATCCTATAATAGTCAATCTACCATCATCAGTTTAAAAAGTTAATTAGTTCTTGATACAATGTTTTATACAAGCTAATCCTTCAGAGTGTTATCTGAAAAGCTACATGGGTGTTTTAATGGGTTGAGTCAATAGCCAAAGGCATTTAAACTGATTCATGAAAGTTTGTTTGAGTTCAGGTTTCAAGGTATCTCTGCCCATCCCTAGCCAGTTTAAACACTGCTCACGTTGAAGAGCAAAATTAATCAATTAAATGTTATTAGATCTGATATACAATTTCACCAACCTCTCATTAAGTGTCCCCAAGCTAAAAATAAAACTTCCTTTACATTGTTTTTCCTCTAAGGTATCACTCTGCTAAAGCGGATGCTACAGACTCAGCTCCATGGAGAGGAATTTTATTATCTCCCCATCACGGTTTTTCCATAGGATGGGCCTCCTGTGCAATGCATTTCAGTTTAAGAATTTCCCATTTATGAAACCTTATGGCAGAATTTGGTCACAGAAGCTCGCTTTTATTTTTGTTGGGCACTTAATTGTCTCCAAAGGAGAGTCCCGGGGAGGATTGTATCTTCACCACTGAATGAGTTCTTCAATGGTAAGAGATCAAAATTATTTCAAAAACTTCATTAATAAAAGTTCAAGTTTGTGCAACATCAAGTCCCATTTTCCCTTAAATTTCCACGGGCACAGCTATTCACAGAGTAGAAAAAAATGATCTTCACTT
This sequence comes from Pseudocheirus occidentalis, assembly GCA_028646575.1. Lineage (NCBI taxonomy): Eukaryota > Metazoa > Chordata > Mammalia > Diprotodontia > Pseudocheiridae > Pseudocheirus > Pseudocheirus occidentalis. The sequence continues at coordinate 53,510,088 of CM053601.1, forward strand.
TAAACTTTACTCAAAATCCAGTGTTTCTATACTACAAAATTCATCCAACATATCTAGTTCTTTTATTTTGCATCTGCTCAGGAGATGCACTCTGATGTGTAATTGGTCTCCTTGCTTATCTCTCTCCAGTCTATCCAGCACATACCATCCAAAGTGATTTTCCTGAAACACAGATCTGACCATGCTATTCCCCTACTAATCAATTCCAGTGACTCCCTACTGTCTCTAGGCAAAAAACAAACAGGAAACCCTCTTACATTCAGCCTTTAAAGTGCTTTACAACCTGGTCCCTATCTCTCTTTCCTGCTTCCATAATATTCCAAGAATATCATGGAGGAATGTGTTATACTCTGAATATTATTCTCTCCATCCCAAATTCTCATCTTAGCTAAAGGGAGCTTCTCTCTTTCTTCCTCACATGATGATTCTTCATGTCTTCCTCAGAGAATCCCTTGCTTCCTTCTGAAAAAAAGCTCACTCACTATCTCTTGCCTGAAGCCTTTCCTAATTTTCCCACGTGCTACTATCTTCCCTCCCAAAGTAACTCATATTTAACTATTCTATATTTATTCTGCATACACTTTTATAGTTTTTTGCCTCAGTTTCCTCATGTGAAATATGGGAATAATCATATCAACTCCTTTGTAAGATTGTTGTGACTATCAAATAAAATGACATAGAAAGCCCTTCACAAAACTTAAAACATTTGATTTATTGGTATTTCTACCACTGCTGCTGCTGCTGTTACTCCTCTTACTACTTGATCTTTGCTTTTAAATTATAGCTTATCATCTATAGGCACCAGTTTCCTTATGGATTGTTTCCTTAAGGATGGTTTCATTGATTCAATCATAGTACCTAACAGTGCCAAGCATACTTTATTTGTTATTCAGTCATTATCAGTCTTACCTAACTCTTTGTTACCCCCATCTTTTGGCAAGGATACTATTTTGGTTCACCATATCTTTCTCCAGATCATTTTTACAGATAAGGAAATTGAGGCAAAAAGGATCTGGAGTCAGGAAGACTCATCTTCCTGAGTTCAAATCCGGTCCCAGACACTTACTAGCTGTGTGACCCTGGATAAATCACTTAGCCCTGTTTACTTTGGTTTTTTTCATCCATCAAATTAGCTGGAGAAGGAGATGGCAAGCACTCCAGTATCTTTGCTTAAGAAAAGCCCAAATGGGATCACCAAGAGTCAAACACAATTGAAAACAACTGAACAATAAATTCTGAGCAAGGTATTGTGGTAAGTACTAGGAATAGCTCCTGTTTTCAAATGGTTTCCATCTTTCAGGGAAGATATGAATTAGAAATGTAATACTAAACAAAATGTATAAGTATTTTAAATACAGGGATATACAAAATAGATTATAATAAATGCAAGATTTTTTTTTGGAAGAATGGGGAGACCTTCACTGTTGGGAGTTCAGGAAAGGCTTCATCTAAATCAAGTAAACACACAGCAGAAATTGACCAATTTTATTGACTTGGCTATCATAAGCAGATGTATTATTCAGTGTATTTATTCAGTTGGCAGTTTCATTCATCTGAGAACAGATTTTATGTTCCTTAATACACTGCTAAGTTTAACCACTAGGTCCCTGTCCTTGCCGCTCCCTCTTCTCTCTCCCTCCCTCCTTCCCTCATTCCCTCCCACTTCCCGTAACTGAGGAAGTAACTATTCCATCTCTGTGCTTACAAGAAAATATAACGACATTTGAAAATATTTTTTGTTCCAAAAAAAAGATCTACTGGAACAATTAATTAAATAATGGAAGAATGGTACAGTGAGGAGATAAAATCAGGAGAGAGGTTTAATTCCCAACTCTGCCACTTCCTGTGTAAGGTAATTAATCTTTCTGAGCCTCAGTCTTATCATCTGTAGAATGGGGATAAGGATACTTGTACCACCTACCTGCCTCATGAGATTTTTGTGAAGAAAATACTTTTGATCTCATCTCCAATCTGACCATTAACATCACTAGCTTTGGGAAGATAATTAACCTTTACGTGTATCTGTTTTATTATCTGTAAAATGAAAAGACTGGAATAGATGAATTCTAAGGTTCTTCCCACCCCTTAATCTACCATACTAAATATTATTAAAAAAACAACATTACTCACTTGTAGTTGGTTAATAGACAGGTCCTTGCCACAAGCCAAAATAAGTAAATAATTCTAGTTGGTAACAGAATTCTTTCAGTTCTCATCACTTCTGTCTTTGCTCCCATAATAAAATGTATTCATATTATCTTGTCTTAAATGAATTTGTTTTGCTTTTGTGAAACTAACATTGTTTTAGTTTTTCATTTGAAAGTAAAATCCTATCTTTGTAAACAGATTCCCCAAATGTAGTCAGTTATTCAACCTCTGATTTAATGCCAGTTTCTGGCAGCACTTGGGGGTCCTGAAAGCAGGCGCATGGTTTCGTCACTCAGGATCATCTTCCAGGAATGGCTTATGAAAGAGACATGCAAAGCTCTGCTGAGGAGATGGGCCAAGTCCCCAAGTAGGGAGCATACGGTAGGTAAAAGTGGAAGTAGTTAGCTGCAGAATCACATTCCAATTCTTTCGAGGTTCCTTTGGCAAAGCTTAATGGATAAAGGCTCTGGAGCTGAAGATTTGAAAAATTGAGCTGTAACCCAACAGTGCCCACTGTGATCTGTCCAAAGCATGCCACTACATTGGAGGGGGGGGGGGAAATCACCTAGCATTTCTCCTAGAGTTTCAATGGGAAAATAGCAATAAAGAATTGATGCCTTTTTTTGCAGCATGTATTTTCTCAGATTTATTACCCCTACCCTTTTAAAAATCTTCTCACAAGGCCCAGACTTCTCCTTTCCTTATCGTGGGGCAGGTCTTCTATAAGTAGAAGAACTAAGGAAGAGAAAACTAACATGGAGAGGGAACAATTAAACAGTTCTCTCAAAGACGGATTTTCTCTTTTTACTTGGGCTATGTTATAATCTCAATATTGTTTAAGCTATAATTTCATAGTCACACATACAACTAAACTTTAGTAATTGTTTTATTACTATAGTATTTATGTTTAATTTTCCAAGCAGTCAGCAAAACAATAAAGTAATATTAAAAAGAATCAGCTTTCATATTTTCAAGAGTGTGTGTTCATGTGTGTACCTGTGCATGTGTATATGTATGCGTGTGTGTATGTACTCCAGATAAGGAAAATAAAATATTTTATGGGTTATATGTTTCATTAAATTACCTTCATTTATGATCAGAAATATAGCAGTATTCATTTTGTAAATACTTTCTAAGTTCAGGTCCTTATCACCCTCACCTTCACTATTACAATTGGTCTTCCCCTCTGGGGTGCCAGTAAACGTTTAACAACTGATTTTCGTCTTTTTAACTTATAGCATTTACCAATTACAAATGTGTAACTGCTCACACTGAAAATCTGACACTTAGCTCTCAGAAGCTGGCATAAACTGACTTTAGCACTTCTCTGCCTCCCTCTTCCCCCAATAAATGTTTTATTAGTTTTGAATAAACTTTAATTTTTACATAGTCTCTACCACAATACTTTCAGATTTTATTTATTCTAATTTTTCTATAATTTGGATTAAATAGGTTTCATCGCAATTTGTTATGTGTGTTTACTGTCTGACTTGTATTAGGTGGAGAAGAGGTCAAGCTCTGGATATAGATCTAGGAGTCTCTCTTCCCCCTCAAAATTACAAAGTGATCAGAAGTTAGATGAAACCTGTTCATATCCTCTATAAGAACAACATTTCAGGGAGAAGAGAGGTATAGTTCCAGCCCAGTATCCCTTCTCGCTGAGGAGAACAAAGTGGTGGCCTCTGACCCAACCTTCTGCTTCCCACCTGGCACGTCTCCCTCTTGGAGACGGAGAGACGGTGATAGAATCTACTCTACCTCCCTTCAAGCCACAGAAGAAAAGTCCTCTCCTCTTTACACAGGAGGCTCATGACGTTCTTTCCCCCTTTCCTTTCACATACATATAAAAGCTTTCTTGAAATCACTAATATAAAGTGAAATGCAAATTAAAACATCTGTGAGATCTCGGCTCACATACTAAGATTTGGCAAAGATGACCAAAGACAGAAATAATGCTAGAAGATCTGGGGGAGGACAAGCACACTAATATACTCTTGGTGGAGCTGAGCACTGGATCAATTGTTTTGGAAAATCATTGAGAGGTATGTGAAACACGGATGACTAAAATGTTTACACCATTTGATCCAGTGATCCCATTGCTAGGGACTAAAGACAAAAGTTAAGATCCCCTGTATAAGCTATGTGTGTGTGTGTGTGTGTGTGTGTGTGTGTGTGTGCGTGTGAGTGTGTGCATTAAGAGAACTAGATACAAAACAAGTGACAACTGATTGGGCAAAATATAAATAAATTGTCATACATGAATGTATTGTATCTGTAGCAATATTAAATATCAAGAATTCATAAAGACATAAGAACACATACAGAGTGAAATAAGCAAAATAAGGAATAGAATAATAGGATAAACATAATAATACATAAATAATAGAACAGAGCAATGTCAATTGAAAGAACTAAAGTAACAAAACAAAAACTAAACAGGATATAATTAGCCAATTAAGTTTGTGTCTAAAGAAGAGGTGAAAAATTGTACCTCTTTCTTTTTCATGGTATGATGGACAGCTCTGATTATGGAATGTTGCATGTGGTATCAGAAGTAGGACATGGGTCAGTTGATTTTGTTGAACCTTTTTTAAAGCTTTGCTACACAGAAAATTTCCTTGGCTAGGAGAGATTTAGGGACAATTTGAAAATGATTGTGACAGCAAAAACAAAGGTCGTTAATGAAACTTTAAAAAAAATTCCTGTAACTATCAATAAATAACATGGTTAACGAGTAAGATGAATTCAAAACCTATATATTTCTGAGATTTCCACTAACTTTTTAAATTCAATTTGAAATTATTTAGGGGAACATAAAATAATGTAGTTGAATCATCTTCATTTTGTACTTAAATATTTCATGTCAGAAACTAACAATCCTGTACTAATCACCACTGCCATGACATATATGAAGAGCTGCATTTTTATTAGTCTTTAATTTGTGTTGTCACAAGTCTTAAATATCATTTTTAAACATCTCTTTAAATCTATTGCCCTTGGGAAATGGGGATCTTGTCTAGCCTACTCTGATTTTATAATTCTGGAAAAGTTATTATAAAAAGTTATTATAAAGTTATTATAAACTCAGTTAACACTGATCAATACTCATGACTCTAAGATTAAGTTTACTTGAAATTTTAATAGATTAATTTGTTTTTTCCTCAAGATCATCTTTAAATTAGCATTATCACAACATGTAAGAGCTTAAAAGATTTCTTCTTTCACTTTGGAAATACAGTGCGCGTTTATTCTTTCGTCATGATGCTTAACGATTTGCAATCATATCACAGGCTGCCACGATGCTCAGAATTTAGCAATAGTGGAACAGATGGGCCTAATTATGTAAGTAAAATGCAATAAGCATTCAGAAGGAATTCAAAATATTTCATCCTAAGCAATACATATTTTCTTCCCCACTATTTTCTGCATGACAAATTCTTCAGGCTTGAAATATACTGAATAGAGCTGCCTGTTGTGTTATGTATGAAAATGTTGCAAAAATAATTTCTTAACCTGTTGGGACAATGTTCTTGGAGTGTTGTGTAAGAGATGGTGGATATCATTTGCATGCATTCTCTACTTAATTAGAAGATGAAAGGATGTCATATATTTCCTGTGTGCTTACATATCCCACTACCATCACCTCTCAGAAATTAGCTTTTACCCCTTCAAATACCATACTGAAATCTATTGCCAATATTGATAACCTCTTTAGATCTCCACTCCTTTCAGAAACCCAAACATATATACCTGCTATTGGAAATCTGCAAGTCTTAAAAAGATGCTAAACATTTTGTATTAAGAGACTGAACAGATATATAATAGAAGCTTTTCTCGTCTTTACTACCCCTTCTCTTTAGGGCTACATAATGTCTCCAGCACAATGAATAGAATGCATAACTTTATAATGAAAGCACCTACCTCTCTACAGACAATGTACAAAATAATATTTGAATGGAAATTTATACAAGCTTAAAACTGCTTAAGGTGTTTAAGGCATAGGGAATAAACTACAATGAACATTAATAAATTATTAATGACTCATTTTGCCAAGAATTAAAGACCAGTTTGATTCAGGTAGGATCCCTGCAGGGGAATATGTGTACATTTTATTGTGTGATTTAAATTCTGTGGAGAGCTTAGTTTGATATACTGCACTTCAGAGGACTGTGAGCTCTAGAAACAATCTATTCTCTTAATAAATGATGAAAATTAATAAAGATGTTATTTGAAACTATACAGTCCCAAAAGTTTTGTTGCATTTTAAAATTATTAAAACTTCAAATTACACAAAAAAAATTTTGGGACACTGTGTATGTGAATTCTCCTTTTCTTCCTTTGTTTTTGTTTTGTAGGAAGCCCATACAAATATGAAAATTATGAAATGTGAAATACTTATAATCCAGGAAAGATGTTTTGAATTGCAATCAAGTTATCATAATAATTTACCTAAAATTATTAATAAAGCAATTTTGGCACAGAAAGTCAGTTTTCAACTCTTTGTCCTGTTTTCAGATGCAAAGATTTTAATTTAATGATTTATAATAGATCAAAATGTGAGAGCTAATAAAACACAAAACTCTGGTGGGGAGAGGAGAAATATTAAAGCAACATCTCAGTACTAAAGTTAAAGAAAATGTGTCAAAATGTAGTTAAGGCAACAAACACATAGGGATGTGTAAGCATTAAAAGACACATATACACACTCATGCAAACATGCATGCACACACTCATATACACCCTCAAATAGGACATGTTCATTCACATAGAAAATTAGACTATTGACTTAGAGAAAGTGAAGGAAAGTAATTATTACCCAATGGATTTTGTATAATTTGCATGAGGAAAATTCTTCAGTTTTCACCAAAGTCCCTAAAAACACTTGTATTAATTACATATTAATCTATGTGAAGATCGCCTTATACTTAGTCTTGGCTTCATTAAAGCCGAGAAAATAAACCCAAGCGCAGTAAAAAGTGAATTTTCACCACAAGGGAGAGCTTTTGCACCTTTAGCGTGATGAGGTTCAGAAAGGTCAGTAAATGGAATCCTGGGGCCTCTGTACAGACAATCAAAAATCTAATATTCCTTTCAAACTCCCAGCAGCTGAACCTCAATGAGAAGGAGTCTAAAACTTAGCATGGGGAAAATTAAACACCGATGTTCGGTCAGATTTTCTCTGAATGTTTCCCATAAAAAAGTGGGCACAATGTGCACGAGCCAATGGTGCTTCCGGATAATATGCAGCCTTCAGAGTAAAGGGCATTATTACGTCAACACCAAACCCTATTGTTTTAGACTTTAAATTTATTGCAAGTTATCTTCAGGTACTAGAGCAGGCAGCACATGGGGTGTTTCATATATAAGCCAAGCACAAAGGGGATCCAGTGGCAAATTCTAAATAAAGCGATATTGTACTTAAAAGATGACCTTGCAGGTGGATCATAGAGGGAGAGAAACAGCTGTTAAAGCATTCAGCTGGATCACAGGGAATAAAATAACAATTTTTGATTTTTATTTTATTTATTACTTCATATTACTTTATTCTTAAATATAAATTCTAGTAATTTAGAGATATATCAGTCCCTAGTTACTTTGGTTGAGACATTTTAAAATGTACTATTGACTTTGTAAAATGTACTTCATTATGTATCATATATGATTGTGTTAATACCTATCTATATTGTGTGAAATTATTACCTAATGGATTTCGTACAATTTGTATAAGAGGAAAATTCTTCAGTTATAACCAAAGTCCCTGAAAACATTTGTATTAATTTCAAATTAAATAAATGATTGTGCACATTGTACATAATATACGTGTACAAACCAGCAAAATACACATTATATGTTTATGATACATGTGTGTATTATATAGAGATACACTTATATGTGTATATGAATTTATACTTACAAAAGCATTGTTTAGTGAATTTGAATCAAAATGTTAGTGGACAAGGTAAGATTTCCTTAAAAAAATGACTACCATTTCTCAGGCAATTTCAATTAAAACAAAACAAAATGAATAGTGGTAACTTCAGCAAAAATAAAAATCATAGTTGTCTGGCATCATCACATAAAACCAGCAACAGGTTGCTTATGATTTTACTTTCCCAGAGACAGTTCATTGAGGCCAAACGCTGTTTTCTTGTGCTGTTTTATATCCCTAGCCTATCACAGTGCCTTGTATATGATAGGTATCTAATAAATGCTTATTTTATTGAACTCAATTTACATATAATACTGTTCTATTTTATTGCATTGCATTAAATTGTGTTAGAGTGTATCATATCATATTAGTTCAATTATGTACACAGAGATGTATATGACAGATATCCACATACAGTAGGAGACAGCTTTTCATAGGAGGATAGAGCCTGCTTTGGCTAAGTCTCAAACTTAGCCTCTCAGTACACCAAGAACTTCTCTAAGAAAACAACTGCAGGGATGTGTGTGTGTGTGTGTGTGTGTGTGTGTGTGTGTGTTTAGGGGACTAGAAGGGAGACAAGTATTTTTCTCTAGTGGTTGCCTCATACAGTGAAAAGACATACCTGGATACAGGTAGTGAGTAGCATGGCCAGGATCTAGTCTTCCTGCTCTGTCACGCTGCTGCTAATACTTTGTGTTGGGACTTTTATAAACTAATGAAGAATGGAATGTGTAGATTCAGGAAAATGAGTTACACAATAAAAATAAATCTATAAAATGAAGCAGCTGTGAAGTCTATAGGTAAGAACCATGATCAGTGCAATTAACATTCATTATGACTGAGGACTGATGATGAAACATTCAAGCCATTACAGGAATGTGACAGCTTTAGGGTGTAGAATGATCTCTCTCTGTCTCTCTGTCTCTGTCTCTGTCTCTGTCTCTCTCTCTCTGTCTCTCTCTCTGTCTCTGTCTCTGTCTCTCTCTCTGTATATATATATTTAGTGCATCCATTGCATTAATGGGATTTTTTGGCATGACTATGCAAATTTATTTCAAGAAAATTGTTTTCTATTCCTTCCCTTCTCCCTCTCCACCCATGGAGCAGGGTATGGCAGGGAGAGAAACTAGATTTCCATTATCTTTTTAAATAGGTAAGGCAGGATGCTACAGATATGGAAGGTGACATGCACTTTCAGATGAGTCACTTTATTTTTAGTTTTACTTAAGTGTTTTTCTTTGTTACAAGAGATCTCTTACAAAGTGTGAGTAATCTGTCTTTGTAATGTAAGAACACCAGAACACACCAATAACACTTAAAAAAAGTGGGTTATATGGGATTGCAAAAAAGGCACAGAGGGAGAGAGAACAGATAAATATACAGGGACACTAACCCTCGGAGCCATAAAGTGGTGTGTGTGTGTGTGTGTGTGTGTGTGTGTGTGTGTGTGTGTGTGTGTGTGTGTGTGAATTACGGAAGTGGCACACGGGTGGTGGTGATGGAGAAAAGGTAGGGTATCACCCCACTGATGTGGAAGAGATAGGAGATTCCTGAAAGTAAGGTTGTTCTTATAGAGATTACCTCATGAGTAAATGTAGCAAGGGACAGAATCAGTTTAACTCAACTTGTCCACTTGTCACTCCTCTTTTTAATTCACTATTTTTTCTTTTTTAGATTTAATGAAAGTAAAACATTCCCAATAAACAGAGCAATCTGAAAGTGGAATAAATTGTTTTGGGAAGTAGAAGTGTGCTTATCCTTGGAAAGCTTTAAGACAAGGCCTGGTGTGTGGGGGAGGAGATTCCTTTTCATTTGAAATTTGGACTAGATAGCTCCTGAAGTCCCTCCCTTCCAGTCCTGAAATTTGCTGAATTAGTTGCTAATCTCTGTTTTTTCCATGCTGCTAAAGGACTGCAGATGTTGTTGGCAATCTTTAAATTTGGTGCCTGGGGAAAAGGTCTGACAGCACTACTCTGATAATGGTTTGCTGAGGTCATTTTAACAGAAAGGCTAAGTAATAACAGGGGAAAAAAGTCAATATTCTAGATGTTTACAAACTTGCCATTGGAATATGTGTCATCAGACTTTCTTTGTAGATAGAGCGTATGTAGCACATTAGTATTTGCACAGTTATCTCATTTAATCCTTAAAATAACTCCTCTTACCTTTCCAGCCTTCTTACACCTTACTCTCCTCCATGTACTCTTTGATCCAGTGCCACTGGTATCTTGGCTATTGCACAAGCAAGGCACTCTCTCTCTCTCTCAGCTCTGGACATTCTCTCTGGCTGTCCCCCATACCTAGAATGCTCTTCCTCCTCTGCTCCAACTACTGACTCCCCTAGTTTTCTTGAGATCCCAACTAAAAGTCTACCTTCTATAGGTAGCTTTCCCTAATCCCTCCAAATGCTAATACCCTCTTTTAGTTATTTTTGTACTTATCTCATATATATCTTCCTTTGTTAAATATTTGTTTGCATGTTATCTCTCCCATTAGATTGTAAACTCCTTGAAGTCAGACCCTGTTTTTTGGCTCTTTGAATCCTTGGTGCTTAAAACAGCACCTGACACATAGAAGGTACTTAATAACAGTATACTGATTGATTGCCTGAGTAACTCTCTGAAGTAAGTATTATTTTAGTCCCCATTCTACAGTGTAGAAACTGAGACAAACATAGGTTAAGTGACTTTACCGCAACCATTACATGCCTGAGACAGGATTTGAATTCAGATTTTCCTGACTCCCAAGTTCAATAATCTGTCTGCTGTACCCACCTAACTGCTAGTTATCTAGAAATGCTGATGATTCTGTTGTTTTCATCTTGATATATTGTACCTGGCAGATTTATTATCCCCCAACTCCTGAGTAACTGAGAAACAGAGGCTAAGACTGTAGATAGACAGCATGTGTTTCCATGGCTAATATGAATTTTGCTAGTTATGATCATTTTTGACAGGCTTACCTAATAAACTCCCAAACTGTTTGAAGATTGTCTAACCCTAGGAAACGGTACCTAGCAGCTGCAACACATTGCCTACACATCTAGGATTATATAGTACAGGCAAGCCAATGTTTAGAATTAAATCAATTATTAACAATTCATGATCAAGCCTTTTGACCAGAGGTTCATCACATGAAATGAACCCTACCAGATGCAAGCATGTCAATAAAATGTGCAATGAAGGATGGTGTGCTATTGTAGAAAGATTGAGTCTTGGCTCTGCTACTATCTGTGTAGTCTCAGGAAGGTCACTTGGCCTGAGTTTCCCTTCTCTAAGATAAGAGGTTTGCACTTGATATCTGAGGTCATTTGCAGATCTAGATATAGTAAATGCTCACAAGATAAATTTGCCATAATTATCCAAGAAACACAATGATGTAGTATCTGTCCCCAAATTTACAAACATTTTACCATAAAAGTATCTTATCAGCCCGTAGGTCTTGGGGATTCTACTGCTGTTATATCCTTCCAATCTCTTCCCTTCTTTGTACTCATACAATCACCACCTTTCTTTAGGTCCTCATAATACCCAATTCCCCTATCTCAGTTCTCTCCTTTCTGCAATCTATCTTCCAGTCAATACATTTTTATTAAATGCCTACTATGTGCCGAGCAGTCTAGCTACCAAGGTAGTAAGTACTCCAAACGCACAGGTCTGACCATGTCATTCAGCTGCTTAAAAACAGTATTAGTGAAAACAAAAACAAAAAGGTCAAAACAAAACATGTCTATTCATAGCAATACACATTTTAATGTGACAGTACTGCAAAACTAGGAGTCAGGCTGTATTTTTACTCCAATTTTACTCAAATTTTTACTCAAATTTACTCAAATTTTGCTCAAATTAATTACTCAAATTTTTACTCAAATACATTTTACTCAAATGTATGTTTCCTACTTTTTTCCTGTTTCCTTGTTCTTTGTCCCTGTTGGCTTTATGATAAAATACAATTTTTCCATTTAGCATTTAATACTCTTCCCAATTTGGGTGCAGTCTACCTTTGCAGGCTAATTAAACATTTCTTTCCTTCACATATTCTACTTGCTATTCTTTCATTCATCTCCCATATCTGCCTTTGTATACCTGTCATGTACTCTTCCTTTCCCTCTACCTTAGAAGCTCAGCCTTCCTTCACACCTCAACTCAAGTGCTAAAGACTGTATTAGACCTCTCATAATTCCCTCAGCTGCTAATATCCCTCATATACACAAATATGAGTGTGTATTCAACTAAACTGAGTAATTCCTAGTTAAGTACCTACTAGTTACTAAGCTGCCCTGGGAATACAAATAGTAAGAAGACCACAGTGCCTGCTCTCATAGAGCTCATAGTCTAATGGGAAAGACAATACACTGAAGGAAGATAGAAGGGAGGAGGAAGGATAGGACGTCAAGGGGATAGTCAGCGAGGGCACATCTTGTTCAAATGAAACCAGCCAGAGCTGTAGATGTAGAGGACATCCAGTTTCTGCCCTCTATAAAAGAAGGCATTGGGAATAAGTTGGTACTTCATCTTCTAGCCTCCAGTCTCCAGCCTCACACTGGAGAGAGTCTGAGGGAGGTGGTATCCAGACTTGAGTTCATACCATGGAGATGAGATTAGAAGTGATGAGCTCATCCTGGGAAAGAGTATCTTTTTTCGTTTTTTTGAGGGTCATATGTTGGCATTTATTATTTAAGTTGAAGAACAGATAACAAGGTGGGGTATGGGGGCAAGGCAGGAGACTGGGAGTTGAGAGCTACTCATCTGTGTCTGCTCCAGATGGGGTTGATCCTGATTTCTGAGCCTTGGCACACAAGGAAGCACACAATAAGATGAGGAAACACAGGGGTGGCCAGTTACACATCCAGCCAGAGGTAGGGGCTGGAAATCTCCTTGGATCAACAGCACCGCTTCCTTTTAGGAACTGAAGCTTAGTAATAAGTTCCATCCCACATATTTCTTATAAAACATTCTTGCAGTTAAAGACTTTGTGCTAAAGAATTCTTTCATCACCTCTCTAACTTCTTGTACTTTGCTTCTAGTTTCTTTGAATGTGCATCCAACTGTCAGCTGCCTGCTCAAGGGCTGCTAAATGCTCCTCAGTTAAAGTGATCTGATCCAGATAAGGCTGAAGTGCTGCAGATTTCTGGTTTGAGCCCTTTAGGTTTCTATTTATGTTTACCGCAATATCTTTCATTTCTAGATACTTCAAGCTAGTCAGTTTGTTCATATTTTCCAGAAGTTTATAATCTTCACTGGTGGCTGTCAGCATTTCTGTTGGGTACATGGCCATTTTGAGGACAATGTTCTGTGATGTTTGCCTAGGCAGACTCAGTGGCTTCCTTGGTCACTTCCACCACAGCATGGTCTAGGCCAGAGAAGGGAGGAAGGAGAAAGGATGGATGGATGAATCGAAGGAAGGGGTACAGGAGAAAGGAGGGAAGTGGGGAGAAATGGGGAGAGGGAGAAGGAAGGGGAGAAAAGGGCAGGAAAGAGTATCTTACCAAAGTAAGAAACCAGGCAGGGCTACAGATGCAGTATTTGTGTGTGTGTGTGTGTGTGTTTGTGTTTTATGCCCGACATATACATACATAATTTTATATCATATATAATGTCATGTAATATATGTATACATACATATATTTGCATGTTTTGTCCTTTTTAAAATGTTCACATGTGGTTTCTCCAGATATAAGGCCCCTGGGGGTACAAAATATTTCCAGAAATAAAAGAAAAACATATGGAAAACCAACAATGATCTCTGTGATTGTTGGTCTAAGGGCAAGTTTGGGAAGGTTAGAGGTGGGGGAGAAAAGAGGATACATGGTGCTTGGCACACAGCAGATACTTAAATACTTGTTGATTCACTCAACGATAAGAATATAAAAATCAGTGCAATGTGGTTGCATATCTCTTTTCCTTTAAGAAAGTCTAGCAAGACTTGCAGATGAGGACACCTAAGGTCAAAGAAAATTAAGTGACTTATCCAATGTCACACAGGGAGAGGTAGCAAGTCTATTTTTGTGAACTACTTGAGGAAATTTATAATTAATAACAACCCGCAAGTTTCCTATGAACACATCACAAGAGCATGGACATTAGAAACTCATAAAGCCTGCCTGTTAAGCTACAAAGCTAGATTTCTCCAAATAATGGGGGGGGCGGGATAGCCTTCTTCTAGCTTTGAAACAGATTCCACCTTGCTGGAATGAAAAAAAAAATAGTGCAGTATATCTTACCAAAAGACAAGGAATGGAATGTGCTGGCTCTGGTGAGAGCCAACTGTTGAATTTTTTTTTTTTTTGCTTTTTGGAGGGCAGTTGAGGTTAAGTGACTTGCCCAAGGTCACACGGCTAGTTTTTTGTGTTAAGTGTCTGAGGCCAGATTTGAACTCAGGTACTCCTGACTCCAGGGCCGGTGCTCTATTCACTGCACCACCTAGTCGCCCCCAACTGTTGAATTTTCGATAGGAATATTTACACCTCAAAAAATTGCAAACACTACAAATCAAGGCTTGATTTGCTATTTTGTTGATTTTCTAGACTGAAGAAAGTGATGGGAAAATGTTGACTAAGTTTAATGTAGATTAAATTAATGTAGACTAAACATAAAGGTACAATTGTGCTTTTCTGGATCATTAATTAGCAAACACACCCCTGAACCCACCCTATTTTCTCAAAACAGAATAAATACAGTAACAATCAATCACACACATTCTACTTGAAAGTAAATAAATTAGTCCAAAATATGATGTTGGAAAAGAAACTGCAGCAAATCTGTTAAGTGAGGAACTGGTGAAAGCTAGTTATTTTGGTACCTGAAGCAGCTTCACACTGGGCCTGGACAGCACAGTCAGGAAGCTGAAAGAATTGAGGATCATGTTCCTGTTCTAATTAATACAACACTTCTGGACATCTACCATATTATTATTATTATTGCTCTTTTTTGGGAGAGGGGAATCGGGACTAAGTGACTTGCCCAAGGTCCGTGTCTGACACAGGATTTGAACTCAGGTCCTCCTGACTCCAGGGCTGGTGCTCTATTCACTGCACCACTTAGCTGCCCCTATCTGCCATGTTATTAGACCATTTCTTTTTTTTTTT
>CM053601.1:53525751-53555779 GCA_028646575.1 Pseudocheirus occidentalis
TCTTTGGGATACAACCCCAAAAGTGGTATTACTGGGTCAAAGGGTATGATATTATTTATAGCCCTTTGGGCATAGTTCCAGATTGCCCTCCAGAATGGTTGTATCAGTTCACAGCTCCACCAGCAATGCATTAGAGTTCCAATTTTATTTTTTAAAGTCTATATTGTTCCAAGTTATCCCTAGATTCTTTTGAGTTATAGAATGATAAGCTTATATTTACATAATGCTTTTCTTCCAAGGCTCTTTAAAAGTTTATTTTACATAGTTTTGTAACACAGAGACCCAGATCCCAGGTTACTGCACACCACCTGATTTGTGGCCCACCACTAAGGCCCCTTTATATTTCTATCTTTGTCCCTATCCTATATCTTGTCATAGCTTGAAACTGTTTAAGGCATGTCTGGGCATCATTGCTCAAGTCTGGGCAAAGTTGCTCAAGCCATAGTCACCTGCCCCCTTCTTCTCTAATCAGCATTTTACATATTCTCTTTGAATCATTATAGTGTATAAGGTTCATTCTGGTGCAAAGATCCTGTCTTTGGGACCACCATGTCCTGTCCTGCTGACCAAGCAGGGCCCCCCCACCCTCTTCACCCAGAACACGACCCTAGCCTGTTCTGGGGAATTCCAGCCCCTTTTACCCCCATGATCCTCCATCCTGCCCTGGAAAGCACTGACTATGGCCCTCCACCCTGTGCCCTCCACCCTGTTATAGGAGGGACCTCCATGTCACAGGAAAGTTGCACCCTTATAGCCTTGTGCCATATTCTCAAGTTAACCCTGAGCTATAGATCTAACCAATGGCTGGGTTTTGCTTCTGTACATCATACTTCTGCTAGTTCCCCTCCCTGATTGTGGTTTTTGTGGTTTGGGCCTATATAATCAAGTCTGTAAACCCCAAAGAAGACTGCCTGATTTGAGTTTACACTCCAAAGGGTTGCTAGTTTGAGCAATAAATACCCACCTAAATTTATTTTGAACACAGGTTTCAAGTTCGCTCTTATTCTTTGCACAACAGTTTCATTTATTCTCTTATCATCCTCATGTATTAAGGATGTACCCGAGCTTTCTGCCTGTAGCCACAGAGCCCATCCATGGTTTGCTTCATCTCTTCCTCCAAAGATGTTGGGGAAGACCTAGAGAGATTGGGATGACCTGATTTACAGATACAAGGAGACATTTGTCCCAAATCAGTTTCTTGTCTTATTGGTACATCCCAGCATTAAAACTGCCTTCCCCATGGAGCTTCTTCTACCCCTTTAAGGGTATCAGAGGAACAAATAAGAGAATAAAAGTTATTACTGTAACAAGTTTCTTATTGGAGTAAGGAGCCTTAAATCTTTATCTTAGCTCTTAAATTAATGGGCAAGATGACTACAGACTACATATCAAAACTCTCTTGTTCTCAATGTCTTCATTTGCCAAAGAGTTTAGATTTAGTAATCCTTAATGTCCTTTCCAGGTTTAAAAGTCTATGATTCCAGGAACTGAATTAACAATTGCCATAGATAAAATTATTAGGAAAAACAATAACAATCATTTTCCTCTTAAATATTATTCTCCCCAAATCAGGTCTTTAAGCATTGACTGATATAAATGGTTAATAGGCAAGTTTTGCAATGAAAAGACAACTCCACAGTAATTATTCATGTCTGTCTGTCTGTCTGTCTATCTATCTACCTATCTATCTGTCTATCTATCTATCTATCTATCTGTCTATCCATCTATTAATCAATCTATCATCTATCTATCTGTCTGTCTTTCTGTCTTTCTATCTATCTATCTATCTATCTATCTATCTATCTATCTATCTATCTATCTGTCTGTCTATCCATGTCTCTCTGTCTCTCTGTCTCACTGTTTCTCTCTCTCTCTCTCTCTCTCTCCATCTATCTAATCTACCTACCTACCTGTCTGTCCGTCTATCTGTCTGTCTGTCTATCTAGCTATCTCTATTGTCTAGGATTGGATCTGATATGCTGTGATCATGAGATAAAGAGGTAAAAATAAGGAAGGTGGGTCTTTTCCTTGTGTGGGTGCTTTCCGGTTCTCATATTCTATAACTTTATAATACAAGTTAGTTAATAGTGGTGAGAATATGTTTCAACAGGCCATGAGGAACAACAGATCAATTCACGAGAAGGCTGCTCCTGCTTCTGCCATATATTCCAAAATTAGATGCAATAACTGATCTGTGTTCTCATCAATGCACGTCTTTATACTATTAGGTGAAGAATGCGACCAACCCATGCCTTCTCACCCTGTACAACTGCTGCTGCCTTATCATGAATTGTATCAAAATGAGCAGAAAATCCTGCTGAGACTCATTTAGAGCACTAAACCATATTGCCTCATAGATGATCCATGCAGTCTGTGACTTTGTATCCCATTGTAGAGGGGCTTAATGATGTTGAACCCATACTGTTCCAAATCAGACAATTTAGCCAATTTAGTAGGGGGAAAATATTAATGCCATTGGTTGTTTCATGATAAATATATTCTGTTTCATATCACTGTTATTCAATAAACACAAAAATAAATTATAATATATGTGTGCATAGATAGATAGAAGGATGTATGTATGGACAGATAGATAGTGTTTAAAGGTTTAAAGGGTACCTTCCTTACAACAATCCTGTGAGGAATATTATGTAACCATAGTCATACTTTGCATTTTTGAGCCTAGGTCAAGTAGCACAAAACAGAACTGGGAATAGGAAAGTGGCATAAGGAACTGTAAACTGGAGATAAGCTCACTTTGGTACACAAGAGGTAGTCCACTAATCTTGCTAACTAGGTGACTAACTTTGGTATTTCTTCGCTGATAAATACTACTAGTGCTCTTGGTACCCTGTAAACTCAAGCATCCTAAGAATACAACTAATTACTTTACCATAGTTATATCTCTTGTGGTTGTTCAGTCATTTATGATCCTGCCCCACTCTTCATGACCCCATCTGATGTTTTCTCAGCAACAATAATGGAGCGGTTTGCCCTTTCCTTTTCCAGTTCATTTGACAGATGAGGAAACTGAGGTAAATAGAATTAGGTGATTTGCCAAGGGTCAGACAGGTAGCAAGTGTCTCAGAGCAGATTTGAACTTAAGAAGATGAGTCTTCCTGACTCCAAGCCTGGTACTTTATCTGCTGTGCCACCTAGCTGCCCAGTTAAATCTCTACATTCAAGTTTATCATCCTGATTTTAGAAACGAGGAAGATATGATTACACAAGTAGTATCTATGCTAAGATCTGAACCTTACTTTCTTCCAACTGCAAATAATGTCACATAGCAAACTATTTTATTATTGCAAAAGATTGCCTAAAACATAATTATTTTTTAAATTATTGTTTGATTGTCACCTTCTGTTTTGGTGTCACAGTCATTTCCAAATATGCTTCTCTACCACCCCTCCAAGAGCCTTGCTTCATCACAAAGAAAAGTAGATAAGGAAAACCAACCATCACACTGACCACGTCTGAAGATTTATTCAACCTTCTACTATACACTTTGCTTCATTTCTTTCTCAGGAAGGGAGTGAAGACAGGAAATTATTTTGAAAGACAAAACATATACTTTTGAAACTTAATCAAAACCAAAGCGGGTATTTAATTTTGTAGTGCAATAGGTAAATTATGAGGTTGTCAATTAATAGTTCATTTAATATTTGAATAAAGAGATTATGATAGCCTCATGTAATCATGGGGTAGGAGAGAAGAGAAATGAGCTTTGGCAACTGTGAGTTTTAATCTGAAACTATGATTATCTTTTATTGTTTCTGCTAAGGATTATTCTGACTTGGACTTGCCCTCTAAAATGACAATTTATGTCACTTGGGAAAAAGAACCCCCACTAGGTTTGTGAAATGATGTAGTTACATAGTATAGAAAGTGTCATAATACTTCATAGCATAGCCTGAATGTGTCATACATCATCAGAGTTAATAACAAGCCAGTCCTTCCTCAATGTTACACTTTACTTGGGGAACACCAATGTCACACACCTGAGATGGGATTCTTTCCCTTGCATAAGGCTTTCTATTAGCAATTGAATAACCATGCCTAATACTAAAAAAGTGATAAGCGGGTGCTCCAAGGAATTAGATGAACCTTTCATTTATAGACTCATAACCCAAGTCATTTGGATATACAATATTTCATTTCCGTGTCCTTATTTGTTCTTACTAAACACCTCAGTCACTGCAGAGCACCTTAAAACAGGTTTATAATGAAATCCTGAGTAGGTAATTTATCAAATTGCCTTGTGAATTGGAACAGTTTTTATGGCACATTGTGAAAGAAGTAAGAGTAGAGCGTGAGGGTAAAATGGGTTGTATTTTACATAAAACAGAATTGTGCTTTATGAAAACTGCTTTTCACTTGGAAGGAATCTCAAAGCACTTTTAAAAACAATGAATTGAGTACTGGTAGGGCAAGGATAGTAGGCAAATGAGAAGGCCATTATGAGCTAAGCAATAGATCACACACAGAGCTTTGGACAGTAGAAACAGCTTTATTGAGAGAGAGGGAGTGTTGGCCAGAGCACTGGGGCGTAAATAAAGCACGAGGTTTTCTAAAATGGCTTTGTTTCTTTCTTCTGTTTCATTATTTATTTAACAAATGTTCAAATGTAGACTCCATATCCCTTAGCCACAATTTTCCATAGATTAGCTTTTAATTTTCAGCCTGTGGTCTTACCTACTGCTGGTCTTAATATTGAAAGTAAACAGTGATTTTGATTGGAATGAAATGTTATGGCAATATTTCATACTGGGATCACTTTCGGCAGATGTTTTCATTTTATTTTCTGTTTACTCAACCTTGCAGGGAAGCCAATATTAGTAACATACATGATATGATTCGGGAAATTTTTTGTTGTTGTTGTTGACGGGAGAAATCATTTGATGAGGAATCAGGAATCAAATTACACTGCAAGTTAATGTTTACACTAGCACAATCACATACCAATTTGCATAAAATGAAGGGAGATCATTATTTTATATGCTTCAAGAGTTACTTGTATAACAAATGTCAACTTTTTCCCAAAAATGATCATCTGAGGATTTTACAGGGTACAGTTGTAAGGTTATTTGGCATAGATGATAAACACTCCAAATCTAACCTTACATATACTTTGGGGAGTGTTGACTATTCAGTTCTTCAGAAACGTACCCTTCCTTTAAAGTTGCAAGAGGTAGAAAGGGTTGTTAAATTTCATATTAAATTTCATATAAATTTCATATATGTATACACATACATATATATTCAATATCCATTCTGCCCTTCAACTGCAGAAATGAAAAAAACTGTTACACACATACATGCAGACACATACACATACACACACAGTCAACACAAAACAATCCCAGCAAAAATCCAAGACGTAAATAATCAGTGCATGTAGATTTTTCTTTTAAAGAAGTGGATTGATAACATTAGAAAGAATAGCTTAATTTCATATTTGTTCAACATGCAATTCTGCAGGCATTTTAATGCTATTTGTAAAAATGAAATAAATAGTTGTATCACTATTTCAAAAATAAGTTCTGACTTTTAACATCCACTTGGGGTACTTATCATCAGCATTAAGGTTTATAGTGATGCAAACCCATTCATATACATATATACATGTATGCACAATGTCTGTCTGCCTGTCTGTCTCTCTGTGTTTGTATCTTGAAGTTTATTTTCCTTTGATAGGTGACACTTGAAACTTGTACATTCATTTCCTTTTGACTGTTGGTGTTTTCATACATTATTTCAGGTTTCTTAGACCCATAGCATTTTAGAGTACTTTCAGTCTAGTTTCTCATTGAATATGGTATTTCTGATAATCTTGCAAAAAGCATACAGTTCCTTTGGCCCATAGAATCTAGGAGCTAAATATCAGTTTCCACATTAACCTTGCTTTAGTGAAACCAATCTGGAGAGAGGACAATTAAATGTGAATAGCCCCCATCCCCATTTATTTGGAAAGATGAGTATTTCGGATTGATTGCTAACCCAGTGATTTTGGAGGGATTATCCCATGTAGAAGGTAAAGGGAGATTGGGCCTTCAGTGACTGGTGCTGAACCCAACTTCCCAAATAAGTATATTTCCTTCAAGATACCTAAGCAAGCAGATAGCATGCCTTCCATAGAGATTTTAAAATGACTTTGCTAAGCAGTTTTTTTCATGACTTTTAAACATAAATTTGGATTTGTAAAGATACATGCTTTTATTATTGAAATAAATAAAATCATAAGAACAAAGATAGGGATTGTGATTTCATCTCTCTGGAAAGTTCCAATAAGAAACTTCCTTTTTGTGGTGAGTTAGTCCTTCACAAGTCATAGAGTGGACAAGTAATTTGTCCAGGATTACAGAGCAAATATGTGTCAGAAGCAAGCCTTGAACCTAAGTCTTCTTTGACTCAGGTTCACCCATCTATCCAATACATCACAGTGCCTCTAAATATCATGATAAAAGAAACAAAAATGTTTTAGCTGTTTCCAATTCTCAGAAACATAAACATATGTCTTGAAACATTTACCCTTTTATTGTGGTACTTTAATACAGTGACTTCTGGGGTGAAAACCTTCACGCTTATTTTCCTCTCTAGTTCAGACATTTCTCTCCTTCCTAATAAAAATGATAGAATAATCTAAAACCGTTTGAAACCAAGCAGATGTAAAAATTTACCTTTGAAATTCTTACTTTAAGATTATCAGGTGTTTTCCCATGAGCCTAGATTACCTCTGTCATATTTCACACCTCATTTATCCATAGTGAAATAACCTGCTTCTTATTTAACTACATCCGTCACTGTTTTCAAGGCACTATTATGATATCGTGATTAGAATGACAGTTTCTGACAGGGTTATTTTCATACTTTTTCATCCTAAGGACTTCATAAGTATACAAAAAGCTAAGCAATTTATCAATAGGCAATTTACATAACTGTAACAACTGCCACTAACAATTTTTTTTCTAGTTGATATTATCACAGTGCTCTAGTTCAGCCATATACAGAAAAAATAAAATAAAATAAAATCTTGCATGTCCTGTCTTCTTCCATTAGCAAACACTGCACAAAAAGGGTTACATTTTATCTTTGTACAGATTTCTCTTAGGAGCTTTTTAGAAAGTGTGAGCATAGGCAGAAATGCATATTGCTATGATGTCTGCATTCATATTTGTAGCAAGATTCTTTTTAATGTACCTATTAGTGAGAGCTAAACAGTTTGAATGTTGAAAGGAAGGGGCACACAAGTGATATATAGTTTAACAGTCAATGGAAAGTGCGGCTCATTAAAAAGAAAACATTTTATCCAGTATCTTGAATTGCATAGTATTCTGAAGCAATGGTGCTTACGTATTTCCAACATAAATGTGCTAGGTAGGAAGGAAGCAAGGGATTTTCTTTTAAGTGTATGATCTTTTCTTTCATTCCCACAATTAATTAACATAGCCACAAAGAATTTGACAATTCAGTCTCAACACAATTTAGTCATAGTTCCAGATCCTCTCCCCCCCCAAATAAAAGACTTTAAAAATAACAACAAATTAAAGTGATCTGACTGTCCCCAAAGCAGATTGGAAAGGCTACAATATGGTAGGGCTCCAAATAACATTGCCACCCAAAAGCAGAGGAAAGCAATTCTCAGTTCAAAGCTGGCCCTAGGGGGTAGCAAATTGGGATCTTGCCCAGGGCACACACATTTTGGAGAAGGGATGAAATTTGAGCACTTACTGTAGGTGTTTCTGTCCGTTTCATCTAATCACCTGCGGCGGTCTTTGCCAAGCTTCCAGTATACTGCAAGACTTCATGCTTAGAAGCTGCATCAAGACATCTTGACACAAGCTGGATGTAGGATGCCTCAGGGCAGCCTTGAAGCAGAGTGAAGGTTGTTGTGGCTAAATGAATGAAACTAGACAGAAAAAAAAAATACAAAACTAATAGCAACACTAGCGGCTGCTCAGAGGGAACAAGGTGATTCTTTGAGGTTTCAGGGATGAAACTTTGGGGGGGAAGTGGTCACAAAGGCACGTGTTGAGATGACTATCTAATCTATAACCAACTTTATCTCCCACAAATGCTGGAGGAATTTTTGCACTCAAGTGTGGTGACTATAATTTATAGATCATTCCGTAATTCACCTCCTCATTCGATTCTTTCCCATGTACATCTAAGTACTCTACTGCCTTCCCAATGTTAAGTATTTCCTGTTTGTCCTGCAAATAGCTTTCTTAGTAAATATTTGTTTGCATATTCTCTCCCCAGTTAGAATGGATGCTCTTTGAGGTTAAGTAGTGTATTTTGTGTCCTTTTGCATCTGGGTGCTTATCACAGTGCCTGGCACACAGTAGGCTCTTAATAAATGTTGACTGATCAAAGCATTTCAGGCTCTTTGAGCTGCAACATTTTTGTATGGAACCCACAGCTGAAAAGTACTGCTTTGCTGAAACAGAGAAAAGTACCAAAACAAACCATGTGGCAGGCATTTTTGAGAGCTCATGTTAAAACCGAAAACCCGAAACAAATAAAAACAAAACCAAGTGTTTGCCAATCTCTCAGTGAACAACTGAGAAAAAGATGTTATATGCATGGAATGAAGTGCTGAATGTAAGTATAATTGACAGAACTGGCAAATATAATGAATTCCAAAATTACGCAGAATATTCACGTAAACTGATGCAAAGAGAATGTAAATGAAAACAAAAGTAAAATGATACAATGCTGTGTAATTATAATGACATAACCTAATTATGTCATTATCATGTAATTATCAAGTTAGTTGTAGAGCAGAGATGAGGAGACGCATCTCCTTCCTTTTGTTGGAGAGGTGAGAGGTGAGGGGTTGTGGATATAGGTGTATATGCTATCAGAAATGACCATTGTGGTTTTTCCAACTCTGTGTGTATGTAGATGTTTTGCTTCATTATAATGAAAGGCTCATGAGGAGCAATGTGATGGACTGGGCAGAGAATTGAATTTCAAATCAATGAGACATGAATTCAAGTCTGGTCTCTTGCACTCATCACTTGTGTGATTCTGAGCAAGTCACTTAAACTCTTGATATCTAAGACAACTCTAAACCAAACAGCAACAGATTCTCATCAGTAGCAGGAGTTTCCTTGTTCCTGGTGGTCCCTCTCTCCACCAGTGAAATCATAGATTTGAACGAATGAAACAGCACAAAACCTCACTGGGATGCAAAGCACAAGGGATGCTTCTAGAAATACCTGATGCAAAAACCAAAGTTATCAATGAAACTTTAAGAAATGAGAGCCAATTTTAATTGGGTTAAAGTAGTTAAAAACAAATTTCTCTAGTGTTAAATGCCACTAACAATCTGAAATGAAATCACAATTACAGATACAACATATATGTGACAACTAACTTTGATAGGCTGGGCTCCTCTCAGCAATACAAGGTTAGAAGACAACTCCAAAATACTCATGATGGAAAGAGATACCCACACCCAGAGAAAGAACTACAGAGTTTGAATGCAGACTGAAGCAAACTACTTGCTCTTTTTTCTTGTTTTGTTTTGTTTCTTCTTTCTCATTGTTCGTTCTATTGGTAACAATCCTTCTTTACAACCTGACTAATGTTTAATGTGAAGGTATTTGTAGATCTTATATTTGATTGCATGTCACCACGGTGGGGGGGGAACAGAAGGAGGGGGAGAATATTTGAAACTCAAGGGATTGTGGAACAGAATGTTGTAAACTAAAAGTAAATAAATAAATTAATTTAGAAAAAATAAAATCAGAATAGAGAAAATCACACAGTAACCATGTAGAACTGATTTCCCAGTAGTAAACATATCCAGGAGAAATATGGACATAAGAAATAAATTCATGCTCCATCAAGAAGAATGTGACCTAATACTTATGAAAGAAACCATTTATTGGATTGCAGAACTTCATTTCTACATCTATAAGCCAAAGAGCAAGACAATGGTTCACTTGATCTTTCTGGACCTCTGGTTCCTCACCTGTAAAATTAGTAAGCTGGCATAGATGACCTCTAAAGTCACATCTTACTCCAAATATATGATCATTTAGTCCTCTGATTTATGGTTTATGAGTCTCTGATAGGTCAGAAAGCAAACTTTTGTCATTGTAAGGAAGGAAATCTCCCAGATTGTTGCAAAGATAAAAAGCTTTCTAGAATTTCTCCCTTTGCGTCACCAGCAAGAACACAACATGTACAGCTAATCTGTATCAGTACAGGCTTGATCAATCCACAAAAATTCATTAAACATCTGCTCTTGTCTATGCAATATGTTGGGTGTTGAGGATGTAGAGAGAAAAGTAAAGCAACCACATGCTTCATCAACTTACATTCCATCAGAGGAGACAGCATGTATGTTCAAAATAGATACAAGGTAATTTGGAAGCTAGCACTAGGTAGGCACTAAAAACTGAGAGGTCTCCTGTAGAAAGTGATGCTTGATATAAATCTGGAAGGAAACTAAAAATTCTACAGGAGGGAGAGGGTGGGAGATGAGAAGACAACTAGAGTGTCCCACCTTCCCAAGAGAAGGAGGGAGATGTGTTTCCTCAGCTCTTTCCCAAATCCAAACTTGATCATTATAATCACACATCCAGTTTCATTTTCTTATTCTTTAGACTTATGCAGTGATAGTTACTGTGGGATTTGCTTTTTTTTTCTTTTTCTGCTTACTACACTATGCATCAATTCATTTAAATCCACTTTTTTTCTGATTTATTCCTCTGGGTGGTTAGATAGTTCAGGTTCAAAACTGGAATGAAATAAAATTTTCATAGACCATCTAATTTAGCAAAAGGAAGTTTATTTAGCAATAACAAAGTAAAGAACTTTCATCAAAGATTCAATCTTGATTCTGTTGAGTATCACTGTCTCTGTGTCAACTATACTAGTCTGTTTGTTAGACATGTAAGGAAGAATCTGATAATTTTTCCTAGTTTTTGTACTTAGGCCACCAGAAAACTATGTCTATGGCCTGAATCTTCACCTCCTGAGTCAATTAAGTGTTGAGGAAAGCTTCAATATCTTTCAAGGAAAAACTAGCTTAGTTATCATAACAGATCTTGTGCCTACCACAGAGAGATTAGATTACTTGCTTGAATTCAAGCAGCTCATGAATGTCAAAGACTGCATCTTTTGCTTCCAAATCTTAAGCAATATCCACCATGAAGAAAATTGGCCGCTGGAATTAACTAAGCATGATTTTCCTCTGGAAAGAAATATGAAATGGGGGGAGGGAGGGTACAGAGGAGGCATGAGGCACCAATGTATCAGGTAAATGAAGAATTTGCTCTGATTAATTGTTTTCTTCCATTTTTCACCTAGGTGAGATCTAGGCCAAATAATTTTCTCTTTAGTTCCTATAGTATATTTGTCTTCTGTCTTTTGACTATTAAGCAGAATTAGAAAGGAGACTGTGCAGCTAGGAAATGGCCTTTGTTTTAATGTGAGAGGACCGGCTTTTGGTGAGTTCCATGAAGATGTAACAGATGATCAGAGGAACACTTCCTATGAAGAATTAGGGTACTTCTGATAGAGTCTTGGCTTCTCATTGAGGGACATGTACTTTTACTGAGGGTGAGACAATAACTACTGACCTGTACCTATAACCAGAAAGAAAAGGATTGTGTTGAAGATGTTTGATCAACTTATTCTAGTGGTTCTAGGGTATCAAATACACAAAATCCCAGGTGGAAAATCTTTCCAGGGAGATCCAGAACACGCAAAGGACACAAAATTTATCCCAGATAAGACCCTCACAACATAGCTGATTTATGATCTAAGGGTCCTTATCTCAACTCCACCTCCCACTAATGAGTCCAATCTCTTGAGCTTAGCTCCATCTCCTCTCCAGGATCCTCCACTGTTGCGTTTCTTGCCACAGTAATCAGTTGAGAATCTCTTTGTCAGTCTTAAGTAGCTTTTAGAAAGGGATCTTTATTAATGTAGTACAGTTAGAAGGGTTGATATAAAGCATCCGTCCTCCACAAAAGTGTTTTATATACTCCCACACAACTATATTCAGAGTCCAGGGAAAATTGGAGAACACCTTTGAGTCGTAGTTGTTGAAAATAATTTTCTCCTTTTTATAGGGTATTCACCATATATAAGCATCGTGAATCTGATTCTCTCTGTCCTTGACTCTTGATGCAAACACTAACATCAGTTGATATGGGGATATGGCTAGATGGGAGGTCCAACAGCCTCTAGACTCTTTGAAGTTCTTGAAGTCCAGCTCTGGCCAAGGAGGAAAAAGGAGTACCTGGTCAAGAACTAAGATAAGATCTTCCCTATCTCACTCGCAGGCAGCTCCTCCTTAGTAGTGTTCTAGAAACAGATTTGCTACAACCTTTTGTTGAATTTTTTTCTCAATTTTCTTGATAATAAATTTATATAGATAATCGTTGGGGTACAGCTAACCTTCCTTAGTCCCTCTGAATATGCTTCTTGTACTGTCTCATTCCAGTTCTAAGGACTTATTTTTCCACTTACTCTAAGGTTGATGTAAAATGTATTTGTTAGACCTCATAATTTAAGTGAAGTGGAACTGAATAAATAAATCACCCCACCGATACACCAATATCCAAACTAAGAAATATTTGTTCATCAGCCACTTTGTGCAAAACATAAATGCCAGCGATACAAATATAAGAAATACTGTATATCTTAAAGTATTTACAAATTAATACAGTATATTTAACCACAATAAGCTGTGACTCATTTTGTTTTCCTGAGATCCTACGATAATTTCAGATGCATTATTTTTCAAATTTTTCAGAATTGTATGCTTTCTACCCTCTCCTCATATTTGCCTCCTGCTCTCATTCAAGTTGTGGGGTGGGGAAAGAAGGTTTTGTTTTGTTGTGTTGTGTTTTTCTCGTGGAGAGTGATCGAAAAACAGGTGTCAGCTATAGTTGACTCAGTACATAAGTCCATTCAATTGAATTCGATTTATTTCAACAAGCATTTCTTTCTCTGCTGTCTCTTGAGAAAGCACCAAGGCAAAACTTGGCTATTCACTGTGCCATAACTGCTAAATAACCCAGACTCTGACAAAACACCAAAAGATTTGATCTCTGGACTATGAGCTTTCTGTAGGGATTACTTCCAGTCCTGCTAAACCATCATCCCTAGCAATCATCCACAGAGAGCACCTTCAGTCAAACCCAATTGCTCTGATGCTGTAAAGACAAGCTCTGAAGTAACCGGGACATATATCAGGCTAAAAATGAAACAAACCAAATTTACTGTACTTCAAGAATGCTTTAAACAGAAAATAGGGGTAGTCCCAATAAATGCATTTGAGGAAAGGTGGTGCGAAGAACTACATAAAATTCCCAGAGAACTATAAAAAGTGATTGGGAAATAAAATGTTAAGAATGCCTTCACTAAAGGGAAACATATGGCACCTGTCTGCCACTGCTTAAGGTCATTTCATCAAGTGATAAATATTTTAAATTACTTTATAGCAGCCCAAGTCCAAACACGAGTGGGTGGATTAGTTATACAAAAAGCTCTTCTACAACATTAGAACCACTTACCTACTGATTCTTGGATGACAGATTTAGAGATGAGGGGGAACTCTGAGATCATGTCTTCAAATCACATCCCCACCTTCCTACTGTTTCCTCCTCCTTACCCTTCCCTCCCCTGACCTCCCTCCTTCAAATTGCATGTGATAAAACTAGAGTGACTTGTCCAAATTCAATCAGATAGTAAATAGCAGAGGTTGGCTTTGAAGGTAGGTCTTCTCACTCAATGTGCAGAACACTTTCTACTATGTCATGTTGCCACAGAAACCCCGTTAAAATTATAAAGAAATCATAATCAAGTAAAAAAAACCCAACAAGGCTTTATGATAGATTTGCAAATGCATATTAAGAAGGAGATATTGTTCACATGCATTACAAAGCTCAGATTACAAATATATAAACCAATTACAATGTGGAATTCAGGAAATACCTGCTGTAGTTCATACATAATCAAAACACCCAGGAGTGAAATACATAGATGCAATCAACATCTGAGTAAAAGAAGAGAAAGCATCAAAGTCAAATCTATTCCTATGTGTGGGTGGGTGAGTGGGTAGTTCTGGAATGATAATACAAAAAAAGGGGACCAAAATCCTTACAGGAACTACACCCCTGTTAAAGGATAATTAAAAATAAATGACCTGTAGAAATGCAGCTGCATAATATGGCATAGTAAAATTAAAAAAAAAAATCAAATGAACACATAATACATATGAGACATTACAAATGGATGACACAAATAAGAGAAAGAGCCTTTTGTTCTCTTACAGTAAGATGAACAAGGTATAAAAATGAGAACCTTTGTTTCACCTATGCGTAGCAGTTTACAGGTTTTTTTTAATCCATCAGAAACAATGAGAAATAAAAGAAGATATTTGTATTTGCTATTCCCATTTTTTCTAATGGAACAAGAAGAAATGGTCCCAAGTCCTGAGTGGGGGCTTATGGACTAGGAATTCAGGTTGTACTTATAAATTATAAGTATTATAATTCAGGTTATACTTATAAAATTATAAGTATTATAATTATAATTCAGGTTATACTTATAAAATGTATGAAGTATGATTTATTTAGGCAGGGTTGTGCTGTCAGATGTTTAACTGGTTCTGTGTGTGTGTGTGTGTGTGTGTGTAATACCACTTTAACTTCCACTATTATGTCTGCCATCATTTTTTAAGTCTAGACAATTAACTAAACAACAAACCAAGCCCCAATTTGTTGTGTTCTCTAATTTCAAAATTGTAAATGATCAGATAGAAAATTTAACAATCAGTTCTTCTTAGCCAGTCTGAATAAGCTCCAGTACATTGCTGCATCTAGACTCCATTCTTAATACACATTCGCTATCCATCATAATGATGACCAAAATAAACTGACTACATACATATAGACACTTTCATTTATTTCATAAGCATTTGAAGAGATTATATTTAATAGTCTTTATTTGCCTCTCTTCTAGAAGGATTTTTGTTATTTTTCTAATATGTTAACAGTGCCAAGAAATAATTGTCACCTTGGTGCTTATCAATGGAAAAAGAGCATTTATAAAATGATTTGCCCAGCAAGCTAACTAGAGAGAACAAACAAAACCCTCTAAGATCTCTACTCCCTACCCCTTGAGGATTTTAATCCTGAAAATATTAATAGCAATATTGATGTTACATAAATTTAAGAATTATCATAATTGCTTTTAATGACAAATATACACATGGTAGAAGACTAGTCATGTGTGTACATATGTCAAATTATCAGTTTTAAATAAAATAGCATTTCTTTTATCATTTATCACATAGGGAAGAGATGCATATTGATGGAAAATTCTTAATAATATATTCTGATATTGAAATGGATGCTGTGAACCTGAAAAACTAATCAACATTTAAAGGATTTTTAGGTGTTGGACCAACATTATTTTTAATATTTTGTGCACTAAACAAAACCAAGTTATCAAAAAAAGCTAATATATACTATATGTGATCAACTAATATCATGATAGTTAAAACAGAAAACTGTGTCCTGGAAATTAAGACACCTGAGTCATATTTATAGCTTGGTTAGTAATACACAATGGTTGTAACTTTGTTAATTAAGCTAAATTGTGTATGATTAAAACAAATGAGAACAAAAAAAGAAACTAAGCATTATAGATTGCTAGATTCTTTCAAAGATTTCACTGACACATGCCTGCTATCTCCCTCAAAACTTCCCCCTCTTCTCTAAAGCATATCTATTTATTCATTGACATCATGGAGATTTTGCAGAATAAGTATAGACTTTAGAATAGTAGGTATATCAGTTTTTTAAAGACAATTAGATGATTCACAACCAGTCCTCCCTCCTTCCCGCCCTCCCACCCTCCCTCACCCCACCTCTCTCTTTCTCTCTCCTTTTCCCCATCCCTCTTTCTCTTCCTGTTTCCCTCTGGCATATGACATCTAATTGTCTTTTTAGCCAGTTTCTCACAGCTTCTAACATAGGCTTCGGATTTCAAACAGTGTTCCTAAGTAACCTAACAAGCTATATAACATTACTCATATTTATGAAGCTGTTGACAGTGAATGGTAATCTCACTGTAGGCAAGACTCATATTCATAGCTTACCTACCCCAGAATATAAAGTAAAGGCCTGATAAGACTCTCTGTTTGGCCAAAATGATCTTTTTATCTATGAACCTATTTGCTGTGACCTTCGGCTAGATGTTTGGGTTTTTAAAATATTGCTAGCTATGTTTATATACATAGGATAGTTTCTTTTAAAAATAATCATACTTTACCATAGGGTAGGATTCAATTGAACTTAATTCAACAAATATCCATGAAGTACGTACTATATGTGAGGCTCTGTGGATATAAAGACAAAAGTGATAAAGACTAAATAGCTTTAACTATTTCTTTTAGTTTCCAACCTTTTGTGATCTTAAACTACTTTCCTACTGAAACACATGAGTGACTTTTCCACAGTGGCAGAATGAAATCCAAATGCTTCAAGGTCATTAAAGACACTTCACAATCTAGCACTATCCTACCAACTCACACTTATTTGTCCATTCCCCTCCCACTTTAAAGGAACTCTTAGTGCCAACCAGGCCAGGATGTTTGTGATGTCCTAAATACACCATACTCATTCACTCTACCAAAGTTTTGCCACATGCTTTTAGAAGCCAGTTGGAACTGGCTATTTATCCATGTTCTTCTTGCTTAGTCAAATTACACCAACCCTTCAGCATTCAACATACGTGTGCAAATGTAGTCCTTAATTTTCAATGATCAAAATGCTGATCTGGTCCTTTTTTTAAAAAAAGATATTTTAAAATCCCCTTTCATTCTGTAATGTTTCAGGCATTTAGGTTATTCTAAATGGGTAAAATAAAAGGGTGAATATAGTCTCCTGCAAGGTTCAACTACCAAAATAAAATCTGAGTAAGAAACTTTCCTGGATGATCTATTAAGGAAAATATTTAATCTCCAGGGAAGAAATAGTGTACTATGTTCATGGTTCAATATCTGCATATAAATTGAGGTATAATTTTTTAAATCCAACAGCCGGGGTAAGATAAAATACCAATTAATGAGAAAGGCAAAAGAGTATAATGCAGTTAAATGAAGTTTAAACAAAGCACTAGCAAACAATCAATATCCTGAAATGACTCTTGATGGGACCAATTCAGCATGGCTCTAAGGTAGTAGGTCAAATTATTGTCTTTAAGAAACTCAGGGTGAAGTATTCTTGGATAACAGTTTGATTCCTGAATGACTTTTAATGCATAGTGTCATAGATAAGCTCTATATACATCAAGGTTAAGACTATCTTGGAATAATTATTCCTAATGAGGAGAATTGGTAGAGGTATTTTGTTTTAAGAAATGGCAAGCTTAGAACCAAAGAGAAACAAACAAAAATCTTGTTTTAAAAATGATCATTCTTATTCAAAGTTTTTAAATTACCAGTGGATGCTATGGACAAGTTATATATGGATGTTGGTTTTGGACAATTTGAAATCTGAAAAAAAGTCTGAATTTAACAGTTTGAATTCTGTATACATGATATATTAAAAGGGGCAGCCTCCTAATAAATGACATAAATGGTGATAACAATTGGTATTTAGAGAGCAGCCCCAACTATGTATGTTGATTAAAACAGAGCTGGGCTCCAGCTGTGAGGAACTTTCTGAGTTGTAAAATAAACACCTATCAGGACACTCACATTGTCCTTTAATCTCATATATGTAATAATTTTGTTTGTAAATATTCAACATTCTTGATTATTTAATGACAATCTGTTTTTATTTATCGGTACTTAGTTCTTATTGGTACTTGGTTGGTATTTGGATCGTGTCTTTCAAGTTCAGCAAACTGAAATATCATTTTAATCTTTGGGTAGCAATTCTCTTGCATAGCAAAATGGATTGGGGGAAATATACAGTTTGTAGATAACCTACATATTCATCTCGTTCTATATAATAGTTAAAGGTAAGATAAGCTTAATAATGTCCTTTACACGGTAACTGATTAGCTGATGCCCTTTCCATGGAGGAAGAATGGTATTTGCTTTGGTAATCACTTATGGACGCTGCATGTAAAAGCTTAGATTGAAGTCTGAAAACTGAGATCAAAGACCCAACCCAGACAATCCTTTGAGCACATAAAAGAAAAAAAATGTCCTCCCCCCTCCTCTTGTCACGTTCTCTTTTGGGAAAGGGCAGGGGTCTGGGAATAGGGTAGAAGAATAAATAAATATTTTTGCTATAATATTCTCTAGAAGAGCCTCTCAAAAGGCGGGTATTTTTGGTTATCTTCCCAAACAGTATACCATGTTTTCTAAAATACTTTGCTGGAATGTTGTAGTCCAGGGGAAGAGGAATATCCCTTGAGATAAGAGCAAACACACTTTTTGAAAGTAATACCAGGTATAAGGATTAGAAAGATAACTTGAAGCTTCATTTCTTTTATCTTATCCTATCTTTGCTCCTTCACCAGAGTGTAAGAGATAAATTCTGTTTAAAGGAATACCACATTGCACCTTCAGAAGCTGAGACAACATTTCTTCCTGTCTTGTGATGGGGAGTCAAGAAGGGGAGACTGGTCTGCCTTAAAGCATGTGGTGTGTGTGTGTGTGTGTGTGTGTGTGTGTGTGAGTGTGTGTGTGTGTGTACACGTGTACATATTCATGCATGTGTTAGGTGCTTTGCTTAAGTCACTATCTTGGTCCCTATTCCACCACAGTTCTTTTCTTTCTGTCTTCTTTCCACTGCACAAGTCTCCCACCTTCTCTGAGTCTTTTTTTTCCCTCTCTGTCAAAAACAAAAACACAAACTCAGACACATACACATGAAGAGAATGCTTATTCAAAACGTTAAGATTCTGTGCCTCATTAAACCTGAAAATGAATCTTTCATCATCAAAACAAAACATGGCTGCAATGTATATAGACAAAAGTACTCTTAGTTAAGAGGATCACAAGAGTCTTTGGTACC
Source organism: Pseudocheirus occidentalis (assembly GCA_028646575.1). Classification (NCBI taxonomy): domain Eukaryota; kingdom Metazoa; phylum Chordata; class Mammalia; order Diprotodontia; family Pseudocheiridae; genus Pseudocheirus; species Pseudocheirus occidentalis. Next base: position 53,544,756 of record CM053601.1, read on the forward strand.
TTGTGCAATAATTATTATTAAAATGATAATGCTTTCAACACATTTCCCTCAGTTTTTCAGATGCCAGTCCATAAGCGCTTTGGTACCTAAGGAACATACCAGTGGACAAAAAGATGTGCATTCTGTCTTCCTTTCCTTGGAAGGGAAAAAAAGGAGTATAGGAAATCATATTGTCCTTTAATCTCATATATGTAATAATTTTTTTGTACATATTTAAATTCTTGACTATTTAATGACAATCTGTTTTTATTTATTGGCACTTAGTTATTATTGGTATTTACCTGACATTTGGATCATGTCTTTCAAGTTCAGCAAACTGATATATTATTTTAATTCTTCGGTAGCTATTATTAAGGAACAAGAAGTGAAAGATCTGGGTAAACTTGGGGTAAAGCAAATCGATTTCTTGTGTGTCAGAGAAGCTGAAAGACTTAGAAGGTAAGAATGAATGAAAAGAAGAAAGCAACTATAGTGGAATAGGGACCAAGATGGTGACTTAAATAAAACTCATAGGATAGATACCAAAGTGTTTTTTTTAATAAGCATATGATATTGAAGTTGTTGAAAATATTCACAGAATCCTGGACTATCAGAGTTGTGTATGGCCTTAAATAAGTACAAAAATTCATCACACATTTAAAAGGCATTTGATAAGTGCTTGAGCAAAGCATTGTGCTAAACACTAGAGATACAAAGAGAAAAGTAAGAAAGTTGCTATTCTCAACAAACTCACATTCTAATGGTGGAGACAATGAATATGGAAGGTTCCTGCTATGTCAGATGGAAAGGTTCCATGATCATTAGGGTGTCTATCTCTCTCTCTTAATTCAGCAAGGATGATTTCTCTTCTTTGTGAGTAGCTGCCGGTGGGGATGATTAGCCCCTTCTCTACAAGGGTTGCTTCCTTGGATGATGGCTATAAAGATTGAGTTGAAGCAGGATCACTGGTTTGAGGAGGTACTTGCACTCTGGGGGCTCTTGTGCCTACCTTAGATTGTAAGGCTTAGAGGCTATAGTTCCAATTTTACCTGACTATGAAACTCTTGTAAAGACATTTACCAAAAGTACACTACAAAGTAACAGAACTGAAGAGACCTTATAATTTAATACATACTTGATTAAGAATTCTCTCTAGTAGCAGAAAGAAGTTGAAAGTGAAATATAGAAAAGCATGGTAGTGTTAATACTGTTAATTAGTCAAACTATATGTATACTTAAAAAAAACTCAAAAGAAAGTGTATATACCAGACTCATAGTTTCAAATAAGCCTATCAGTTCATTATATGAAAATGTTCATGTTTCTTGATGTTTGTCAGGTGGATAATTTAAAAGGAGAGAAAATCTTATATAGCAAAAGAATCCTCTCTAAAAATAGCGGTAAGGAAACCATTTCGTTCTAAGGCAATCCATTCCATTTTTCAAAAATAGCTCTAATCACTAGCCATAGGCATACACCAAGCTTGGACCAGGTGTGCTGGCATGTCCTGGGGGAACATTCCTTCTGGCCTTTCCCCTTCCTCTAGGGGCAAAGGTCAGGGTATGCTGGGCAGCACAGTGACCCTCACTCTATTCATTTCTCTGTTGTTTGGACATTTTCCTTACACATGACCTAAATCTGCACCTCGGGATTTTCTACTCCATCAAGTCCAGTTCTGCTCTTTGTATCACAAGCACAAAAGAATCAAAAACTTCCAAAGACCAACCCTCCTAATGCTTGAGGACCATTGTCATATCTTTCTCAATTTATTTTTCCTCCAGCCAAAACCTTCAAGCATATATTACATATTACATATCTGCTTTGTGCCAGTTGCTGTGCTGGATAAAGAAAATACTCCTTGTCCTCAAGTAGTAGAGATTTTATTCAGAGAAACAGCATGTAAGCATATAAACAGATATGAAATGTATAGAAAAGGTAAAACAGTAAGCTAGAACCATTAGCAGCTGGGGTGAAAAAAAATCATGAAAGATTTGTGTAGATGGTGGTCTTTGAACTGAACTGAACTGAAGGAATTGCCAATTCCATTCCATTGTAAATGGTAGAGTTCAGGAGGGAGTATATAACATACATGCTGCCTATGCAAAATCAGAGATGGGGGCTAGAATGCTGGATTCAAGGAACAGCAAGAAGAGCAAGTTATCTGGACTATAAAGTGGACTTAATATCTTAGAAACACTTTTCTTGGCAACTCCAGTGGGTCAATCTTCTAAAATAAACAACAAAGTCTATTCATTACTAGGGTCTTTGGACTTAAATTTATTCCTACTGTCTGGCACATAGTAAGAACTTAAATGTTCTGTCTGTCTTGCTTCTCAAGTGGCCAGATAACTATTCTTTTGACTCTATTGAAACAGAATTCTTAGCTCTTCAGTTGGTGACCCTTCAGTCTCAGTATTCCTTATTTTCTTCCCTCTTTTGAAATTAGGACATTTGCTCTTCTCTAATCTCATGGCACTCTTCCCATTCTCCATATTCCCTCAAAGATCAATTATATTTACTCACCAATTGAATCCCATGTCTTTTTCAGTACCCTAGCCATGGTTCATCTGGTCCTGGAGGAGCCATGTACTCTCTTTCTGTCTCCTTACTTGCTTTGTATATCAAGTCCCTATTTATTTTTGTTTTGACTTATTCAGGTCAAAGATGATTACTGGCAGAATAAACACAAGTCAGAGAAGAGTTAGCTGGCTCTGAATACTCTCTGTTTTCAGTTATAATCATCCCATCCACTCCAAGCATCAGCTTTATCCCCAGGGGGTTGGTGACAGAGACTGGTCCTCAACAGGGGACTCTTGGAGTAGGAATCTACCAATGCAAGTCAACACTTTCACTGCAATTTATAATTTTATATAGTTAACTATAATCCTATGAGGTTAAATGACTCATATGTTTCTAAGGCAGGTCTTTGAAGCTGTTTTTTTCTTTACACACGCCCTCTTAGTTCCCCCAAACTGTAAAAAAAAAGTGAATAAAAGAAAAGAGAAAGGATTATTTTAGGTACCACCTCTTCCACTGGATTATAGGTTTAGAAGAGGAAGGGACCAGTTGGGTAAGTATCACAGAGAACAGAGCATTGGCCCTGAAGTCAGGAGTTTGAACTCATTTCACTTAACACTTCCTAGCAATGAGACCTTGGGCAAGTCAGTTAACCCCAATTGCCCTAACCTCCCCCCTCCAAAAAAAAGCCAAAAGAAGAAGAAAAAGAAGAACAAGAACAAGAACAAGAACAAGAACAAGAACAAGAACAAGAAGGGATCTTATAGTCCCCACAGAACAACACCCTTATATTGTGGATAAGGAAACAAACTCCCAGCGAAGTTAAGGAATTTTCCCAGTGTCTTAGAGGTAGTAAGTAGCAAAACCAGGATGATTCCAAATGCCACAATCTTTTCATGAACCTTGTCTGATACTGATACTTCTAGTCATCCCTCCCTCCTCTAATTAAGCTCGTCTTTACTCCAATTCCAATCTTCCTTTATCGTGTTTACCTGTGTATAGTATATCTTTCCTATTAGACCTTAAGCTATGTAGGGATAAAGACCATGCTGTTTTCCATTTTTGGATCTCCATAGCTAAATATTATGTCTGGGACATAGTACTCACTTAGTAAATGCCCATTAAATTACATTGAATGGAAGATCTGGGTTGAAACTTACTTTGTACCGGTAAGAAATCATTATTTTTCTCTTGTATTTACTAACTAACCACTGTATTAAGTCCAAAGCTTTCTCCCCGATTTTTTTACTTCTTCTACTTGTGACTTCCTTCCAGCATAAGAAATCTTTCTAAAACACTTAGCCAGTATGGCTAAGATCTATTCAAAAATAGTCAAATAAATTCTAGGCTTGGGCTAATGGTACATTCCTGCTCCTTGAGTTTGCTCAGACAGGTCTGGGGTCTGTTAATTCTTCCTTTTGTCAGATAAGTAATATGGAAACTTGTCTCTTTGACCAAGGTTTGGGTGATACAAGTCAGGTACCCTAAGACCTTCATTGTAATATAGATTACACTCTCATTGTACTATTCATTTTCTTACTACCTGTTAACCAATCCGAGTTGACTGCCACCCTCATGAATACCTGCTCTCCCAAGGGCATAATTATGAGCCCACCACAATTAGGGGTCTTTGATCTAAAAGAGAGAGACAAATGATCATCCTTTTATAAATAAACATTCTGGACTTATTAATAAAATGGTTAAATTAACCAGAATCTATGTCTCTCAAAACCTTTTTTAATGCCACATACTATTCATATCGAAAGGCTTTTGCTAAGTCAGTTCATAGTATTGACAAGATTGGAGGGAGAATGTATGTACTGAACATCCAAAAGTTAATTAATTTTAAACACACATTCTATAAATTAGATTCTGTAAGTTCTATAATTTAAATTATATAAATTCTATAACAATATTCATAACATTCATAAGTTACACAGGTTTAGATCTGGAAGAGACCTTAGAAGTTAACTAATCCAACCCCTTCACTGAAGAATGAAATGGACTGGCCAAAGTCAGGCCTTATAGTTATTTATTGAAATGGCAATCACACAGAATCGTCTAACATCAAACCAATGTTTTTTCTACCATGGAGAGGCCTTTGACAGGTCCACTTTGTCTTGGATCGCATTTAAGGGGGTTTAGCTCTTAAACAAAATGAGAGGATTATATTATAAGGTCACCTTCCTTGTTATAACCCCCCTTGCTAAGCAGTTTGTCAAATTCTGTGAAGATTTGTTCTCCTTGAAAACTTTTTCTTTTAAACATCTGGCGACATTCAGAGAAGCATAATGATAACCAAGTCTCTATTTAAACATGACACATTCCCTGCCCACCTCATCCCACCCCCAAAAGAAATTCAAAGAACTATTCCAGTCATATCTCTCTATCAAGGGAATTAGTTCAGTCCAATGATACAACTTATACACAATCTTGGAAAGGCCAAGAGTTAAGAATGTATAGACATACCATGGTAATTGAAAATTCAAATAGTTCACTAAAACAGTAAGGATTCTTTGGAATGTCCCACTGTGCATAAACTCTAGGAGTCGAGCACAGCTGTGAGGAAAAACAAATGGAATGAAATACTTTAATATGTTGAACTCTGAACTGAACCCAAATATTAATTTTCTTTTCTCTGAAAGTGATTTTTTGTTCTCTATGAACATTGAGTGAACCAAGATAAACTAGGCCTGAACTGTATTTTCTTAAACTATTGAACTAGAATAAAAGTGAAAAGATCAAAATATTCTTTCAACTAAATCAGATATGAATTACTAGTCCAACTGTCTGGCATGTACAGTGTAGTCTGCAAAGTTAAAATGTGTGATTTGCCTATGAGTCTACTCAATAAGTGAAGTTAGTAGAATATACACTTTAAGAGTTAAACCCCCTTACATTGGATCTAAGACAATCAGGACCCATCAAATGACTATATATGAGAGAAAAAGCAGCAACACTGGTTTGACGTTAGAAGATTCTATCTGAATCCCATTTCAATAAATACCTATGAGGCCTAGCCTGTGTGAAGTCTACTTCATTCTTCAATGAAGGGGTTGGATTATTTGACTTTTGAGACCTCTTCCAGCTCTAAATTCAATGAAACTTATGAATGTTATGAATATTGTTATACCTAATTTATAGAATGTGAGTGTGTTTAAAATTAATTAACTTTTGGATGATCAGTACATTCACTCTCCCTCCAATCTTAGTATACCTTTTTAATTAAAAATACATATTGTTATTTAATTCCTTAACATTATCTTTCTTCTAAAAGGTCAACTTTTCCAATGTGTGGTCATATTTAATTTATATGACCCTTTATAACTTATATAAATTTATAAATTAGAAATAATTTATTTAATTTGGTTGAATATGAAGAAAGACAGGACACACTAAGAAATAAAGATATAAGAGGAAGCAAAGCATGAACAGAAGTCACCTAGACATGCTGATAGAGTGGCACACATACATTGTGTGTGTGTGTGTGTGTGTGTGTGTGTATGTATTTGCCTTGAGAAGAGATTTCAGGGGTTCATTATATCTGTTTTCAACAGTTTGAATTAAATTTGCTTTACTTGTCCCCAGAAAGCAGGACTAGGAACAATGGGCAGAAATTGAAATGGGCAGATTTTGTCTTGTTATAAGGGAAGGGTTTTTTAAAAGTTTTGTTTGTTTTTTGTTTTGTTTGTTTTTAAAGGGAAATAAACAGTATTTGCACTATTCCCAGTTGCCAGATGTCTTTCAGCAGAGACGGAATGACTATCAGTAATGCTGGTTGGAGAATTCCTCTTCAGACACAAGTTAAATTAGACCACAAGGGACCCTCCAACACTGGGATTCTATAATGTAGTTTAAGACATGAAGTGGAAAGAATTCAAAATGGTCAACAGAGCCCTTCCAGATCTATAGGGAATGATTCTAGGATTCTTTCACAATCTTTCTTTTGTAAGTTCAATTACTTACATAAAAATAAACCCAGGCGGAGCTAGGTGGCCCAATGGATAGAGCACTGACTGACCCTGAAGTTAGGAGAACCTGAATTTAAATCCACCCTCCAGGAATTAACACTTAGGATTTGTGTGAACCTGAGCAAGTCACTTAACCTAACTGCCACACACACAAGCAAAACAAAACCAATCATAGCAAAGGAAAGAAACTATAGAACAGATGAGAAATAGGCCCATGCTTATGCTTCTTTGATTAAGAGTCATATAGTTTTATTGACAGGACCTTTATTATAGAAGTTTCATTGTTCCCTGGACCATTAGGCACTTGATAAAATGCTTCGTTATGAAGATAAGGTTATTTTCATATCAATAAACAATTTAAACCAATGTTTTCATTTGTCGGGAATTAAGGTTTATTACAAATATCCTTCTTAACCTCTTGTAATTTCATGCTTTTATGATTACTATATATATTGTGATTTCAACATTTTTATGAGCTGTAATCAATACATATAGTTAAACTAATAAAAATATCACTTTAAAGGTATCATTTATATATTCATTTCAAATACTTACAGATTTAAATGCTTTTCTTCTCTAAGTTCCAAAACTAGCTTTTTAAAATGACTTTAAAAGACTATTGAAAAGACCATTTATTGCTGTTTATCTAAATTCATAGAGAACTAAAGTGTGTGTTGCTTTATTTTTCAGTTTTGTTTCAGATGTGAGAACAGCCTGTTGTGAGAACTAGGTATTACAAACTACTAGAAACTTATAAATAAATTTTTGGGAAATGTGGGTGAGACATTAAGTAAAATAATAATGCGATTTTTAAATTTTTTTCTTTGATTTTTCATAAAATTACTAAAAATTATGCCGAAAGCATTAATCATATAAAATCCAAAGAAAGTTAAATAAGTTTTAAAACCAATTTAGAGTTTGATTTTGAATTTCATTTTATACAATTTTTATCTTATTATACCTTTTTCAATGAAAAAAATGCACGGTGTTACTTAATTCCATAGCATTATCTTTCTTTTTGAAGGCCAACTTCTCCAATGTGTGGTCATATTTAATTTACGTAATTTGGCTGAATGAGAAGAAAGATAGGACATATGGAGAAATAAAGATGTAAGAGGAAGCAAAGCATGAACAAAAGTCACCTTGACAAGCTGATACAATGGTATATTTTGCCTCAGGGATCTTGGCTTCATTGCACATCCCTGCTTCCAATGTCCACTGATTGACTGTAAACTCTCCAGGTCATCACCTATGGGTGAGTACTGGAGAAGCTGACTCTGGATGAGCTAAATGACTGAGTGAATTCCCAGAATTCTCTATTCATTGACAGTATTTCAATATATTTTCCAGAATATGGGCTTAGATTGCATGAAGAAAACAAAAAAGATGATTTTCTAAGAAACAAGTACATATCTGAACTACTTTATCAGCCTGCTTCTGTGTGTGTGTGTGTGAGTGTTTGTATGTGTGTGTGCATGTGTATTTCCTGTCATTGGTCATTTTTAATGAAGAGTCTAAAATGTCTGTAAAATCTCCTGAAAAGACATTCATATAAGTCAGTGCAGTAGTAGAAACAATCCTGGGCTTAGAATGAAGGGCAAACTGGTTCCTCACCATGACCAAATCTCTTGACCTGTTTGAATCACAGAGTGCTTATCACTCAAATGAAAATAATTATCTTTCTTATGACTAACTCACAGAGCTATTTTGATAATCGAATGAGGTAAAGTATATAAAATGATTTATAAACCCAAAGGTTCCCTACAAATATCTGCTATTGTGTTATTCAACACTTCTTGAAGGATTCAAAAGAAAAAAAAGTGTGCAGATCCTGTCTGGTAAATTTAGTCACTGGTATATTTATAGTGACTGTGGGCACTGTGAATATTGCATTGGCACTACTGGTATATATTTTCAGAGTTTACATCCTTTAATCATTTGCCAACAAAAAGACTTTTAAACTATAGTTGAATACTAATGTTATACTCATTGTCTTTGGTCTTTACAATAATTACCCTATAGATAGATAAACACAATTCTCATTTTACAGAAAAGGAAACTGAGGTTTGGTTAGATGAAATGTTCTTCTGACTCTAGAGTCAATGCTCATTCTATTACACCATGATATGAAAATGAAATGTTCCTCTGCTGATATTCAAAATTCATTGTGCCCATATTCACAAAATCTGGCATATTTATGAGTAGTTTTATTTAATGGAAAAACATAAATAAAGCAGGAAGAGAGCCACTGGGTTACATATGTAGCAACTTTTTGACTAATTTTCTTCTAAAAGCAAATTTTACTATTATCATAGAATATTATTGACTTGAAAGAAATGAAGACTATGAGGAATTCAGAGGAACTTGGGAAGACTTGTATGAACTGAAACAAAGGAAGCAACCAGATCCAAGTAAATTACACACACACACACACACACACACACACACACACACACACACACACACACACACTTTTTGTGGAGGGGGCAGGGCAATTGGGATTAAGTGACTTGCCCACTTAACACGGCTAGTAAGTGTTAAGTGTCTAAGGCTAGATTTGAAATCAGGTACTCCTGACTCCAGGACCAGTGCTCTATCCCCTGCAAAGTAAATAATATTACATGACTATAATAAGACAAAGGGAAAGACCACTAAAGCTACTGTAAACTGTGAAAAAATTGTTTGGACTATTCTTTTCTTTAGGGACCCCTATGAGGGAAAAACATATCTCCCCCCTTTCTGATAGAGGTGTGGGGGGCTCTGTGGAATGTTGTATACATTGTTAGAAATGGTCAATGAATTGACTGATTTCATTTACCTATTTCCCTTTGTTAAAAATAAAGGCTCATTAGGGTTGAGGTATGCTATGGAAATCATTGTCATACAAATTTTAAAAACCTATTAATAAGTCTTAGTTAAAAATAAAAATCATGGAAATTTTTCTCTGATTTTGAACGAAACCTTTCAACAAGCTATTACATCAGAAAGGTTACTCATTTGATAACAAATTTTAAAACACAATTCACAAAAAATCTCTTCTTTCTACGTCTAAGACATTGTGCTAGACTTTGAACAAGGTATCAAAATGCTTATAAAATGTTCTGTTCCTTTAAACAGTTTACCATCTAATAGAAAAGATAGACTATAGGCTCATTGAAGGCAGAGGCTGTTTCATTTTTTGAACAAACACATGGTAAGTACTTAATAAATGCTTATTGAATGATGGTATACAAAAATACTGTAACACAAAGAATATTATTTGCATATGTGAATAAAGTTATTAAGAAACTGCTATGAATAAGTTTATACTACATAATTAAAGTATATGTGATATCCTTTTAATTTTAAGTTACAGAACAAATAGAAGGCATACATTCATATGTCTAGAGCTATAAGGAATTTTACTTTTTTAATTCCTAAAGTAAATATTGTTTAATAATTTCCTAATTTTATTTGCCTTTATTAACATGAGCTATTTTAATTGCATCACTCAAAGGCAAAAGAATTTCTTCTTTCTTTTGAAATCCATTACCCTAAACTTTAATTTTTTTTAAATGATGCATTACCTCCAATTTTTCTGTGCCTATAGCTGTTTGGGAAAGTAATACTGAAAAAGATCAAACAATTTATTAAAAGTGGAGGTTATTTCATGTGCCAAAGAAAGACAAAATGTAGTCCTGCATTACAGAAAGTCCTTTTGGAATTCATTCTATGAATCATATGAAGACAATTCCATTTGAAAATGATTGAATAACTAACCATTTCATTCACTTTGCTGATTCTTCTAAATAGCCCTAGAAAGTAAGAGATTAGCCTTCTCACCCCATTCAACCAGTGAAAATAAGAGAGGTAATAAAAATCATATCTATTGGATACTAATCAGCTTTTGTGTAACTAGAAAACACTCCATAGTCTTGAAAACATTTAAAGAGCTTTCAGATCTTGACATTTATCATCAAATTTCCAACAAATGAATCATCTCATTGAAAATATTTGTGTATGCATTGGTGAGCCCCAAATAACTTTCTAAATGATTCACTTCAGAAATGTGCATTTCATTATTTCCCATGTATATTTATGTGAGGTCAAGAAATTAAGGGTAGGTTAGATTCAAGTTCCCTCAAGACAATTCTGCATATTCTCAATGTGTGAAATTTAGGGGTTGTTTGCTTTTTATTATATAATAAGAACTTAATAAATCTGTCTACTTTTTTTTTTTGCTTTTTGGAGGGCAGTTGGGGTTAAGTAACTTGCCCAAGGTCACACAGGTAGTTTTTTGTGTTAAGTGTCTGAGGCCGGATTTGAACTCAGGTACTCCTGACTCCAGGGCCGGTGCTCTATTCCCTGCACCACCTAGCTGCCCCAAATCCGTCTACTTTCAAAGAGAAGGAATGACAAATGGCCAAAGTGTTGTAGGGTTCAATGTTAGGGAAGCTAGCTAGCAATCTCAAGACCAAAGATTTGGATCCAGGGAAGTTTACATAGTATCAAGTTGTTTGGGTTCATTTAATTGGTGCCCCCAGCTTCATTAGTGCTTTCCCTTCAGCTGTCTTGATAAA
>CM053601.1:53556279-53602855 GCA_028646575.1 Pseudocheirus occidentalis
AGGTCCTTGTCCAGTCCTCAGGGCAATCCCTGGCACACACTGAAGTTCACAGGGTTCATTACACCTCAAACCCTTCAGGACTTCTCTTGCCTGGAACTGAAGGATCAGCTAGGCCATGAAGAAACAAAGTCCCATCCTGTTCATGTCTTCAGTCAGCTTCACTGAGGAGCCAAATCCAAAATCTCCTTTGTCTAGCTAAAATTCTGCCGTATATACAGCACTGGCCTTCTCCCAAATCAACAAGGGAGTGTCTCAGCCAAAAGCCTTCTTCCAAGTCAACAGGGAAATTCACATCTTTTCACCAATGGACAGAGTTCTATACTTAGCCCTAAGTTACTAGGTGCTACTTAGCCTTAAGTATCTGATCTACTTAGCCCTAAGTATCTGATCTACTTAGCCCTAAGTATCTAATAAATTGATTACTATTATAGTAAGTTACAAATCAGTCACTATCCAGTCATCAGTCACTACGCAATCATCAGTCACTATTCAGTCATCAGTCACTACTCAGTGCCCTCTTAAGGGGTAGTGGGAAATACACAGGCCATCCACCCCTAGCTAAGAAGTGAATCACAATTTTATCACTGCTTAGTATCTACAGAGATATCTTTTCATCTTGACCTGGGGCAGGCTTTCAGTCTCCCTTGATTGCCTTCCATGGTCCATCCCAGCACATACCTGAATTCACCAAACTGTCACCTGGGTTCAAAGTCATACATCTCAGTTCCTTGTTAAGCTCTCTGTGCTGTTCCTGTTCCATGCTAAAGCTCCCAATTTCCAGTCTACCTTAAATCCTTTACAGTCTTGGTTTCTGGGAAGTCAAGGCTTAACAAAGCCACAAATAGGTTCATAAAATGTACTGGCATCACAGTCATGCTTCTCTGGAAGCTCCAGGCTGGCCCTTGGAATTCTTCAGCAGAAGTTTTGGCTGGCCATTGGAAATCCTCAGAAATCCTCAGTAGCTCCTCAGCAGCTCTGGATGGCCCTCAGAAGTCTTCAGCACGATAAGTTCTGTTCAAAAAATCAAGATCACTTTACCCAGCCTCTAGGTGATTTGCTCCAAGAAATTCTGTCTCTGTTTACAATGTTCTCATTCCTCTTCTCAATTCTCATTCCTCTTCTCAGTTCTTCTCAATTCCCAGTTCAGTCTTCAGTCCAGCAGCAGAAACAATCCAGCCTTCAGGTGCTCATGCCAAGAAGTTCTGACTTTCCCAGACTGGATTTTTCTTATATACAGCATTGCTCCTCCCTGTTCAGCCCCCTTCTGTTATATCAGCAACAGAGGTTCATACCTTCTGTTTTTTTTAACAGAGGCTTAATTTGAAACTAGGTGCTAAGTACTTCTCAGCTTAGTAATACAAACGGATCTTCAAATTTCATTACCATTACAGCATACAGTATGATCTTGAGACATTTCACCATTCTAGCTGCCTTCTTCTTGAGGCTCTCAAATTTTTTAACATCCCTCCAAAAACATAATCAGGAGTGATTATTATGTTCTAGATGTGATCTAAGCTGACAGTGCAAGAGTTGTCAGAGGTCTTGCAATATTCATACCTCCTGCATTATTGCTGACAAGTGGGGGCAATCAAGTTTCATTTTGTTCAGATTTCCAGTAATGGTGAATCCATTACCTCCTGAATCAAGCTATTCTATTTTATGACACCTGTGTCAGGATGTTTTGATATGAAATCTGCTTCTCTTAACCTTTGACCCATTTCTCCTAGATATGCCTCTTTGAGGCCACGGAAAATAAGCTCAGTGCTTCATCCCCTTCCACATGAGAGCCTTTCAAATCTTTGAAATGAATTTTCAAGTCTCTCCCCTGAATTTTTTATTCAGGCTAAATATTCCTAGTTTATAAGATGGATTATGGGATTACAGCATCTAGAATTAGAAGAAATCATTTAATCTAGCATCCTGCAACCAGTCTTGATATAAAATGATCTCTTGCCTTTTGACTATCCTTGTTTTTGTTTTTGAAATGCACTCTAGTTTATTTATGTCTTTTCTAAAATGTAGGGCCCAGAATTGAACCCAGTATTCTGAATCTTGTCTGACTAGACCAAAGTCAAGCAAAATCATCATATCCTTCATGCCAGACAATATTTACTTCACTGATGTATCTATCCTATGGTCATGTTAACTTGCATGGCATCTCACACAGTTGGCTCTTCCTGAGTTTTCAGCTCATTCAGGAACCCAGATCTTTTTCCCACAAATTATATGAAAGATAGATAAATTCTAATGGTGAAGGAGTTTGTAGCATACTCTTCTTTGTGTGGCAGAGTACTACTATTTCACCCTTCTTCATCTGAAAATAGAATTCAAGCAAATTTATTCACTCCTACCTCTCTGAAATAATATAGTTGGTTAACAGCAGTCATGTTGGCTGAAAAATTCTACAATCTGTCTTTCTAGAAATGTTTTAATATATGACCTCTCCCCTTTCCTTTTTGTCTTACTTTCTCACATGCACACACACATTTTGTTCAATTCATTCTAAAGAAACTATAGAAGAAAAAATGAATAAATAATGAATGAATCAGTAAGTTTTGAATGCTCATAATATGTCAATTACAAATACAGAAGTCAGACAGCCTCTGTCCTCAAGGAGCTTGTGTTCCATTTAGGGGATTCTAGTCGACAAATAAGGAAATACAAGATAGAGAAAAAAATAAACCCATAATGATGTGAACTTTAGAGTGGAGGCTTTAATAAATGCAGAAATCATAAATTACCTTTAGGAGGTGCCATTTGAATTTTTGAAAGAGCTATCAGGTGGAAGAGAAGAAGAAGATTGTTCCAAGCAAGAAAGATAGCCTGTTCAAAGTGATAGTGATGAGATTGAATGAAATACACAAAGAATATCAAGAAAGCCACTTTGTCTAAAGGGGAGTAAAGCACAAGTAGTCTAGAAATACAGGCTGGAGCCAGGTTGTAAAGAGATTCAATGCCAAGAGAGGAGTTTCTATTTTCTCTAAAAGGTAACATAAAACCCTTAAGTTTTTTGAATAAGAGGGTGCTAAGATTTGAGCTTTATCAATTGCAATTTGGCAACTCTTTGGGGACTGTGAATCTGGGTGACAAGAACATGGTGCTATTAACAGAGACTGAAAAGTTAATGGGAAGAAGTGGTTTAAACAGAATGATAAAGCTCTTTCTGGATATATCAAGTTGAAGGTGCTTATGGGATTTGCAGTTTGAGGTGTTCAGCAAAGAGTTTGGGAAGCAGGTTTGGAGCTCAGGATGAAGGCTACGTTTGTAGATTTGGGAAGAATCTGCAGTGAGATTTTAGCTGAATCCATGCAAGTAGATAAGACTGTTGATAGAATACAGGGGAAAAAAGTCAAGACAAGTCAACAAATATTTTTTGAGTCCTTACTCTGTGCCAGGCACAATGTTTACACCAGAGATAAGAGCCGAGATATGGAGTAGAGCAGACATAGGATGGCCAGTGACAAAATTCTGCTTTCTGTTTCTTTTTGAACACTATTCCATTATGATTCTCTTTTTCTTCATTCAACTTCTTTCTACTTTGTCAATTATAATTATGCAATATAACAGTTTACCTAGTATAACTATGTGATTAGTTTACCCCAAAAGAAAAGGTTAATTATTCATTCATTTCTTCAATAAGCTTTCAATGAATATCAACTCTGATGTATTAATGTAAAAAAAGTTCATTTTTTCTGACATAAATATTTATACTTTAAATTCATTTCTTCTACTGTGACTCTCATTTGGGCATTTCAATATCCTTGGTTTTAAAAAAACTTCTTGCACAAGAAAGAGACAACAAAATGAGTGCTAGCTTTTGGCTTCCTCAGATATAAGCTAAAATTTAAGTATTTTCCCCCCTGATGATAGTTAGTAAATGCAGTCTTTTTTCCCCCTACAACTATTAAGTAATCATGAGGACTTATCCTTTGCTTATTTAATACTGACATCTCAATGAATGCAAATGGCTATTAGTTATATGCCCAGAGTGGAGAATTGTAATTTGGGATTCAAACATGAGAAATATTTGCAAAAACACTTTAGCATTATAGAAAATATTTAAATTGTATTAATTTGTTAACATTAGTGCCAATTTTAGTGGAAAACATGCATCTCTTTAAGTAAATTTTATGCTTAAAAATAAGGCAATGGTACAGATGCTGGCTTTATAATGCTATTTTTCTTAGAGCAAAATAGAATAGGACATTCAAATACGTTATCTACCAATTAACTTCTAAAGTTCTCATGCGGCACCACTCCTACAGACAAAAAAAGTAAAAATAAAAATGATAGTAAAAGCTTAGGCCAACACCTAAGATGTACTTTTAAGAGCATTAATTTGCTATAGTATATGATGAAAAGGGGGGAAAAACTATAGAGTAGAAAGAAAAGACATTTCTGCTTGATTCCTCCACATTCATCTCTAATACAACCTCAAAATAAGGTACCATGCTGATGTATGTGGACTAATTTAATAAGAGGTTAGATCAGGAGCAAATACCATGAGTATTACTTATGACTGAAAAACTGTAAAACAGGACCAAATATGTATTATTTTTTCATTTATACACAGAAATAACTTAATGCATTAGGTTTTTCTTTTTTCCTAGTGACTCATTTTAGAGGCTGGAAAAATATTGGCCATATTATTTTGAAAAACATGCCACAGAATTTCTGCAGATCAGGATGTTTCATGCTGTGGCACATAGTAAATATCCATTAGAGAAGACCTTCAACAAATATATGTGCTTAATAGGACCGGGAGCTATGGTTAACTCAAACCACCTGTGTGCAGTTGAGTAGATGAATGTATATGTCTTTATTTAATGTAAGGTGAAGCCAGTCTGCATGCCGCTTTATCAGTCAACATGCATTTATTAAGAGCCTACTAGGCATCAGGCTCTGACCTAGATGTTAGGGATACAGATAAAAAGAACATGAACAAGTGGAGAGACAAGTGCCTAAAGAAGTAGAATGAGAGAGACTGGAACTGTGGTTGCATTGATATAAGGAACTCTCATATGAAGAAACTTCCTCTGACCACACAGGTTGATGCTTTCTCCATACATCACTATCTTAGGGAGATGCCTTAGACTAATGCATCTAGAAGAGAAATGACTCACTCAGTGTCAGACAAAAAATATATATGAGAAATGTCATCTGAACTCAACCTTGGTCTTCCTAATTCCATGAAAAGGTCCATATCCACTACACTATGCTGTGTGTACCTAACACACACCCACACTCACATACATAGCCATAAACATGTGCATACAGGTTATATTAATGCTTAATATTGCATATACATATGCACATGCATGCAAAAGTTTCTGGAGAAGGAAATTAAAAATACCCCAGTATTTTTGCCCTGAAAACCCAATATGAGGTCACAAAGAGTCAGACATGATTAAAACAACTGAACAACAAATGCAAAAGTGTGCTATACACACACAACTACAAACATATATTTGTACACAAAGTATAAATCTAAAGAGAATAGATAGCTATGATTTTCCTAGGACTTTAAGAATTGCAAAGTACTTTACAAATATCTCTTTTTATCCTTACAACATATCTAGTAAATACATGCTCTTATTGCTCCCACTTTACAAATGAGGAAACTGAGGTAGTTACAGGTTAAGTGACTTGCCCAGGGACACACATTAGTGTCCAAGGCTAGATTTGAATTCATGTATTCGTGACTCCAGACCTCATTCTTGATTCTCTATATCACATAGTTGCCTATTATAAAAACAAATAGATATGATAGTTAATAAGCTCAGGGAACTTGAGGATGGTATAAGTTGGAATGATCAGGTAAGTCAGAGGGTGGGGCTTTATCATTCAGGAAAAGATAGATTGTGTGAATGGAAAGGAAAACCATGTTCTAAGCATGAAAGATTCCCAGTGAAAAGTAACAGACAGATAATAGAGTGCTATGTGTGAGGGGCAGAGACAAGGACAGATCAGCTGAATTGCAGAGTGAATGGCAAGACATAGTAAACAACACAGCTGGAAAGATAATTAATGCTAAGGATACAAAATGAAATATCATGTAAACTAACCAGAATCCCTAGAATTAATTGAGTAGGTGAGTGATATGGTCAGACCTACATTTTCAGGAAGTCACTTCAACAGCTCTGTGGAAAAAGAATCAGAGATTGGGGACACTTAGTGACAGGAATACCAAGTAAGAGATTGTTGCAATAATATAGGCAAAAGGTAATGGGGGCCTAAACTAAGGTGGGCCTGAGTAAGTAGGAAGTCATATTCAAGAAAGGCTGTAGGAATAGAAAGGTCAAGATTTAGAAACTATTTGGGTATGTTGAGTAAGGGAAAGTGAGGAGCAAGAAACCTGGGAATGAGGAATTATTCACCTGAAGTATCTGAAGAACCATGGCACCTTCCAAATAAATAGGAATGTTCAGAAGAGGGGTTAGTTTTAGGGAAAATATAATAATTTCAGTTTTGGATATGTTTAATTTGAGATGTCTCTGGGACATTTAGATTGCAATTTTCATTAAGAAGTTGGTGATAAGAGACTGAAGTTCAAGGAAGAGACTAGGGCTGGCTATAAGGTTTGGAAGTCTGTTATAGAAACATTAAATGCATGGAGCTGAAGAAATCACTGAGAGTGTGGAGAGAGAAGAGAGTAGAGATCAGGACAGATTTTAGGAAGCAACCATAGTTAGGGGAGGTGATATGACATAAATTTATGTCTGAAACAGGCCTTAGAGACCTCAAATCCAAGAAAAGTGGGAAAGAGAGGTTATAGTGACTTACCCAGGGTCACATGTCTATCAAGTATCAGAGATGGACTTTAAACCCACACCGTCGTGACTCCAAGTTCAGTATTCCATCCATTAAAACCACAGTATAGACACCATCAATTAAAGTAGATTGAAGAGGAACTGTTTATTATAGGAGGAGAATCACACAAAAACCTAGAGAGGCAATAGCATCCGGCAAGAGATGGTGGTCATCAGTATCAATCCGGAAAAAAATTAGCTGATTTGGCAATTAAGAGTTTACTGGTAACTTTGACAAGTGTTTATTAAATGAAGGCCATAAACCAGATTAAAAAGGATTGAAGAGCAAGTTAGAAAGAGGAGTTGGAGGCAAAAATTGTTGACTTTTTTCTAGGAGTTTGGCTGAGGAAAGAAGAGAATATAGTATGATAGCTTGAAGGGAAGGTTTTCTTTTCTTAAGGACAGAGGAGACTTGGGTATGTTTGTGTCAGTATGAAGGGAAACAGTAGATAGGGAAATGCTGAAGACTAGAGAGAAAGAACATATAAAATATAATTAGGAGTGTTCATTATATATTTATCGTATCTGAACTACGTTCACTACAATAATAGTTCAATGCTAAAAATATTTCCAATATATCCTATCCAAGTTGAGTGAGATAGTTCTCATTTGGCCAGCAACTAACAGGTTTTGGTAACCTACCCCTGCCTTCTTCTTTCCTTCTAGTAGGGGCTGACATAATTAAGGAAGAAGCAAAATAATGTTTAAGAAGCACCAAATAGCATTCTACAAAGTAGCGAACGCATTATTAAAAGACACTCAAATAAGGAGAATTGTCTTTACAAGCCCATCATGCTGTGACAAATAGTCTTGGCTTTCTATAATGTACTGCTGTACCACAAAGTGACTTATTCATGTCACAATTTATAACATGAAAACCTACTGATTTAAAGATGATTTAAAGACGTGTGTACTTTTTCAGTGGGTCAAATAGACCCTGCCACAGTTTGGACAACTATATAGGACATTTCAGAAGCAGCTATAGTGTCAGTTTGGAAAGTAAATCCATTTTAAATGTAAATTCAAACTATTTTGATCTTCATCAGAATACAGAAAAAAACAATCTTACTACAAGGCATTTGTGAGAAATTCTGGCTTTGAAAAGGGAAACAGTTAGTTTTTATTTCAGTAGATTTTTTTTCAAACTACTAGGCTAACAGCAATTAATGACCTTGCCAGTTCTGGAAAGTCCCATATTATTCCCCAACCTTCTCAAACAGTTGTACCTATCAACAAATAGTCTTGTTTTTATAAATGTTCATTCATGAAATCATTCATTCAGCAAAGACACGGTTTGTTCCTAAGGTGTACATGACACTGTATTAGACAGTCCATATTAGATAGCCATGTTTTATAAATATTCATTTATATGTTCATTCAACAACTGTTCAATTTTTACCCTGCTGTGTAAAGAACACTCTATTAGACAATTATGGGGGATACAAAGATTTGCCTCTTATAAGGAGCTCAAAAATATTAGAACTGAAAGGAATTTTTGAAGAACCATAATTATAATGTTGAAAGGGTGCATGAATTTCCTCTAGAGACAAATGGCCATTCAGCTTCTGCTTCACATCATAAATTAGACATTCTGTGGCAGTTATAATGTTAGAAAGTTCTTTGTCTTCATGTAAAGGCCACCCATGGGTTCTGTCCCCTAAAGCTATGCAAAATTATTTCAATCCATCATTATCTTCAACTCTATGAACATTCTTCATTGTCATAATCCTCATGGAATCCCAGATAATTTTGATGTATGAATGGGAGAGCCTTTGCTGGAAGAACGGTTAAGACGAGGGTAAAGTATAATGGGAAATAATGAGATTATTTTGGAACATGTTAAGCTTGGGATAACCATAAAAATATTGAGGTGGAGGTGTCCAGCAAGTAACTTGAGATGTGGAACTGGGAACAGGATCGAGGAGACTGAGAAAAGGTAGAAAGGTTGAACAATAAAAAGGTCATTGGTGAGTTAAAGAGATTCTAGAGTTGCACAGAGAGAAGTCATATTACAATGGATTGAGAATGATTAGGAGGTGAGAAACTACTACAAAATACATAAATATAACTAATAATAATATTAATTCATTATGTAAATACTCAATGTGATTAATAGATAATTCACTAATTTGTGATTTATTATAATATAGTAAATTTGATTTCAAAAGGGAAAAGAGATATAGAGCTAATTAAGGTGATGGTGGGACCTAGTAATTTTTTTCAGGATAAGGGAGAGCTTGCCATACCTATAGGTGGTAGTGAAACTTTTCAGTAGATAAAAACAGACTAAAAATTCAGGATATACATATAATATATATGCTTACAGACATCATATATTTGTCTATACATATATATGTATGCATATACATATATAGAGAGAGAAAAAGAAGAAGAAGGAGAAGAAGAAGAAGAAGAAGAAGAAAAAGAAGAAGAAGAAGAAGAAGAAGAAGACTTTAAGCTCTCAGAAAGAAATGGGATCAAGGACATAAGGGTCACCTATTGCTTTGAGAATGGAAAACAAAGAGAAAAGAAATAAGGATGATTTTGAGATGATTTGAGGTAAAGCACTGAGGAGGAGAAGAAACTCCTGACAAAAGCCTTATTTTACATCAGTAAAATATGATGTGAAGTCCCCTGCTAGAAGGTGAAAGAAAGGGATGGATGTGGATGACTCAAGAAGAGAAAGTTTAGACTTAACACTAAAGCAAGTATTTCCCATTTGTTATTAGCTGCCTCAAGGTTAATGACAGAGTTCTACAAATGATGGACAATATATTTTCTGAATCTTAAAAACAATGTGCCCTTACTTTAGGATGGAAATTTTATGGTAATAAGAAGATAATTCAAATAGTAAAATATAATACAACAATCAAAATAAATGCAAGTAATTAGAATTTTTCCATTTCAGCATGTGAAAAACAGTTCATTTGGTTTCACAGAACATTTTTACATTCATCCACACACAGAGCTGAATCTACTTTGATCGCAGACTCATTGTTTAATCAGTAAAATCAGTAGTGCTACAGAACACACCTATGATGGAAAAATTCCTGACTTAAATGTATTTTTATTTATATAGGAATGAATTAAACATTCATTATAAACTAGAAGAGTCTGTAGAAAAAGTTAGAGTTTTTAGTAAGGCATTTAAACTTATTAAGACTCTGAAATAGGTCTTTAACATACTTCAAATGTTTAATTCAGCAGTGTATTAACTCCATTCACTAATACAAAGCACAACCTACTCTTTAATATTACCCCTGTACCCTTTCTCTTCAGAAAAACAGAGCCTGTCATATATTTGTGGATGCATTCAATGATACCACTATTTAATACTTCCCTTTCAATCCACTCCTGATCCTCTAGATTCTTCTTAAATTTTAAAATCTGGAAGTGGGATCAATATTTAATTAACGTGTTCCTAATTCTCATGAGGTCTAAATAAAAGGGCACAGAATCATAAAATCAAAGGCTGGATTGCAACTTTTTCATTTTAAATGTGAGGAAGCTGAGGTCAAAAGGGGGAAGCAGATTGACTAAAATATGCAAAGTAGCAAATCTTGGATTTCACAGAAACACAGAATTTCTGTGTTAAAGCCCAATCAGTAATAAAATACTAGTCACAGGAGTATCTTTCCTATCTTCAATTCCTTATGTCCAGCCTAAATTTATCTCTTTGAAATTTCCATCCTTTCACTCCATGCTTCTTATGGTGCTAAAGAACAATGATCACAATTAACCCCCTCTTCTTTAGGTGTTAGCAGTTTAAATACTTGAAGAGAGCTAGTCAAATTTCCTGCATCCTAGTCCCACTACTACTCTATTCTTTTTCAAAAATTTTCAGGTAAAGCTTGTAATTGATGGTATCTGAGGTCTATCCAGGATTGAAAATAGGAGATTCTGGGCAGGTAGGTGGTGCAGTGAATACAGCACTGGCCCTGGGGTCAGGAGGACCTGAATTCAAATCCATCCTCAGACACTTAACACAAAACTAGCCATGTGACCATAAGCAAGTCACTTAACCCCAGTTGCCCTACCTTCCCCCCTTAAAAAAGCAAATAAAATAAAATAAAATAGGAGATTCTATGAAATTCTAACTTTGCTAGTCAGTCATTAAATATTAAGTGCCTATTAACTGCAATACACTATGCCCATTGAGGATTCAAAGAAACATAATCTCTGATCTTAAGGATCTCATAGTCTATTGGAGGAGACAACATGCAAAAAGGACTGTGTACAAAACCTCTCTCTGTCTCTCTGTCTCTCTCTCTCTCTGTCTCTCTCTCTCTCTCTCTCTCTCTCTCTCTATATATATATATATATATACGTACATATACATATACGTATATATGTTATATATACACATACACACATTATATATGTATGCATATGCATACACATATACACATACACATATATATAGCTATACCTATATCTATCTATATCTATATCCATATACTTAGAGATCATCAAGAGAGGGAAGGCACTAGAATTAAGGGAGATGGGCAAAAGCTTTCTATAGATAGGATTTTAACTGGTACCCAAAGAAAGCTTCCTGCTTAATGACCACCTAGTAAGTTTTTCCTTCAACTTAATTTCATGTAACATCAACTTGAAATTCTTCATCAAGGGCTCTATCCAAACTCCATCATATTGCTACTTCATGCCATATTTGGGTGCTTTATTTTGTGTTTTCATGCCCTAGTTTCACTTTTGTGTCTATAAGCACATGTCTACAATCCTGACTTTTTAAGTAACATGACCTCTAGCTTCACTTGACATCAATGGCATGCACAGAGTACTGCCCTTGGTTTCATCCTCACCCAAAATTGTTTGATCCCCATGACACAGAACATTAAAATGCTCTTAGGGCAAGGCTTCTTAACCATCTACCTCTTCTTGAGCTCTCTTTTCCTATGTCTATTTGTCTTCCTCATTGTGACTTGCACGTTCTTTCACCCCCTTCTCCCAATCTATCATCACACCGTCTGCTCGCAGTCTGATTATGCCTATCACTTCCTACACCTCGTAATCTTTACCCTGTTGTAATCCAGTCCAGTTTCACACTATCTTCTATTTTGTCCTTGCCTCTTTTATCTTTTCTTCCTCCTGCTTTATCAAACCAAATCCCTGCACTATCCCTTATCATCTGCCTTCCCTGTTTCTTCCTATGTGTTGCTAAATGATGTAGGAGAAAGTTACTCATCTGTACTGACAAAATATAGCACATTTTTTGGTTATCAAATTTCAGACTGGGGTCTCAAAGCTGCAAAATAATTATGTTCCTCTTCCCCATAGGTCCATTAGTTCCCCATAGGAATTCTTTCAAACCTCCTCTTCTCTCCTAAAGTCATGTACACCAGGGTTGTCAAACTCAAGGTACAAGACCACATGAAGTCCACAACAATCCCAAGTCAGAAGCAAAGTAAAATACACTTAGATAATTTTTAATAAAATAAATAAAAATACAATGAACAAGATGTTAATTTGTAGGTTTCAAAATCACTATGGGTCCTGCATGGATTGTTGCTGTTGATCAAGCCTCTTCTCTTTCCCTCTCATTTGACTTTATTGAGAAAATAAATACCACCTCTTATAAATGTCCTATTCTACCACAATGTAAACATATGTAAACAATGTAAGCATATGTAAATATAAAATTTCCTTAACATCCTCCCCAATTTCCTTCTCTATAGATAGCTGGTGGTACAACAGATAGATTGCTGGGTCTGAAATCAAGAAGACCTGAGTTTAAATCACACTTCAGAAACTTAATAGCTGGGTCATGAAAGGGAAGTCACTTAACCTTAATGAGCCTTAGTTTTCTTAAATGTTAATTAAGGGTAATAATGACACCAGGGTCGATGTGAGGATTGAGATAATATTTATAAAATGTGCCTGGCAGATAGAAGGTAATATATGAAAACTTATTTTCTCCCTTCCCTCCCTTCTTTTGTTATACTATTGGGAAAAAAGGAAAGAGACAGTCCTTTTTTTCTTGTCAATATCAATCCATGTGCTTATCTCTGATAATATCTTTTTTTCATTATTATTATGTGATGCCTTTTCCCATCTACTGTGTGAGCTCCTTCAGAGTCAAGACTTTCTAGCTTTTCCTACATATATTTTCAGTGCTTAGGAAAGGGCTTAATAAATACTGAATAAATATTTTTTGATTCATTTATTTGTCATTCACATTCCTGGGGTAGGGAACCTGCATCCCAGAGGGAGGACACATGTGGCCATCTACGTCCTTGGGTGCAGCCTTTTGACTGATTGCAAATCTTACAGAACAAATCCTTTTCTAAAGGGTATTTGTTCTGTGAAGTTTGTATTTGGTCAAAGGGCAGCCCTTGAGGAACCTAGAGGGCCACATGTGGCCTCAAGGCCACAGGTTCCCTAGTCTAGCCCCTCAATAGAATGTAAGCTCCCTAAAGGAAAGGATAGTTTAGGTTTTGTTTCTCTCCTTTGTATACCCAGCTCCTCAAATAATTATTTGTGCATAATAAGTGTTTAGTGCTCTTCAAATTTAATTCAATTGCATTTTCATCTGCTATGATCCAAAGCCTTTTCTGTTGTTTTACCTTATTTTGGTTTTCCACAATAGTTGCTCATTTCTTCAAAGTATATGTAAAACACGAGTGATGTCCTGTTTATAGGAGAATGGAAGCGAACTTGGGAAAAGATCTCTAATCACTTTATTGTAGATAAGAAGAACCTGAAGTTCTGGGGGGTTTAATGATTCGCCAAGAGGTGGAATCTGAAGTCAGACCATCTAAATCCAGAACCAGTAGTCTTTCCACTTTACCAATCTCTCCTGTTGAAATGTGTTTTTTAAATTTAAGAGGAAGGATCCCGTTGAATCTCAGATCAGATACAGGCAGTTATTTTAGAAAATCAAATGCTTCAAAGGCTATGGAGGCTTGTGCTAGATAATATCAATATATAGATGTCCTGTGACTTACTATAGAATTACTATTGTAAGGTTAACATAATGAATTCTGAATTTCCTTGAATGTTTTTTTTCAGTTCCAAACTGAATAGTTTGGATTATCTCATCAACTTTAGCATTCTTCCCTTTATTTATAGCTCCCAAGGAATCAAATATTTGAAAATACATTAACTGCAGGATAAAAATGACAGAGGATACTTTAATACAAAGAAATTAATTGAAAAAGTTTTAAGAAAATTATGTTTGTCTCTGGCAAATGTTGCTACCTGGGGGCACAGACTGGATAGAGAGTTTATCAAGAATAAGTATTTTATTTTCCTTTTTTTCCCCCTAAGCTAATCTGGGATTTGCTGTAAATAATATATGCACCTACCATGTTACTCTTTCATTTTCTTTCTAAATTCTATACAAATATAATGAGCTCACTGATTAAATTTCTCTAGAATAATACACTCTCAGATTACCTTTAAGAAAGCTTCTTCTTTGTAAAACCCTATAGGGGAATATATTACCTGAATGCATATTTATATAATATAACAAGACCCTATTACAGGGAAATTATTTTTTGTCCTTAACAACAGCATTCTAACTGGCTGTACACCATGGCAGCCACTTGTTTATTTCTCTTACTCTCCAAAGACAATTCCACTAAAATTGGCAATATTGAGGGGGGAAAGGGAAAAAAAATGAAAGTAATAAAAAAGCTTCATAGGCAATATTTATCATAAAATGAAATGTTAAAACAAAGCAAGAATTATTTGATTTGAGTGAAAAGTACTTTCATGGAGCAAGTATTAAAACATCAATACAGATATAACTTGGGACAGAGAGATAGCACTGTGATAGAGGGCTGGACCTGAAGTCAGGAAGACTCATCTTCCTAAATTGAAATTTTGTCTCAGACACTTACTAGCTGTGTGACCCTGACAAAGTCACTTAACCCTGTTTGCCTCAGTTTCCTCATCTGTAAAATGAGCTAGAGAAGGAAATGGCAAACTATTCCATTATTTTTATCAAGAAAACCCCAAATGGGGTCACAGAGATTTGGACAAGTCTGAAATTACTGAACAACAACAGATAGAAGTTAATTATACATGGAAGAGAGAGTCAAAATCTAAAGAAAAATTTCAATTGCATAAAATTGATTTAAGTACAATGTAAATATTACTGTAAACTGTGAGCATTATATCAAAATGTCTGGTTTCTGCCAGATGTCCATGTTTTAATTATTTTGTTTGTATTTTCAAGATAAAAAATGATAAAGACAAATTCTGTTTAATGATTGATTTATCTTTAAATATTTAATTCTATATTTATGCTTAACAACCTTCCCTATACTTCTACTAGAACGCATTTCTTCAGTGAGCACCAAGATGAGCACCACCAATTACTTGCTGTCCTTTTTTGGCAGCCAAATGGAGCAGTAGAAATAACACTACACTTGGAGTCAGGCAGACCTGAATTAAAATCCAGCCTTACACACTCACTGTGTCCCTCTCAGCAAATTATTTAACTTCTTTCTGCCTTAGTTTCCTCACCTTTAAATTAGGAAAATAATATCAACCTCAGAGCTGCTATGAGGATAAAATGAGGCCATATTTGTAAAGTACTCTGAAAACCTTAAATCATTATATAAAAAAAGGATTACTATTATTAAATGGGGCAGTTAGGTAGCACAGTAGAAAGAGCATTGGCCCTGGAGTCAGGAGGACCTGAGCTCAAATCTGTTCTCAGACACTTAGTAATTGTGAGAACCTGGGCAAGTCACTTAACTGTGTTTGTCTCAGTTTCCTCATTTGTAAAATGAACTGGATAAGGAAATGACAAACCATTCAAGTATCTTTGCCAAAAAAAAATTCCAAATGGGATCACAGAGAGTCAGATATTACTGAAATGTCTCAACAACAAAAGTTATTTTTATTAATACTATTATTATCATAGAACTAGAGACTAACATAATTTTAAGTTTGAAACTATAAGTTACTTTTATTTCATACACACTGTTAAAAAATAGATCGCATTTTCTCCTATATAACTTGAAACGTTCTTTCGTGGAAAGCTGTTATATAAATGTTATGTCATATATCAAGTAAATTATTCATTCCAACCCATAACTTTAAGTTATTACACAAATAGTTCAGCTGTTAAAAATCATCTTATTCAAGGTTATTGCAGATTTTATTAGAGGAAGTATATAGATTTGAACCTATTAATGAAGAGCTAATCAGCTTTTCATTTTTTGGAGAAATATTTACTTAAAATTGTATGGAGCCATTTAACAAAGCATGACTCCAATTCAGTGAATGTTAGGAAGAGTTAATACAATTTCGAATACGTAAGTAATTTATCTGCCTCTCCTCGGGAGAAAATACGTGAAATTTGCAAAAATTGTTCTCTGTACCACAACTAGTTAACTGTAGTTATTCTTAGTACATTTTTAATGACTGAATACCACAAATTCCATAATCTTATTCCAAACTATTGATCGCAATCATCCTATGTCCACCCATTACTTGAAAATTTTGCTATGTGCAAATTTTCTGTTTGCTTTCATGATGAACCAGATGCTGAACTAGTCCCATCAGAACTGTTTCTAGATTTTAGGGATCATTTTATCATGCTTACTGAGTCATTTTTAGTTCTGTCTGACTCTTTGTGACCCCATTTGGGGTTTTCTTGGCAAAGATACTGGAGTGATTTGCCACTTCCTTCTTCAGCTCAATTTCAGATGAGGAAACTGAGGCAAACAATTTGGGGTCAATTGACTTGGCTAGGGTCACAAAGCTAGCAAGTGTCTGAGACCAGATTTCAAGTCAGGAAAGACTCAGGAAGAAGAGTCTTCCTGAATCCATGCCCAATACTCTATCCACTGTGCCACTTAGCCACCTTCAGTTATCCATATATCTAGATTTATATCTACATCATATGTCTGCAGTTTTAAAGAATTGCTGCTAAAGGTGATCTTCCTTCTTTGATACCTAAAATTTTATTTAGTTTTAGTTAGTTTAGTTTTATTAGTTTAGTTAGTTTTATTTAGTTTAGTTAAGGGAAGTTAGAAAAACTTGGTTTTAAACTTTCTAATTTTATAACTTCTTTGACACCAAAATGTAACTTCATAAATTACATACCTAGGATCATAGGATCATAGGTGAATAGTTGAAAACCTTAGCTGTTATTGATTCCAATTCTCTCATTTGACAGGTGATGGGAAACCAATGCCTCTACCAGTGCAGCGATTCCCTCAGGGCCACATAAGTAATACATGTCTAAGGACATGCTCTAGCCCCTATAAATATTCCTAAGGGATCCTAAGATACAAAACAGTCAGCCAGCTTGGACTCATTAAGCACTTAGTATGTGCAGGAACTTGTGATAAGCACAGGAGATACCAAGAAAGGCTCTACCTCTACAATCCCTCCCCTCATAATAAGTTCATATTCTAATTGAGGAGACAATGTAGAAATAACTAAATCAAAGCTAATTCCAAGAGGACAAAAGCTTTCTAAACACTCTCTGAACAATTCCCCTGGTATCCCTCAGGAGAAGAGTTACATTAGATTTTCTCCTCCTGGCCTGAATTCTTCACCTCTTTGTTCATTACTTTTGCCCCTATTTATGTCAAGTATTGCAATTGAAACTAACTCCATTAAAAACCATAGCCTTCTACTCAATAGCCCAGGTACTCAATTTGTCTAAGTTGGCTGCCCCCTGCCTGCCACAGATGTTGACTCTGCAAGAAATTTTCTCTTCCTCTATTCAATAACACATTCTAAATCAAATGAAATTTTCTTCCCCTAGACCTTCCTTGACCAAAAAAGTAGGATTCTGGCAGGAGTATTCCATGGAATTTAGCATCTGTCCTCTACAAGACTCTTTCTTCTCAGTTTCCCAAGTGTCTGTGTGTTGCATTGTCAGTCAATTGTGCTGACTGATTTTGCACAGATAGAAAGATATTTGGTTTTTTTTCCCTCCTTTCTACCAAAATATTTAAAATAGTTCAGTAAAGCAGTCTTTTCCATAATTCTACAAATTCAGCAAAGGGCAAAGTATACATATAGATGCAACATGGTTTCATGCATGCCCAGATCACCTAATGTAGAGGCACCCATGTGAAAGAGGCTAGGGACCAGCTCTGAGAAAAGACATTCTGTGATCTCTTATTATGTGGTTGAGAATAGCTTAATAGCTTTAATAAATATTCCGTAGGATATGTAGCTGGAAAAGGACTTCATCTTGAATAACTACTCTGTCTCCAGCTTCATAAAATGAACTGTTAGATTTTGAATGAAGAGGACCTGTTTTCTGTCCCATCTCTGACACTTACTAGCTGTATAGGCCTGGAAAAATCACTTCAATTCTTTGCCCCTCAGATTCCTCATCTGCAAAGGTGTGGAAAATATAAGTAATTACTTCACTGGGCTGTTGTGAAGATAAAATAAAATCATATATATATATATCACTTTGAAAAATTGAAAAGTTTCTTTAAGGGGTTAGCTCTAATTAATAGCATTTAAGTAGCATCTGGGAAGTGTAATATGACATAATCTATAAAAATGCCAGTGATAATAACTAATTTTTAATGTGCTAACAGGACATAAGGAAATGATGGATTTGAAAAGCTTAAGTTGTTATGCATAGACAATACTTTATTGTTTCTGTCACACCTTCAGTAAGTAAAGAAAACCCAAATACATATATATATGAAGCTCAGACATTTAATTGAATCACCTTATCAATCAACTACTATATATTAATCATTTAGATATCTATTAGTAAAAATGTATACTTTTAGTTGGTTCAGTAGAGCACTGAATCTGAAGAATCTAGAGTAATGAAGGGAAGTTCAAATCTAGCCTTAGGCATGTAATAACTATGTGACCCTAGGTAAGTCACTTAACCTTTGTCTGCTTCAGTCCAGAATACTAACAGCACCTCCAACACAGTTACTGTGAGGATAAACTGATATATTTGTAAAGTGCTTTGTAAACTTTAAAAGCCCTAAGAAATGATAATAAGAATTATTGTTTTTTATATTATCATTCCTTCTGGAAGCATAGAGATTTCCATTAAATCTTTCTTGAGAAGTGTAATGATACTGAGATTTGAAATTCTTCCATGCCCCTTGAACTTGCTGATGTAGCAGGAAGGGGTGGAGCAAGAGAAAGCTGGAACCAAGCTACCATCTACGCTGGTGACTGGAAGCAGCTGCAGCAGCAGTGGTGGTAGCAGCAGTGGCAGCAGCAGCAGCCCCACAAACTCCTTTTTCTTTGAGCCCACCAGAATCTCTGCTAAGGACTTCTGCTGAGGACTTCCAGGGATGAGAACTGCAGAGGGGCCAGAGCTGCTAGGAGCAAGCTACCTGGACACTGAGCAGTAGCTGTGAGTGAGGAGAGGAGGATCTTTGCCTGAGGTCACCTGTCCTGTTTTGAAGGCCTGAGAATGTGGGTATTTACTACTTTAACTTTTTGAAGTGCCAACTTCATAACTACTATGTTGGCTTTGACTTTCTGGTTTTGGAACTCAGTCTTCTGGCATTTGAATAAATGCTCTGACTATATTTCTCATGTAGAGAGCCTGTTACATTTTGTGATTAACAACCATATCAGCATACTTATAGTTACTGTAGGCATTGTGAATACTGCATTGCTGACACAAGAGGATAATGGAGCACACACCCCAAACTTCTTCAAATACTTGTAAAAATGACTCTAAACAAATTCTAGAGCTGCAGGACTCACAAAATGACAGAGTGAAAGAACACCTCTCTAGCCCAGGACAGCCTGGAAAGTTGATAGGAAGGGTATGTGACTCTGGATTGGGAGCAGTGTGGGACCTGGGTGAAAGAAGAGTATGGTCTGGCTCCAGCCCTGGAGTGGCAGAGGTGGCAGCAGAAGTGGCTGCTTCCAAAACTCTGGGTTCATAGAC
The DNA here is from genome assembly GCA_028646575.1 of Pseudocheirus occidentalis. Lineage (NCBI taxonomy): Eukaryota > Metazoa > Chordata > Mammalia > Diprotodontia > Pseudocheiridae > Pseudocheirus > Pseudocheirus occidentalis. The sequence continues at coordinate 53,575,966 of CM053601.1, forward strand.
AGCAGGGGATTGAGCACCTGAAACAAAACCCCTGAAGCCTGCAACAGTACACCCACTCCCTCTACCACTCCCCAAACCCAATGGAAGCAGAGTCCTACCGTAACAAAGAGCTATAAAGTAAAGTAGTTGGCTGGGAAGATGAGTAAATAGTGTAAAAGAAATGTCAGACTATAGAATCTTACTTTGGTAACAAAGAATATCAAAACATACAACCAGAAAAAGACAATAAAGTCAACACTCCTGCATCCAAAGCCTCCAAGAAAAATATGAATTTGTCACAGGCCACAGAAGAGCTCCAAAAGGTTTTTGAAAATCAAGTAATAGAAGTAGAGGAAAAATTGGGAAGAGAAATGAGAGTGATGCAAGAAAAGCATGAAAAACAAGTTAGCATCTTGCTAAAAGAGACTTCCCAAAATACTGAAGAAAATAACTCGTTAAAAATAGGCTACCCCAAATAGCAAAAAAGGTCTAAAAAGTCAATGAGGAGAAGAATACCTTAAAAGCATAATGGTACAAATGGAAAAGGAGGTCCAAGAGCTCACTGAAGAAAATAAGAGCTTCAAAATTGGAATGGAGCAAATGAAAGCTTATGACTTTATGAGAAATCAAGAAATTATAAAACAGAACTAAAAGAATGAAAAAATAGAAGACAACATGAAATATCTCACTAGAAAAACAACTGACATGGAAAATGGATCCAGGAGGGATCATGTAAAAATTATTGGATTACCTGAAATCCATGATCAAAAACGAGCCTAGACCTCATCTTTCAAGAAATTATGAAGGAAAAATGCTCTGATATTCTAGATCCAGAGGGTAAAATAGAAATAAAATGAATTTAGTGATCACCTCTTGAAAGAGATCCCTAAAGGAAAACTCCTAGGAGTATTATAGTCACAGAGTTCCCAGGTCAAGGAGAAAATATTGCAAGCAGCCAGAAAAAAACAAATAAAAGTACTGTGGAAATATAATCAGCATAACATGACATCTAGTGGCTTATACATTAAGGGATTAAAAGGCTTAGAAATGATATTCTGGAGGTGAGAGAAGCTAGGATTGAAACCAAGAATGACCTACCCAGAAAAAGTGAGCATAATATGTCAGGAGAAAAAAATGAACATTCAAAGAAAAAAGGACTTTAAGCAAGCTTGACAAAAAGATCAGAGCTGAAGAGAAAATTTGAGTTTCAAATACAAGACTCAAGAGAAGCATGGAAAGGTAAACATGAAAGAGAATTCATAGTGGATTTATTATAGTTGAACTGTTTATATTCCTACATAGAAAGATGATATTTATAAATCCTGACACTTTTCTCAGTAAGTGGAGAGATGGAGGAAATAGAGAGATAGATAGATAGATAGATAGATAGATAGATAGATAGATAGAGAGAGAGAGAGAGAGAGAGAGAGAGAGAGAGAGATGGATGGATGGATGGATGGATGGATGGATGAATCAATGGATTGATGGTACAGGGTGAATTGAATATGAAGGGATGGCATATAAAAATAAAAGGGAGAGACAATGGTATAAATTATCTCATAGAAAACAGGCAAGAAAAAAGTTTCACAATGGAGTGGAAGAGAGGAGAAGTGAGAGGGAATGAGTGAGTCTTACTCTCATTGAATTTGGCTTAAGGAGGGAATAACATACACATTCAATTGGGTATCTTACCCTACAAGAAAGTAAGGGGGAAGAGTATGAAGTTGGGAGTTGAGGAATGATAGAATGGAGGACAGATTGGGGGGAGGGGTAGTCAGAAGCAAACACTTTTGAAAAGGGACAGGGTCAAAGGAGAAAATAGAATATGTGAGGGGGGCAAGATACGATGGAGGGAAATACAGTTAGTCTTTCACAACTTCACCATTATGGAACTGTTTACCATAACTACACATGTATAACCTATATTGAATTGTTTACATTCTCAATGATGGTGAGTGGGGAAGGAAGAAAGGAGAGAATTCAGAACTCTAAGTTTTAAAAACAAACATTAAAAAATGTTTTTACATGTAACTGTGAAATAAGATATGCAGGCAATTAGGTTGTGAAAATCTATCTTGCCCTACAAGAGAGTAAGGAGGAAGGGGATGGATGTGTGTGTGATAGAAGGGAGGGCAGACTGGGGGAAGAGATAATCAGAGTGTATGCCATCTTGGGGAGGTGGGAGGGGAGAAATGGGGAGAAAATTTGAAAATCAACATCTTGTAGAAATGAATATTGAAAACTAAAAGTATTAATAATAAATAAATACTTAAAAATGAAGTCAATTAAAACCTAATTTAGCTTGGCCATATGTAGGAGAATGCTATATACTTGTATATGTTTTATTGAAAAGACCTTTCCTGAGCATTTTTTTTTACTGTCAGGTTGTGACACTCATATAAACAAAGCAGATGCTACTTTCTTTTAACTTAACTGATATGAAAATATCCCTACTTATCATTAATGGTTGAGGAACTACATAATAGGAAAAAATGAAAAAAGGGTTCTAGGATTTAGAGTTCATAGGGACCTTAGAGATCCAGTCTCTTCATTTTAAAAATAAAACTAAGGTCCAGAGTCTTCATTGGGCTTACCTAATATTAACAGTCAGAGTTCAAACTCAGGACTTTTGACAAACCACTTTGCCAACACTCTGGCTTTAAGAGTCTATATTTCTGCTTGCGTTCTTTATTGGCATGTGAGATTTATTTTCTGGGACTCACAAGTTTCTACTTTATCATATTCATAAAACTCATTCTTAGAGGACGAAAACAATACTTAGAAATATTTCTTCAGACAAATATGCAAATAAACGGATGGTCATACAGAGAGAGAACGAAGTCATTCACATATGGCTTTGGGCAAGTGACAGTCTCTAAAAAAGTGATGATCCTAAAGCCTGGCACTGACCATGTCACCACTCTGCTCAGCAAATTTCAAGGGCTCTATATTACCTCCAAGATGACATATAAAGTCCTTGCTTAGGCAATTAAGACCTTTGCAATCTTCTTATATTTTATCCTCCATATACTCTAAAGCAAAGATATAAAACTATGCCCCAAACTCATAAGTGTAGCTCAAACTACATTAAAATATAATTACTAAATGTTTTAACAATAAATAAAAGTACAATAAAACACAGATAATGGGAATTTGTAGTTTTCTAAGCCTATCCATTTTTATTTGAGTTTGAAACCACTGCTCTAAGGCACAGTTATCCTGGCCTCCTTGCTATTCTTCCCCAGCACACTCCATCTCCTGTCTCTGCATTTTCACTGGCTGCCTAATATGCCTGCAATGCTCTTCTTCCTTGTTTCTTCTTCCTGACTTCCCTGGCTTCTTTCAAGATTTAGTTAAAAGGTCATGTTGCCCAGGAAGCCCTTCTAGTCTTCCTAAACTGTTAAGCCCTGTAATAGTAATGAAATCTGAAGTTCCTTTTGTATCACGAAAATGAGAGTTACTTAGCACCTGGTTTCAAATTAAGCCTCTGTTAAAGAAACAGAAGTATGAATGCTGTTGCTGATGTAACAGGGAGGGGCTGAATAGGGAGGAGCAATACTGTATACAAGGAAAAACCCTAGGTGGGAGAGTCAGAACTTCTTGGGATAAGTTTCGTGAAGGCAGAGGCAGATGCTGCCAGGGAGGCTGAAGAGGAAAGGCCCAGGCTGGAGAAAATGGTTTTGATTTTGGGAACCTGGGTAAAGTGATTTTGATTCTGGGAACCAGCTAGAGCTTCTGCTGGGGAGCTACCAGCTTCTCCTGGGAGCTACCCAAGACTTCCAAGGCCCATTTTGAGCTGCTGCTGAAGGCTGAGAAATCATGACTGTGAGGCTGGTACTTTGTATGAATCTGTCTGTGGCTTTGTTAAACCTTGACTTCCCAGGAATAGACACTGTGAGGGATTTAAGGTGAACTGGACACTGTGAGCTTCAGCATGGTGAGCTGGACAATGAGCTGGGAGCTGTCTGCCTTTGAACCCTGGTGAACAGTTTGGTGAATTTAGGTAGAAGCTGGGACGGACCATGGAAGGTGATCCAGGGAAGCTGAAAGCGTGTCCCAGGTCAAGATGAAAAAACCAATCCATGGGTACTGAGTAGTGACTGACTCTGATGTGAGGTTTTGCTTTGGGACTCACTTTGGGAAGAGTTGTGTGATTTGGCAAGATGAAACTATGGGCAGCTGTTGAGCTCCCACACTTGGAAAACCCAGATGTTGGTGCTTCTCTCTCTGGTAACTAACTAGGTTATTTAATAGTCAGACAGCTGGAAGCCCTGTCTGCTGAATTGCGTTATTTTCTGTTGAGTAGTGACTGATGGAATTGTAATTTTTTTGTGATTGTACTTTGTGATTGAATTAAGCACTCTGTGATTGACTAAATGAATGTACTACCCAGGGGTGGAGTACTTTGACTTTTGTATTTTGTGACCCTTAAAGAGGTAAACCTCCTTAAGGATGATTCAATGATTGAATTGACTGAATGATTGAGTTACTAAGTGATTGACTGACTAAATGGTTGTACTTTGTTCAAAACTATGTGACCACTGTGGTGAAAACTATGTGGCCATTTTAGTGATAAGTTGTTGTGAATGCTGTATTTAAATTGTTTTGTGATTAGTTGAAACATTGTGCGTGTTGTACCTTGATTTTCTGTGAATGTTTTGCTCTGATTTGTTATTGAATAGAGTGTTTACCCTACTGTGTAATCAGAACCTTGAAAAGCTGTTCACAGTAGCATTCTTCTGGAAAGCTGCTTGTGCTTGGATTTACAAGCCCTCCCTCCTAAAATTACTTCCTATTCTATATTTATTTTCTATGTACATCTATCTACATTTTGTCTCATCCATCGAACGTAAGCTCCTTAAGGCTAGGGGCTGTTTTGATGTTTTTTGCTTTTGTTTTTTTTATCCCCAGTACTTGCCATGATCCTAGTAGTAATAACATCAGCATCAACATCACCATCATCACCATCATCATCAATAACAAAAGCAATGAAGATGATGACAACAGCAGCTACTATTCCTGTTAGTACCACTAGTATTATATCAAAGTTTCCCAAGTGCTGTATGTATCTTCCTTGATCCACGCAGCAACCATGAAAGATAGGTGCTAGTGTATTTCTGTTTCACTTGGAGAAATGAGGACTACAGCAGTTATTTAACTTGCTTAGGATCCCACAGCAAAGTAGATATCTGAAGCAGGATTGGAACCCAGGTCTTCTTGTCTCGAAGGCCACAGTACTCTAATCACTGTGCAACCTAGCTGCCTAGTAAGCACTGAAAATTTTTTTTCAATTCATGTATGAGTGAAATTATATATCAATTTATTTTTACATTTTATGAGAAAAGAAATTATAAAATGCATTTAACTGGAATCAATGATTAAGCTCCTGTACAACCACTTGCACACTAACCTACCACCATCACACACACACACACACACACACACACACACACACACACACACACACACACACACAAAGAGTGAATTCTTCCAAACTGACTTTTCTATGTCTAGAAAATGGATTCTTTTTGCTTGGGAAAGACTGACAACATTCTTGTGACTTAGTGTTCTTCTTTTCTACTGTATTGCTGTAACAGCTGAAATATTGAACCAGAGCATATGGGCTTTAAATACGATCAAAGTGACAAAAATATAATTGAGATTCTGCACCATGCACATTCTTCATTCTAAACTCTTTGGAAGACTTTTTCAGACTTATTACCTTGTAGTCTTTCTTGTGGCAAGATGTCTGTTTAAGTAGAAATATTACTAAGGGAGTGGTATAAGTGCAAAGGAACTAAATAATATTGAATGATGAAAGGATTCTTCTTCACTATAAAATTCCCTTACATTCTCCAACCTTTGTCTTGCTTTTGTTATTATAAAACAAGAAGGAAGAAAGATAAAGATTATAAAGATCCTACCAAATGCCACTTATAACATATGGTTCTGAATATTTCCCTGACAAAATAACATGTGAAAGGTTTATACAGCCTAATTCAAGGCTCTGGTAACTCTAATAACATATATTCAACCACAAAGAAGTGTCAGAAAGACTGAAGAATTCAATTTAGCTTTGAGAGCACATAGAGTAGGTATTGTCAGACTGTTGAAAATAGCTAAGGGTGAAAAACATGTTTCTTCCAAAGTTAGGAAATCTATCTCTGGATTAACCTGGAGCAGACTGTGTCTTTTCTGCATCTTCTGTGGCCCTTACCACAATGTCTAATATGCAGTTATGGTAGCACTTGACAATATTTGTTGACCACCTTATAAAAATCTATCATTATTTCCCAGAGGCAGTAGATTGTCATGGATAGAGACCCATTCTTGGAGTGAGGGTGAATTGAAGTTCAACTTCTGTACTGAACACATATTGACTATGTGACTCTGGACAAGTCATTTAACCTCTCAGTAACCACAGATAACTTCAGAGTCAATTCTCTGATTCCAGAAATGTCAAATGAATTGATAGTCCATTTCTGTAGAGGGCGTTGACATGCCACAAATTCTCTATATAAGTGAAACTCCTTATCTTAAGGCTAAATTACCACACCAAGATAGATTAATAAAGAGATAAAGAAAGATATATAGATTTATATTAGTAAATTTATATAAATACATGCATATCTATCATTCACAGAATCTTATAGGAGACCTTAGATTTCACACTGTCTAGCCCTTTAGCTAACACATGGACTGTTCTCTGAATAAGATAGGCTTTTAAATCAAAGCTGTGACAAATCGAATTCTTAAATTTATCCTTTCTCGTTTACATTATTCATTTTCATTACATTTTTGAATTACACATTTTCTCCCCGTCTTGCCCCTGACCCAACTCTAAAACACCGATCCCACTGTAAAGCCCCTCCCCTGCTCTGCTGTTATTTTCTGGTAGTGCAGGGAGGGTCTCCCTATCCCAGCCCCTGTATATCTTAATTCCTAGTTGCAGGAAATTCATCCTTTCTCTATGTATCATGCTTATAAGTGCATATCCATCCCCTGTGAATGAATACTTCCAGTAACTATGAGCTCAGTAACCATGAGGTAAATCATTTCATTTAGGAGGCACTAGTTACTAGAAAGCTCTTTTTATTGGACATTCACACCAGTGTTTTTATATTCTTCAAGTTGTTTCTAATTTTTGATTTTTGAAAAAATTTGAAAGCTGCCTCACTAATGATATGAAATTATGACTGATCATACCTGCTATTATTTGAGTTTGTTCTTAATTATGTATGGTGAGACATATTAGGAAAGATATAGTCAATAACTGAGCATACAATATGAAGGGAAAGTCAGAAAATACAATGAGGTTGTTTGGATTTGTTGAGACAGTAGGGAAAGGATAATCTTTATGCTTAATTGGTCAAATGGAACTGATTCCTGTGGGTGCTGATTTTTAAAAATAATAACACTTTAAAGTCCCATTAATACTAAAGGATGTTAACCATTTGACTTGGAAACATTCACTAAGCTACTGAGTTAAGAGCAAAAAGTCTGAGGTCTTCAATTGCTCAATCAATAAACCTCTATTGGTCTATACCTTTCTCAAAGGTAAGTGGCCTCTAATAGTTCACTCATCTTCTTTCTCTTTTGAAGCATTTCATCCCTGATAAGGTGTGGAGTAGATGAGTTAACAAAAACAAAACAGCATTTCTATGCCAGCAAAGGGAGCAACTGGGAAAGAGAAAGAAAATGGAAAACACTCATTTTTTAAAAGCCAGGAGAAAAGAGGCAGTAGTCCTTTACCCATAAAGCCAACCTTGCCCAACACCACCACCTACTGGTGACAATTGTAACAGCTGGTAGGTCTCTAGATAATAGAACTTGAACTTCCAGTGTGCAATTTTCCCTTGTTAGAAAAAAAAATGCATATTGGGAGTTGAAGTTATGCTTTTCAGAGAGAATGTACCAGGTATATTAGTAGCACTCAATTCAAATGAATAACTATTTAGCTTAAGAAGCATTTTTTTGAACTGGTGAGAGCTCAGTATCCAGGCTGAATGGTACATTAGATAAAGAAACAGTAGTCAGGATCTCTGCACGCAAAGGCTTTCCAGTCTGCTTTGCAAGTAAGAAGTATAGTCAATAACAGCATATGAGACTTTTCTATGTGAAAGATCTGCATGCAATTAAAATATGAGTCCAATAGATCTGAAACACACCTAAATACCTAATTATTATTATTATTATTATTTTGCTTTTTGGAGGGCAATTGGGGTTAAGTGACTTGCCCAAAGTCATACAGTCAATAAGTGTGTCAAGTGTCTGAGACCAGACCCAAATTCGGGTCCTCCTGACTCCAGGGCAGGCGCTCTATTCACTACTCTACCTAGCCTCCCCAATATCTAATATTTTTAATAGTATTAAAGCAATTATAGATTAGACTCTCTTACCCTCTTTATCCTGCAGAAGGCCAAACTAAAACAGAGTTAGATTACAGCTAACTTGTTTTATACTATATAAAAAAAGAAGTTCTAGTGTTAACTGTTCATCAGGCACATATACACTTTCATTAATTCAATCAGCATTAAGTAATTACTATTTTCCAGTTACTATCCTAGGCACTAGGTACATAAATCCAAAAATGAAACATTCTCTACCCTTGGGGAGTTTAAATTTTAATATCAGAATGATAAATAAGAATGACAATAATAGTATTTAGGTAAACTTTAAGGTTTGCTGTGTGTTTTAAAATATTATCTCATATTATCCTTACACCAACCTGGGAGGTAGGCGCAATTATCATCTCCATTTTACAGATGAGGAATCAAACATCAACAGAGATGAACTGATGGTATCACAACAAAGAAGTATCTGAGGCTGTATCTGAACCCATGTCTTTCTGATTCCAGGTCCAGTGCTCAACCTACCTGTTTTGTTTGTTTGTTTGTTTGTTTGTTTTTACACATATAAAGGATTAAGCATGTCCAGACAGGGATCAGAAAGATAAAGGAAATGGTTACTATAGCCACAAGGAAACTGATTGACACATCCTTTCTAGTAAGAGTAGTGCTCTGTGGGGAGGGTAGTAGAAAGTGAAGGGATTAGGATAAACTTCTGAAGGAAAGTGGTATTGGAGCTGAGACAAGCAGGTACCTAAAGATTTCTACAATGTTTAGGTGAGGAAGAATTTATTCCAGAAACAAAGGATTGGATATTCAAGGGCAACATGATGGGAGGTGGAAGGCTGTAGAGCAGTGGTTCTCAACCTGTGGGTTATGTTTGATTTGTAACAATGAAAATAAATCCTGTTTATCAGATAGATTCATAACAGTAGCAAAATTACAGTTATGAAGTAGCAAAAAAAATAATTTTATGGTTGGGGGTGTATCGGCCAGCACCCTGGCATACCTGGGGCAGCTGCTAGCACAGGTTCTTAGATCTGCTTTTCTAAAGGAAAGCAATTTAAAATGGGTTAACAACCTTTCTTTAATCAAGCAAACATATATCATTTAACTAGTTCAGGGGAAAAATTCAGCATCCTGAACTACAGAGAATACAAACACAAGTTACAAGCAGACCAAGAAACAGATCAGCAAATGAGCTTTCAACCATCTGACCATTACATCCATTACCTATTCAAGTTACCAGAGAGGGAAGCACCAACATCTGGACTTTTCAAAGCCGGGGGGCCTCAATGGCTTCCCAGAGTCTTGTCTGGCCAAATCACACAACTTTTCTCAAAGTTAGCCCCAAAGCAAAACCTCACATCAGGGTGTATGTATAGCCTTCTCCTAGGTCAGAGAATGTCACAACCCTCTTGACCCACTGTCCAATTACAAAGTAACAAGGTGTGGCCATTCCCTAAAAACAAGCCTCCCACCAGCCACAGGCTCCACATGACCACATTCATCCTATTAGGGGGCAGAGTATACTTTCAAATCAGGGAACATTCTCAGAGCCACTTAAGCCTATCAAAGGGACTAGGCACAGGAAAGATATTCAGATTCCCATTACAGGGGGTCACCACAACATGAGGAACTGTATTAAAGAGTTGCAGCATTAGGAAGTTTGAGAACTACTGTTGTAGATGGAACAGCAGATTAAGCCAATATGACTGGAATGCAGTACAGAAAGGAGAGTAATAATATTTGATATACTTCCCTGGCCCCTCCCCCCATTTCTACTGTAGGAGTTTTGGTCATTTCCTGGTCCAGACCTACAGTTTTTGAACTCACAGAATTGCCTTTGGACCACACCTAAAACATGTTAACTCTATCTGTGATAAGAAGACTAGTTTCCTAAAACCTCTGATTCAATGAATCTGCCTACCCTTCCCACATCTGTTCATCTAAGCTTGACTACATGTCACAGGCAATCCCAAGTTAATGACATAAAATGTTATGAAATATAAAATTTTCATAAAACAAATCAAATAGAATGTATTTTACAAATTTTATCATTGACAGTCTTATGTGTTGTCTCTCCCAATGAATGAATAAAGTTCCTTGAGCTTAGGTTCTGTCCTACTTTTAATTCATAGCCTCGGGCCCAGCAAAGTATGTGGGGCAGTGCAGGTACTTAAAAGTGCTTTTCAGATACTCATTCATCCATCCATTCATCTACCCCTTCATTCATTGAAAGATATCAATAATTCTTCATCTACACAAATACAATCAGTCAATTAAGTAAAAATGAGTTAAAAACAGTTTTTGGCAACATGAAGTGAAAAAAAAAAAGCTCATTCACTGGTGAACAGATGTCATGTGTATCTAATCCTATCATCTGCCTGAATGGACAGATTGTTCCTAATACCAGTGGCACAGTGAAAAGAACCCTAAATTTGAAGGCAAAAGGGAAAAAAAAGTTCAGATTGTTGTGGGTTTTTTTGTTTGTTTTGTTTTCTGGTTGTTGTTGTTTTTTGTTTTTTTTTGTTTTTTTGTTATCCCTTGTGATCTAGGGCAAGCCACTTCAAAATTTTCACCTCAGTTTCCTTATTTGAAAAAGGGTGGTGGTGATGGGGAAAGTTATGCTACATAACTCTGAAATTCATTTTAGCTTTAAGTCTATATTCTTACAATTTTTTTAATGGAGAAAACACAAACTTCAGAAAAGTAAGCAGGTGTTACATATTTATTGGTCAGGGTCTTAGGTTTGGGGCCACTATCATCTAATCCACATTTGTTTTATGAAAATAAATGCAGTCTCAGTATGTGGAGTGTAATAATATTTTTCACTACTCTGCACACAACCACTCCCTACCCTTTTTAAATATATGAAGAGAATATACTATAGATGTTGGTAGGACTGGAGGTAGGTGTATTGGGTAGGGCAGAATTACCACCGACAAGTTTTATTTGATTTTCAGTGATTTTAAATTACTCAAGCTGTTCAGGTTATTAAATAGTGAATCCAGCTGACTTTAAAATATAGAAATATGCCATGAAACCTCTTAGAGATAGCTCTTTAAGAGCGTCTATTATCTCTTGAAGAATTAATGCACTTCCTTAATTGTGCCTGCTAGGTGATCGGTCACAAATGGCCAATGTATTCAGGCCCACACAGAATGCAAGGCTGAAAAAGTGACATTTGCTCAGCAAGAGAGGTTGTCGAAGCCCTTTGACAAATGAGACAAAGCGAGTTAAGTAATAATAGGAGGGTTTTTCAAACATTTTCAGTAATTTGGTTATAGCTAACTCTAGAGTGCATTAGAGACACATTCTTAATCAGACCCTACTTTTCCATTAGAGGGACTAATTACTGGATGTCCTCTATTGGCAGATTTATTTTTTCCCTTTGGAACCTCTTAGCAAACACAAACGAATTTATTTGAAATTTTTTCTGGCCCAGAGCTCTGTATGCAGTAAGGTACAGTCTGACACCTTTAAGAATCTGCACACACAGAGGGCACTGTTCACTCAATAATCTTTTTTGTGCTGCTGGCAAGGGATTCAATGTGTCCAAAGAAATTCACATCAATATTAGAGAAACCCCAACTGCCAGGATGGTGTGTCCATTCTCAAGTCTTAAATTTACAGTCTGACAGAATTTATATCACAATCCCACTCCATGCCTTATTTCTTTATTCTTTTAAGACAAATAATTTTTTTTAATGGTCTTTTTTTCTCCTTCTTTCTCTTGCTGAAAATGTCTGCCACCTGGATAATGGTCTGCTTAAAGACAATTAAACGATGAGACTGCATTGAGGCCAATATGCCTGCCTAGTGTTGGGGTGCTAAAATCTTGGTTAATGCTAGAAAGTGTAGTTACTTTGTCTTTTTAGAAATGTTCCTCCTCAGCATCAAAGTAACATATACCTTAGAGACAAGATATTGAAAAAGTATTTTATTTAAAATAGTTTGATAGATAATGTGGGATGAAAGAAAAGCAGGCTTCTCTGGTATGAAGGAAGGCTCCAAAAATCTTAAGCAGATATTTTGGATTGAAGGGGTGCTGTGCCCCTAGCTGCCATGATGTAGAAGGGATAACTAGATCTCTCTCTCTCTCTCTCTCTCTCTCTCTCTCTCTCTCTCTCTCTCTCTCTCTCTTTCTCTCTCTCTCTCATTCCAGAAAAGGGAATATTTAGCAAAAAGATTCAGGATATAGGGTATTATTTTCAAGGAACTGCAAGAAGAACAGTGTCATTGGATTGTATACAATTGAATGAGAAAGAGAGAGAGAGAGGAAGAGAGAGAAAACACACCTTCCCTTTGGACACAGGGGGCCCTAAACACTTGTTCTTTTTCCCTCTACATTTAGAGTGCCTCCATCTGCTCTGGATCCCATGCATAAGTACCAGTTTCAGTCTTAGCAGAAGCTGGTTCTCTAGAAAAAAGAGATTATTTATACCTAAGCAACAGAGAAAGTTGTTCAATATACAAATATAAACCAAGTTTAGAAAACAAAACATATCTTTTACCAAAAGAAAAAATGAATATTTAATATAAAATACTAACAGAGTAAACTATAAGAAATGACCTAACTAATGCTATTGTCTTTTGCAAGATTAATATTTAAACCATCAAAACATAAAAGAATTTGCAGGGCTGCTGGATGGGCATTTTATTTTTTCACCCCAGGTGTATAGTATCCAAAGAGATTCCTTTAGGTCCATGATTTTTGGCAAGTCAAGCAAGTGAATGGACTAATTGTTTAGTCAATAGTTCTCTCCAAAAAACATTGAATTATTTTCTCAGATCTTTTCTCAAAGTGAAGATCTCATTGACTAAGGTCCATGTGTTCCCAAGCTCTTAAATTCACAGTGGTGTCTCCAAAGATGAAAACATCCACCTCAGGATGGATACACAATCACCTATACTCAGAAAAGAAATAGAAAACCTAAGAGGCAGCCAGGGGTTGGAAATCCCATCTGAAACTTGTCTAGGTAGGGGATGTGCTGTATCTTCCATGTGTTCCCAGCTATGATTCTTCCAGGGTGCGGGAAGGGTACCAGTCACACCCCACATACATTCCTATCCCCTCCCCCTCCCCCCACTCTCCAGTTCTCTAGAGAGAAGCTCTAAGAACTGTTTGAAATGTGACCTAAGTGGAGACACTACTTTTTAGGTCCATTAAGTAGACCACTTCTCTGGGTTTAGTAGTCCAGCCTCTTGATGAAAATACCTCTTAACATCACCATGGAGCCAAGAAGCAAATAAAGGGATTGCCTCACCATCTCACAGAGTCCAAGTCCTGTCATATACCATATGTATCCCCAGAAACGGTTAGGGTAACGGGTGAGCACTCCCTGAGGTGTGCTCTAGTCTAATCCCTACTATGATCACACATACACACACACATCCATATGTGTATATTTTTGCATGTGCTTTCTTATCTGCTTCAAGGTATAGTTCTTAATGTATTTTTTCTATGCCCATGAAATAAAGAAACTAGATTAAAATTTTAAACCCAAAAGTCTATTTGCATACCTCTTATATAACTTTTTTCTCAATAACTATAGTTTCATCCCACACACTGAAAGGGAAAATATTCTGGATGTTGTTTGTATGTTCCTGCTTTAGTTTAACAACACAGAAAGGATGATAAAAAAAATCAGATTTACTCATCAGTGGTCACACAATAATGAAACATCATTAATTCTTTGCATAAGGTATTATGCTGGTACAGAAAGCAAGATACTTTTCAATGTACATATACATCATTGCTTCAGTGTGAGCACTCTCTCCACCGTGTGAGTAGTAATTTTTCCATTATTTCTTATTCATGTTTTTCCCCCTCAAATCTTCATATAGGACATGTTGATAAATGCTTAACAACCAGTTCAGGGCTGGAGGGGTAGAAGGGATGTACTCATGACATACTTTGAAAATCTAATAAACATTATTAACATTTCCTCAACACATTCTCAAATATAGTATAAATCAAGCCCTAATTTTTGTAGCATTTGCTAATTTCCAAGATGTGACTCCTCACACTGCAAATTCCAACTGACTTTCAGGAGATGGTAGGAGATGGCTATAGCCTATCCCTGCCATAGAACCAGAGGCTCTCCTCTATTTGTTGATATCTTGTGGTTATTAACACATCACTTAAAAAACCCATTCTGTAATGAGGGTCATCTCATAGGATATGCTCAAAGCTTTCATTCAAAAGCCCAGACAAGTAGGTAGAGGGTTTGGGAGGTCTTCTTCCAGTCACGTGTGATTAATTATTGAAAAGTTTGCACTCTTTCTTTCTATCATCTGTGAATGGCATTAGGATTATTTCAAAGTGCTTTCTGAGAGTTGGGTAGGGTCACAGTGGCTCTGATTCCTCCTGAACTTTACTCTCTTTGGTAAGGGTACAGTAAGAATGGTAGTTGACTCCTTCAATGGCAGGAGCAAGCTAGTATTAAGGAAGGAGTCGTGATTAACTAGTTCAAGGCTCTTAGAGAGGATAAACATCAAACAAATGGGCAAGCCCCAAACTTGCCATTTTACCAGAAGACCCTAATAATTGTTTGGTCACTGAGTACTAAGGTGAAACGCAAAATGTTTAGTTAATAGCCCTGAAACTACTATATATTCTGATGATTATTCATGAGCAGCCTCAAACAACTAATAAAGTACTTTCAAGTTCCTTTTGAGTTCTTTTTAGGTACTCTTGAATTGATTTTGTCAAAGATGTGTTTGTGAGTGACCTATATTTAGCAATTTTTTGTATGTAGGAATAAATTTCTTGTCCCTCTCTTGATTCATATCATCCATTGAATAGCTTTTCATTCTCCCCTTGTTTGGATTTGAAAATAAGGAAAATTATTCTGGGGAACCTGGATGGGAGATTTAACAGTCAGAATATGAGGACAGGGAACCTTACCCACTTTTATTAGAGGCTAGACTCCCCAGGAAATGATTGACTCCACTCCAAACCGCATGTCCAAATACAGAATAGGATGTAACATGATACTCTAGAAACTATAGGTTTAGCAGAAATTTCTCCAAGTTAGGATCTGTTATGACTCATTGTTGATATATGAATGGTACACTTTCTTTTCCACTTACAAATGTCCTTAACCCTGTCCTGTAAGCAAACAAAAAATATTTTTCTAAATTCAACAAAACAAACCAAGAAATCAAGAGAGCAATGAAATCATAATAGTACTAATATTATTAGTACTAATAATAGTAGATAAAATCTACTATTTTTCAACCTAGTTAGTACTCTACCATCACAAAGAAAGCATGGATGTCCCAGATCAAGCTTGGTCACTCTAATTAGATAGAACTCCATTTTCCTTTGTTGTTGTTTGCTAGTTGCTTTCATTTACATTATTTCAGTCCCTGCTTATATTGTTTTCTTTATTTTGCTTCCTTCATACTCCATTAGTTTATGCTCCTCTAAATTCTTCTTATTTGAAATTATCTTTCATCTCACTTCCATGACAGTTTTCTTTGTCAATATGTAAGACGCCAGTCACAACGACCATGAACCATGGATCTCTTTATTGTCCTTTTAGTGATTTTAAATTATGATTCTTTTGAAGTTGTGTTGGTCTGTGATCTGAAGTCCTGAAGAATCATCTGGACCCGGCTGGTATTAATGTATGTGAGTAGCTTAGTATCACTGAAGTCATTGTGCAGAGGGACAGCTCCATCACTTCCCCCAATCATTTCTATTCAGAATATCCAATTAGTCCTTCAGTCAAAAGGCACTAATAATCAGGCAAAAGAATCTGAGCTATATCAAAGTTAGGCCACTTGAAAAACAGAAACTCAGGCTCTTGGTGTCTTGCAGACTTTAGACCTAATTATACCCTCAGTTTCTTTCTTAACAATTACTACAGAATCTTACTTTCCTCCTTCCTTTTTGTCCTTCCTTCCTTTCTTTTTTTCAACAACATATTCATGATTTAGCATTTCAGAAATATCCAGGAAATAGCCTTTGTAATAGTGACCAGTTTCAGAGGAGGAGAAATTAAATTGGGTTCTAAATTGAGGAAGAGCAAAAAGTGATAAATGGGTTTCAAATTTTCCAGCAGCCTACTAAACATATTATTAAAGGCATATTTTCAGAAATGCTTCTCTCTATATAAAGTTTTATCTCTGTTATTTAAGAAATGTTGTGCATATCAACTGTCTTTTATGAAAAAGTGGATGTTGTACAATTTGTATGAAAGCCTAAAAACATTAAGCTTCTGATAAGGAGTATTTTTGCACTAAGTTATAGCCAGGAAAGCCATTTTAGGTAATATTAGTAATGAAAGAAATACTTTTTGGTGAACGTTTTTCTTTGTGTTTATGAAGTTATTGAGTAAGAATAATTTTACTTCCATTAAATAATATTTGATAGCATATTTCTAAACTAGCCATTAATGACAATAGAAGAGAATTATACTCAAAAGATATGTGAATTCTTTATCAATTTCTACCCGTGTTGTAGTTTATTAAATTTTTAGGCAACACTAAGCATGTCAATGTTTTGTAAGCCTGTCTACATGGTATGCCTGAGTTCCTGATCTTACTCAAATTCTGTGTCATGTACTTCTGGAAGAGACAACGGACTCTCTCCACACACACTTGGGTATATGTGTGTACATATATATCAACATATGCACATATATTAATGTTTTCCATATGTATGCATATAGGCACGTATATAGATACAATGCAAATATGCCTTGCGCAATATATGGATGTTAAATCATGTATATGTGCTGTGTGCATGTGCCTGTATTATAAAGTATCTATGTATAGATATGTACATGTATATGTGTGCTGTGTGTGCATGCATACTGTGCATACAAGCAAATATGAACACCACACAAGTATGTGCATATGTACATTTACGTGTATACATGTATGTGTGCGTCATCTGTGGAATTGTGAGATGCACATATTCTTCAACTACTTATGAAGTGTGTCACGCTTTTGGTGGATAAATAAACAGCAGTGTATCTGGCTGCTTAAAATCTGTGCTGGCCTGTTCATGAAGTATCTAACAAAGACTCTGAACGTTCTTGTAACACTATTGTCAAATCATATTTCAGTTTTTGTCTGACTTGCTGACTGCTGCATTTGATACTATTGAGCACCCTCTGTACTCATTAGCTTCTTTGACATAGTAATCACAGATAACTTGCATTCATATATTACTTCCAGGTTTGAAAAGCAATTCACAAATATTATTTCACTTTCTTCTTACAGTTGCCTTGGCAGTTGGGTACTATTATTATACTCATTTTATAGATGATACATCCAAGGCAGTCAAAGGTGAAATAATTTGCTCAGGATCTAAGGATGAATTTGAACTCAAGTGTTCAGGACTCCAAGTCTAGCAATCTATCCACTTTGCTGCCTCACTCTCTCTCTCATAGCTTAAACATAACTTAACTCCTGCTTCTCTTCTCACTTTTCTGTCTGCCTTTCTCATATTGCCATCAAATCTTAAATAAGATATTGACCTTTTAAAAATTTGTAATTCAATTATACTTTTTCAATTATCAAGAATTTATTTTTCACCTGTCCATATTCCTCCACCACCAGTGTAAAAAAAAAAGAAAACTTTTTGCAACAAATGTGCATAATCAAGGAAATCAAATTCCAATATTATCCATGTCCAAAATGTGAGTTTTTTTCTGCCTACTTTGTTATCTTTTTTTTAAGTAAAAGGGTAATATTCCTTGTCATAATTTCTCTGAAATCATGGTTAATCAATGCATCGATCATAATTCTTGAATCTTTTAAAACTCTTCATTTTTGCAATGCTGTTGTCATTGTATAAATTGTTCCATTTCTATTCATTTCAGTCTGCCTCAGTCTATACTGTATGTCTTTCTGGTCTTCTCTGAAATGATCTCATTTATAATTTTTACAGTACAATATTATTCCATTATATTTATATACCATAACTTGTTCAGGTATTCCTCAACTGATGCCATACCCAATTTTATTTTTAATCTTCCCATCCTCTTCTCTTTATGTGCTCCCCTCCATGAGCTCATTTATCCTCGTGGCTTTAACTAGAAGGCTCTATGTGGAGGGAACTCTGTCTATAGCTCTAACATCCCTTTTGAATTTCAGATCGGCTTTTTATTGACATTTGTTTGGATATCCTACTATCATATTTTAAAATTTGAATTAAACATATCCAAAACTAGATTCATCACCTTTCCCATAAACCTGCTTTAGTTCTTTGACTATTGTCCCAGAATCCACTGGCATGGGTCTTTCTTTTTAATAGTGGAGGTGAGTGCCTTACTCTTGTGTAAGGGGTGGGACTGAGCTGGAGAGAAGCAAGAGAGCACCACTGTAGTCAGTCCCATCTGCTTCAGGACACTTCAGGGACAGTTCTTGTGGCACTGGTCAAGTCTCCTTTGAGTGACAAGTCTCTTCAGGAATTCCTGGCTTTTAGCTTTGAGAAAGAAGATGGTAATACAGTCCTACCTCAGGTTGCTAATGGGATGACACGAGAAGAATGAGAGAGTCTCCATCATGACCCTCTCTAGAGCATGCCACTCTAGAAACCTAGGGGAGTTTCCCCTTGGGTGAGTTCTAACTCTCTCTCTCTCTCTCTCTCTCTCTCTCTCTCTCTCTCTCTCTCTCTCTCTCTCTCTTTCTCTTTCTCTCTCTCTCTCTCTCTTTCTCATCTTTCTGTCTCTACTCTCTCCACTCCCCTCTTAGGTGAACTGAGTTATCTCACTCCCAATGGGGAAGCTCCTTCATTCTTTATTATCTGATATATGTATTCTCCTATGTTTACCATTTCTGATTTCTATTTAGCTATGATTTGGATAGTTTTATTTATTATTTGCTATTTGTGTTCATTGTGGAATTGGTATTTGGTGGAAGAGGGATCAGTGCTTGGATAGAGAGCTTGGTATCGACTTTCCCTCCAGAAATGAAGAAGTGATCAGAAGTTAGATCTGATCCCCTACATGGATAACATTTTAGAGAGACGACAGGTACACTTCTATTCTTGTACTCCCCTGTACCTGAGGAGAGCAGAGGGGTGGCCTTTGATCCAAATCTCCTTGTTGTGCTCCTGGCAGGAATAAAAAATTCCTTGGAGAAGAATGGGAGGAGAAGAAGCTAGAAATATCTATTCTGCCTGCCTTTAGGCCATACAAGGACAAACCCTGGGCCTTTCTACACATGATGATCACACTCTTTTCCCATAGCACCTTTGCTAGTTTGACCTTTTCCTCCTAAAGGAAAAAAATTATTTTTGCCTATGACTTTCATGGATGCAAGATATTCTATACATTAGGCCCTAAAATAAGCCCTGTGAGTTAAAAAAAATAACAAAAGAAGGTGATACAGTGACTTAGAGTCAGAAAGTTCTTGTTTTTTGTTCAGGTGTTTCAGTCATATCTGATGCTTTCAGACCCCAGTGGGATTTTTCTTGGCAAAGATACTGGAGTGGTTTGCCATCTCCTTCTCCAGCTCATTTTACAGATGAGGAAACTGAGGCAAACGGTATTAAAGGATTTACCCAGGGTTACACAGCTAGTAAGTGTCTGAGGCTGGATTTGAGCTCAGGTCCTGTGTCTCCTAGCTGCCCAGGAAGACTTGACTTCCAATTCTGCTCCAATCATTGAATCTCTCTTAGCCCCAGCTTCCTGTTTTATAAAAGGGGGTATCAACAGCCACTATTTAATGGGATTGTTGTGAGGATGCACACACATCTGTGTGTATATTGTGTATATATGTATATATATGTGTGTGTGTATACCCACTCACAGAAAGTACTTTCTAAATCTTAAAGCACTATGTAATACTTGCTATCTGTTTTTGCTGTTATTGAGGTGCTGGTGGTGGTGGTGGTGGTAAATCCATTTTCCAACAAAAGCTGGCTGTCTCTGTTCTCTCAAAATAACCCCTCCCCCTCATATTTCAGACCCCTAGGACTGAATGGAGTAGCACCCATGGGGACTTTCCATTCTCTCTTTCATAGTTGTTAAGATGATCACCTAGACTTAACATTGGCAGTAGCCTATAGGTCTTTAAAAGAACCAGATAAGGAAGTCAAGTGTGGGTAGAATTTTCCCTTTTCTAACACAATCTACTAATTCTAACACTAATCCATTCATTAATATGGAGTGGCTGATGAGATCTAGCTATCACTCTAAATACGAACAATTCCTTTGAACAGAAAAATAGGACAGAAATATTTAGCAAGTTATCTTCATAGCATATAATATTCAACAACAATATATAAAGGTATTTATGTATTTCTTTGTGAGAAGAGATTGTTTTTGTTTGTTTCCGCTTAGTGTGTGGAAAAAAAAAGTTACTCTTCCCCCAACCCTTATGCCCAGAAAGAAACAATAAATAAATAAACTAAACTGAATCCTGTTTCTCTGCTTTGTTTTATTTAAGAAGTCTGTCTTTACTCTCTGTTAACCTCTTTTAAAAGCAAAACGCTAGAGACACAAACCAAAGGAGACTCACACACAGAAGTCTCTTTGCTTGGAGTTTACCTTTGCATGCCCAGTGTTTAGCACCATATGCAGCATGTGGAGAGATGTATAAATGCTTATTGTGTGAATCAATAAATCCACCAACAAGCATGTGTTAAGCTAAAATACAAGAGTGAAACAAACCATGCTTTTGAGGGGCTTAAAGACAAAAAGGTTAAATCCCATCTAGAGTATGAAGAATTTGGAAGAAGTGGAAAATGATAGGTGCTTCATTGCCAGTGTGGGGAAGCAAGTTTCCTATGTGTATATCGGGAAAAACCGACTCCTTGTTTTCTTACCCATGCTATACCTTTTGAAGACCCAACATGCCAACTCTCAGAGCTGACAATGGTGGGTGTGTCAGCACTTTCAGGAAGCCAGAAACCATGCATTTTGGGAACAATGTATCCTAGCTAGAAGATCTCTGCGGTCCATCAGTAGCTAATGGGCTGCTCAGGCCTCACCCCCAAGATCAGGTCTCTGGAAGCCTCCCAATTTCTTAGTAGGCCCCTGTGCTATGAGAAAATTTTCTCTTATTTCAGAACACATTTTCTGTTATCAGGACAGAGGGGCACCTGGCCCAAGCATTTTTGTCCCTGACTGGTCCAAGGACTCTTCCTCCCCCTAGATCCTCATGGCCCATGCCTCTGATAACTCCCTCAATGTCTGGTATAATCCCTATATGTTCCTATTCACAATTCCCAAAGACACTTAGACCATTAGATTACCTAATCAGTAATCCCAACATTCCTTTCCCATGATCCTTTTCCATAAAAGCCCCAACACCACTCTCAGTCTCTCACAGGGTTCCCATAAGGATCCTTGCCTACTTTTGCTAAAACTTTACAAGAAACTTTTTGCCTTTAACTACAAGAAGGCTTGAGTGTGTGAATTCATTCCACACAGCTCTGCCTTGGCATTCTCTGGGTCCCAGTACCCCAAAACCTCATTACAGCTATGATAATTATAATATGAGATCAAGAAGAAGCACTTCATGAAATATTTTTCAAAATTTGATTTTATATTTTAACTCTTGTGTGGGAGTGTCTTTCATGCCTAGGGATGACTATTTACTTACCTCAAAAAGGCATCCATTTAAACACCCATTATTTTTTTCCCTTCTTTTTGGGGGGGGGGGGTAATTGGGGTTAAGTGACTTGCCCAAGGTCACACAGCTAGTTTTTTTTTTGGTGTTAAGTGTCTGAGTTCGGATTTGAACTCAGGTCCTCCTGACTCCAGGGCTGATGCTCTACTCACTGCACCACCTAGCCACACCTAAACACCCATTATTAATTTGAAGCACAAGACCAAGAGAGCCTAATCACCTTTCCAACCATCCCCCCAAACCCACTTCTAAATCATCACCTTTACTCAGGTTTATAACCCTGACACTGTCTTTAAGGGCTCCTTTTCCTTTGTAACTTCCACCCTGAATCCAATCAGTGGATAAATCCTGTTGATTCTATCTCTACAATTAGTACTTTTATCCCACTTCTCACACCCTCAGAAACCACAGGCTGAAATCTTTACAGTGGCTTACTTTGACTCCTCTGTTTGGCTTAATCAGCACAGGGGCGGAGGGGGAGTACAAAAATATTCCTCCAAGCAATCAAAGACTCACCTGGGGAGCCAGAATAAGTCTATTTCTAGGTTATCAATAAATGATCTGAATATGAGCCTTTCCTTTCCCCTTTAGCTAGCTTGAATCATTTTAAATTGTCTATAAAGATGTAGTTTCTGTGAATAAACAACCCTTCCCTTGTAAGGTATATCAACTACTACATTGATGCCTACTAAAATATTTTCATTATTGTAAAAATAATAAGGGTAGGAATCTCAGCAAAGAAGTTTCCCTGAGGGGCATTGCCTACAGGAATTAAATCATAGGTTTGGTTCAAAATAAAACAATAAAAGGATGTGATTGAAGCAAGTTCCTTCTCTGAGAAAGAGAAGGCATCTGAATGATAGCTCATCAAAAGGAAACTGGACTAGCAGTAGAGCGAAGTCCAAGCTGGGGTCCTCAGCTATTATATAGCTATCATTCACTCCCATGAAGGGATTTAGAGGTTATAAATTTGACAAAAGGAAATGGTAAAAGGTCTACTTTTGTAGTCATCGGGCAACTAGGTGGTGCAATGGATAAAATACTGGGTCTAGAGCAATGATTCTCAACCTTCCTAATGCCGAGACCCTTTAATAGCTGTATGTGGGCGTGTCTGCATGTAGGTGGACCCGACTGGAAATGGATAGAGGAGGTTCCTAAGACCATGGGAAATGTGTTTTCTGATGGTCTAATGTGACCCCTGTGATCCCTTTGAAAGGGTTGTTCCACCCCATAGGTGTTGCGACCCACAGGTTGAGAACCGCTGGTTTAGAGTCAAGAAAACATATATTCATAAGTTCAAATCCAGTCTCACAAACTTAGTAGTTGTGTGATCCTGGTAAATAACTTCATCCTGTTTGCCTCAGTTCCTCTTCTGTAAAATGAACTGAAGAAGGAAATGACAAACTACTCTAGTATCTCTGCCAAGAAAATCTCAAATGTGGTCATGAAGAGTCAGAAACAACTAAAAAATGACTGAACAATAAGAACAAACAAACAAACAAACAAAAATATCTGGAAAAAGAAAAACCCAGAACATCAGTTAGTGGGACCCAGAGAATGAGAGAGGTGGGAGAAGGGAAGGAGAGATATCAGCTTCCCAACAAAGCACTGTATAGTCAAAGCTATGGTCTTTACAGTAGCCATGTATGACTGTGAGAATGGGACCATTAAGGAAAGCTGAACGAAGCAGAATCAGAAATTTTGATATGTGGTGCTAGTGAAGACTTCTGAGAGCCTTGGACAGCAAGGAGATCAAAGCAATCAATAATTAAAGAAATTAATTGAGGCGATTCACTGGAAGGTCAAACACTGAAGCTTAAAAACTTTGGTCACAAAATAGGAAGATGGGACTTACTGGAAAAGACCCTGATGTTGGGAAAGATTGAAGGCAAAGGGAAACTGGAACATCAGAGAATGGGATGGGTAGATAGCATGGATACCACAAACATGACCTTGGACAGACTTAAAGAGATGGTGGAGGACAGAAGAACCTGGTGTGCTATAATCCAATGAGTCATAAAGAGTTGAATGTGACTGAACAACTAAAAAGCAAAATACCTAAAAAGCAGTCTTAAGTTTGGAAATAGGAAAATAAGACAAAAATGATCGAAACAATATCTCTCTTTTAAATAGAGAAATGGGATAGCATGGCTCTGAAATGCTGTATAGATTCAAAAGAGAATTTGGTGTATATAGTCTGGTTTTGCATATCTGGCTTTATTTTTTTTTTCTTAAAGAAAGTGATCATGTGGACGTGGGGATGGGGATGGTGTATATGTAAAAATGTGTTTTTTTAAGGTATCAATTACTTTTAAAACAATACCTAAGAGATAATCCAGAGGAGATGCATTTGAGCCAGAAAGGCTTATAGACAGAGATGCTACAAATCTGCTTCAGGCAGATGGAAACCTGAGGATTTTGTTATGGTTCATATGCTGCCAGTGCCCTTGGTTCCACAGTAAATCCTGAGAGAGATTAGAGAGAAGAATTTGCACCAAATGTTTTGCCTTCACAGATGACCAACCACACAAGAGAAAATAAATTTCCATTTCAGGAAGCTATATATCAAGCTGAACTTGATTTGAAGGATAAGACCACACTAGAACAAGTTACCGAGGCAAGCAATGGAATTGCAGTGCCTGGTGATCTTTATACAGGTAGACCACCATATGTCTTTGATGATGATTTGTGTGCTATTTAGTTTTAGTAACTTAACGAGCAATAAAAATATGATAAAAATGAAGACATACCAGATACTCTGGGGATAATGATGCTTAAGTTAAGAAACTGGGAATGAAAAATGTGCCCATGGCATTCTGTGGAGGCTTAAAAGAAATGCACCATTTGAAAATTTTCTTTAAACCACCCACAGTGCGTGTTTTATTTCTAACATACATGGTGTCTCTTTCCAATCATTAAAACCACATTTTCAGACTTATTTCTCTAGGGAATGTTGGTTTTAAGAATAGCTTGCCTTCTTTTCCTCATATATCATCAGCATCTATAACTAAATAACAGTAAGCAAATTTGGATCCAACTATTATTGATTTGAACACTCATTTTCAATGAAACAAATATTATTTTTAAACAGCTGCTTTTTTCTGCTATGAGCTATTATATACAGTTATGGTCATTTCTGAGCCAGCTAGATAGTACAATGGTTAGAGTACAAGGCCTAGAGTCAGAAATGTTCACCTTCTTGAATTCAAATCTGACCTCAGTAACTTTCTAGCTATGTGACTCTGAGAAAACCATTTAATTCTGTTTGCCTCAGTTTCCCCATCTGTAAAATGAGCTGGAGAAGCAAATGCTTTGCCAAGAAAACCACAAATGGAGTCACAAAGAGTTGGGCATGAGTGCAAAAGTACTGAACAACATGAACTGAAATAATTTCTAGATGACATTTTATATGTTATATATGTTTGCTTTATGTATACATAAAATTTATATGTCATATGCACATATGTCTTTTATATCACTCACCACTACAAAAGCTTGTGTGTTTGCGTCTGTGTGTGCATGTGTGTGCTTGTATGTGTGCAAGCACTATTATTCTCTGGCTAATTGTATATGTATAGGAATCATGAAATATAGTGATCACAAAAGAACTAAAATTCAAACCCAAAGATCAATGACATAAATGCATGGCAGGCATAAGGAACGTGTAGCAAATAACAATGATTTTCAAGTAAGTGGTGCTATCATGCTGAGGACTGAATGACCAGAAAAGAGGTGAGCAGGTCATAGCATTAACCATTCAGAGTTAGAAGGGACCTTAGAGTGTCCTCTAGCTCAATTCCTTCATTTTTCAAGCGAGGGCCTGAGACCCAGAGGTATTAAATGATTTGCCTAAAGTCAGGAAAGTAGTAGGTAACAGACAGGCTCTGAACCTAAGTTATGTAGGAAAAAATGGTAAACAACAGAATAAATAAGTAACATGTCAATTTGCATAGGTACATAAAAAAAGAATTGAGAGAAAGGCTTATATTATCTTAAGCAGGTTTTTAATGAAAGAACTGTTGAAAAACATGGATAAGCATCACTTAGGATTGTTTTGTTTTTCCTTTATGGCCTACAAGACTCCCAGTCTGGATCAGAGGAAGGAATAAGCACATAGATGAAATTATAGGTCTTTCAAAATACCTACCATGAAGTAAGTCTCTGTCTCCCTGTGTGTCTTCTCTGTCTCTGTCTCTGTCTTCTATCTCTCTCTTTGTTTCTCTCTCTTGGCAAGGATACTAGCAGAGCTTGTAATTGCTTCTCCAGCTCATTTTATAGCTGAGGAAACTGAGGCAAACGGGATTAAATGGCTTTCTCAGAGTCATGTAAGTGACTGAGTAAGTTACTGATGTTAGATTTGATCTCAGGAAGGTGGATCTTTTTGGCCTGGCACTCTACCCATTGCACCATCTAGCTGCCCCCAAAATGGCAATACCTGTATACAGAGTATCTCTGTCTCTGTCTCTCTCTCTCCTTTTCTGTCTGTGTGTGCGTGTCTCTCTCTCTGTGTCTCTGTGTCTCTCTGTCACTCCTTTCTTCCCTACCTGCACTTCTATCATTTTGTGGGTCCCATTAACAGGTGTTTTGATTTTGTTTTTAAAATAAGCATTAATGATTTAGGGAAGCCATGTGGTGTGGTGGAAAGAGAACTGGATTTGGAGACAGAGAACTTGGGCTCAGATCTGTGCTCTATAACTTTTAACAAATCACTAAACCTTTCTCAGTCTCAGTTTCCTCCTGTATAAAATGAAGATATTGGGCTAGTGAAGTTCCATGTTCCTTTCCATCTCCAAAACTACAACTTCTTGTTCCCTTTATCAGTTTCCCATAACTGACACTGAAACAGTAACCCTGTTCCTAATGTTCAAACACTTTCAATGGACTTCAACTAAATACTCATGATCAGTTTTCAAATGTACTTATTTGCCAATTGCTAATATCAAGAAAAAGTGTTAATATACTTT
>CM053601.1:53602955-53620173 GCA_028646575.1 Pseudocheirus occidentalis
ACATATACATATACATATACATATACATATACATATACATATACATATACATATACATATACATATACATATACATATACATATACATATACACACACCCACACACATATACATCTCATTCCTTGTAGTAGGAGCAAACTTAAATTCAACAATCCAACCCCTTTAAAGTGAGGTTAGTTTTTCTGTAAAAGGTATTGAAACTGTACTTCAGATTTGATTAGAGGCTTAGGCCATTAGTGTTGTTCCTTCCTCATCTGGATATAAAAAGACCAGAAGAGAGGACCTAGAGACTTTCTTGAGTGACAAGACTGTAAACATCTACATGAATAACACTGGCAAACTGTAATCAATTGAATCAGTGCTTTTTTTCTAGATAAATATCCCTACCCTGGATGGAATATCCCTTCATACCTATATAAGTGTAATGACAAACAAAGAAGTACTTGGCACCTTGTTTCAGCTATTTAAGTATTTAACACCATGTTTGAGTTGAAGTTTCTTTTAAGACTTGCCCATGATTATATTGTCTTTGTTAATAAACAGAACTTATGAACCCCTTTAATTGTGAATCCCTGTTGCTGATGTAACAGGGAGGGGAGGAACAGGGAGGAGCTTAAAGACCATATATAAGGAGAAGCCCAAGCTGGGAGAGAGCATTTGTGGTGGCAGAATTGAGAAAGGGAACTTTGTAGTGGCCAGGCACTCTGTCTATTCTGTTTGTGTTGATTTTTGTTTGTGATATTTTGTACAGAAGTTCTGGAGCCTTACTGAAAGCCTTGAAAGAGGATTTTCTTGATGTCTGTTTACAGAGATCATGGAGGAGGGTCTCAGGGGTCCTAGGAGTTTAATGATTTGTGTTGACTTATTGGACCATGTTTGTGGGTCTCTGTTGATTTCATAGGTAAATAATGAATGAATGATGGTGTTGGCAATGTTAATGTACGTTGTTTTGACTCTGTTAAGCTTTGTCTTCCGAGAAACAGAAATTGTGTTGGACTTGAGGTGTGCTGGACACTGCAAGCTTCAATATGGACAAGGAATTGGATAAGGAACTGGATGAGGAGCTGGACAAGGAACTGGATGAGGAATGGAAAGCTGTCCATCTTTGAATCCAGGTGATGGTTGGGCAGATTCAGAAAGGAGCTGGGACGATGGAAGAGGAATTATGGAATTTAAGAGCCAGCTTCAAGCCAAGATGAAAAAGATCTCGCCTTGGGTCCTTGATGCTGACTGAGAATCTCATGATTTACTGTGGCCTAAGGGTGGAGAACATTGACCTTTGTACTTTGTATCCCTTTAGGAGGCTTGCTCCTTAAGGATCATTGAGTTAAGGACTTACTGAATGATATATTTTTGTTTAAAACTATGTGGCCACTCGGTGAAAACTATGTGGTCACTTTAGTGATAACTTATTATGTTATAGCATTGTGAATGCTGCACTTTGGTTTCTGTGAATGTTTTGCTTTAATTTGCTGCTAAATAAATAGAGAATTCCCTATACTATGTAATCAGAACCTTAAAGCTGTTTACAGCAGCAGTCCTTTGGAAAACTGCTCCTGCTTATCTTTACAATTAGTTATAATTTTGAATGTAGGAAGGAGTAAGAGTAGAAATCATTTTTCAAAACGAGGGGTAGCTATAACCTTCTTTGATTGGGATTCACAAAAGCCTCACCTCAAACGTAACAGTTATCTACATAAGCATATGTAGATTACCTTACATCAGTAGATGGAATAGCTATGCCAATTTTATTCATACAGTAGATGCAAGTATATTTGCATCTTTGAGCAAAAATATATATCACCCTAAGATATAATTATTCTAACCAGGGCTAGTCCTCCATCTTCTATTTAACAAACTACTTTACATGGTCTAGAACAGAGGTGTCAAACAGGCTGATTGAGTGATGCCTTGCAAGAATTTAAAATGTAACTGGGATACATGTACAAAATTAATAAAAAATAAAATAGAACATAGATAATGTTAATGTGTGGTTTTCTAAGTCAACATGCTGCTCACAGGCATTCTTATGTTTTTATGTACATTTGATATCCCATATATATATATATATATATATCCCTCTAACAACAAAATTGCTATCATTCTTGATCATGTCTTTGATGTTTGCCTCATAAGGTCTACCCATTATGCCAAAAGCCTGCCTCAGTTTCTCCTGACACTGTAGATACCAAGAAGTGGTCAGGTTATTTGCTGGTTATTATTGATCCTTGTTCCATGACCAGTCAAATCCAATAGATATCTATTTAGATTAGTACAAGTTATCATAGAATTTTCTTTTTAAGATGACATGAAAATATTCATTAGATGTTGGATAACAGAGATGACATATGTCAGATTAATTTTTTCATGTAATTCCTACAGTGTAATAGTACTTCTCTTTCAAATAATAGAACTGATAAGAAATGGTTGATAAATTTGCCTTGATTGTAGACATAACTAACTGAAAGTAAGTTTCCAGTGAATAAAACATCTATATTAATTGAAAGTAATGGTAAAATATCTTGCACATAGTATTGTCACATTTGTGGTTTTACTTCACTCTCACAAACATTCCTCTAAGGTAGATAGCAGTCTTATTTTAGATAAAGAGGAGATAAAACAATTGTTATTTGCTGATGACATGCTAATTGCAACAATTAATGGCTTCAGCAAAATTATAAAAAATGGAAAAAACTATTTAAATTAATTTACATATTTAATGGAATTCTAATAGGGTATACTTTGTGTAGCTAGATAAAATAATAACAGAATTCACCTGGAGGGATAAGTGATCTATAATTTCAAAGAGCATAAAGAAAAAAAATGGAGCTAACAGAGAATTGTCACTCAAATTATGCCAAAATAAGTAATCATCAAATTGTTTATGACTAGTTAAAAGTAGAAGAGGAGAATAGTGAAAATCAGAAAAGAAATAAGCTTAATAATATACTTTATGGAAGAACTCTTTAACAGGAATTTCTGGGAAAACTAGAACACAGTTTGGCACAAATTAGGTATAGACAAATAGCTGGCTTACAACATATAGCATAATAACCTATAAATGGAACAAAAATACCGAAGGATATGACATTTTTAAGTGGAAACGATCCATTCTGGATACCATTCTCTGCTCTTTCTATGGATAGTATTCTTAACCAAACAAGGGATCAAGGTGATCACAAATGATAAAAGCAGAAAATTTTCACTATGATCGAAAGACTTTGGCATGAAAAGAACTCATGTAACTATGTTAAGAAATGAAATAGATAATGAGGGAATGGTGGGGTGGGAAACCCTTACATGAGATGGAAAGATACATAAGAAACTAAAATTAAAATAAAATAAAAAGATCGCAGCCTTTTGCTAATGGAAGTGTCAAGGGCCACAAAATACAGTTCTCAAAAGAATTTCAGTCAGTCACTTAGTTATCAATTAGTCAATCATTTAATAAATATTTATTAAGAACCTAGCATGTGCCAGGCATTGTGATACGTGCTTCAGGATGCAAAGAAAGGCAAAAGCTTCCTAAAAGAGCTCACAATTTGGGCAACTAGGTGGTGCAGTGAATAGAGCACCAGGCCTGGAGTCAGGAGGACCTGAGTTCAAACCTAACCTCAGATACTTACTAGCTGTGTGACCTTGGGTAAGTCACTTAACCTCAATTGTCTTACCTTCCCCCTCAAGGAAAAAGAGGTCACAATCTAATGCAACATTAATATCACTGCTTCAATTCACTGGAACAAAGAGTAATGCAAAGCAAAGCAAATGTGAGGCTCCACCTCCTACATAACAAATTAGCTAAAATGACAAAAATTGGGAAGAGTCAGTGATGGAGAACTTGTGAAAGATAAGCTAACAGAGAAATGTGAAGGCAAGCCAAGTCAATGTAAATTAGCATGTATCTAGCAACGAAGATCATGTTTAATTTTTTGGTTTTTTTGGACTACAAAGGAACCCTCTGGGAATAGAAAACTTGTCTGTGACTTAGGAACATTCATAATCTAAGAGTCCTGAAGTAATATTAAAAAAATAATATATATATATATATATATATATATATATACATAAGCCATAAGCCATTTTTTTCCTCCTTTCCCCCTACAATTTTTAAATCCAACATGCCAGAGTTCTAAATCATTTTTTATACATTGAATGTATTCTAACCTTAAATTTGGCATCACGAGTAGCACCTGAAAAGTAACTCAAAATTTGTAATTCTCTTAGGATACATGAATCCAGGGAAAGCAATCCATTATTCTTCACATTGTGGAGGGTTGGTATCTGACAAAAGGGCTTCCTGCCCCAGAGTTCATGTTACTATTTTGCTTTACTTTATTACTAAAGAGGAGGGTGGAGCTAAGATGATAGAGAAATATACAACCAAAATCTCTCAAATTTTCTTTCATGCTCTAAAATAATATATCACAAGGATGCATCCACAGTGTCAGAATCAACAAAAGTTCAGGAGAAACAATTTTCCAGTTCAAGACTACTTAGAAGGTCAGTAGAAAAGGACTATCTCACTGGAGTGGGGGTCAAGCCTGGAATATAGTGCAGACTAAACAGTACAGGCCATACTCTAGGCCTAGGGGAAGTAGTAGGCCACTGAGGCAACTGAATTGGTGGCAGCAGTACTTTCAGGAGCTCTCAGTGTACAGACTGTGTGAAGATCAGAATACTGTTTGGTACAAGACTGCAGGGAATGCATATAGCATTGGGTTTAGGCCCTGTTCCATTACTCAAATGCTATTTTAGGTCACGTTTGTAAAGCCAAAATGAATGAGAGGACTTGTCATGACAGGGAAGTAGGGACCCTGGATGAGGTTCAAGGGTGGAGAAGAACACTTATGGTTGCTCATGGGAAAGTAAGTTCCTTGGTCTAATTCTAAGACTTACAGGAACGTTAGCAATTGTGGCTCAGAAGAATGGGGGACCTGATCACAGCCTTAGATCATTTCACTTGGAATCATCAAAAACCTATAGACATCCAGAGTTAACTCTGAAAAGAGCAATAAAAAATGTGTAAAGATTGGGACAGTGCCTCCTCCACCTCAGGAGAGTACAAATTTAATATAAAGTTAAAAGTCAAGAAATAGACTAGAAAAAGTGAGTGGAAAAACAAAACAAATCAGAACAAAAAAACAAACCGTGAAAATTATTATGGTGATTAGGGAAGGTCAAGACTAAAACTCAGAAGACAATGAAGCAAAAACTGCTACGAGTATAGATATAAAATAAAATGAAAATTGATCAAAACCCAGAAAAGAATTCCTGAAAGATCCCCACAAAGATTTTAGAAAATTCAAATAGATGTAGAGTAAAAATTTGCAAAAGAAATTAGAGTAATACAAGAAAACTATGAAAATTAGTCAATAGTTTAGTAAAGAAAGCACCAAAAACAATACTGACGAAAATCATATCCAGAGAGGCAGAGCAAAGATGGAGGAGAAAGGATAGGGACACACTTGAGCTCACCCCAAACCTTTCCAAACATATCTAAACAATGCCTCAAAACAAATTCTGAAGTGGCAGAATCCACAAAAGGAAGGAGTGAAATAATTTTCCAGCCTAAGGCAACTTAGAAGGTTGGAAGGAAAGTTTTCATTGTGAGAGTGGAGTTCAATCCAGTTCAGGCTGTGCCCCAGCAAATCAGTAGTAGGTATTGGATGACTGAATCAGTGACAGTCTCCAAACCTTGCATTCTACAGACAGTAAGGATGGCAGGTAACTGATCTGAAGATTACTGGGTTCCATTTGCAGGCACCAAGGGTAGGACTCTGTTGCATCACCCATACTGAGATCTTGGTCTCAGTTCTAGGGTAAGGAGGTGTACTAGGTACACCAGAGCTTGCAGCAGTGGGGAAGTTGGGAACCTGTGGTCAGGGTTCCAGGGTGAAAAAGATCGCTCATAACTGTCCACAGACCAGAGCACAGGCCATGAGAGTAGCAGACACATCTCTCCCTTGGAAGAATTGAAAACTTTCAGGTAGAAAACATTACCTCTGAAACAGCAGCAAAATACACCTTAAGCCTGAGGCAGTGTTCCCTCCACTTTGAAAAGAGAGCCCTACTTTAACGTAGAGTTAAAAGTCAATACATGGCTGGGGAAATGAGCAAACAGCAGAAAAAGATCCTGAGTATACAAAGTGGATGACGTGGAAGATCAAAAGACAAACACAGGAGAAGAAAACAAAGTTGAAACTGCTATATTTAAAGCCTCAGCAAATATGTATGTACGACTGTATGTGTGTGTGTGTGTGTCTATGTCTATGTATGTATGTATGTATGTACGTATGTATGTATATATGTATACTTAGAGGGCACAGGGTGAGTTGAATATGAAGGGATGATATCTAAAAAAATAAAATTAAGAGATGGGAGAGTAATATATTGGCAGAAGGAGAAAGGGAGAGATAGAATAGAGTATATTATCTCACATTAAAAAAGGCAAGAGAAAGCTGTTACAATGGACAGGAAGAGCAGGGAGGTAAAAGGGAATGAATCAACCTTACTTTCATTGGATTTCTCTTAAGAAGGGAATAACATACACAATCAATTGGATATCTTACCCTGCAGGAAAATAGGGATTAGAGAGTAGAAGAGGGGAAAGGACAGAAGAGAAAAAGACTGGGAAAGAGAGTAATCAGAAGCAAACACTTTTGAAAAAGGACAGGGTCAAAGGATCAAATAGGATAAATAGGGGTGGCAGGATAGGATGGATTGAAATAAAGTTAGTCTTTTGCAATATTTCTGCTATGGAAATGTTTTACTTAACTAAACATGTATAACCTATACTGAATTGCTTGCCTTCTCAGTGGGGGTGGGTGATGATGGAAGAAGGGAGAGAATATGAAACTCAAGGTTTTAAAAACAAATGTAAAAAAAATGCTTCTACATGCAATCAGGAAATAAGATATTTAGGTAATGGGGAATAAAAATCCATCTTGCCCTAAAAGAAAGTAAGGGGAAAAGGGGTAAGGGAAAGATGGGGGGTGGATAGTAGAGAGGGAAGTTTGGGGAAAGGGGTAATCAGTATGCTTGCCATATTGGTGTGGGGAATAGAGGAGATATGGGGAGAAAATTCAAAACTCAAAAACTTGTGGACATGAATGTTGAATACCAAAATAAATTTTAAAAATAAAGAAAAACAGAGAGGAAAAAAGCCTCAAAGGAAAAAAAAATTGGCCTCAGGCCATGGAAGAACTCACAGAGGATTTTAAAAATTGAGTAGGAGGGAGAGGAAAAAAATGGGAAGATAAATTAAAGTTATGCAAGAAAATCATGGAAAAAAAGTCAACAGCTTGATAAAGGAGGCATAAAAAATACTGAAGAAAATAAAAACTTAAATAGAATAGACCAAATAGAAAAAAGAGGCGCAAAAATTCACTGAAAAGAAGAATGCTTTGAAAAGCAAAATTGGTCACATGTAAAAGGAAATACAAAAGCTCCCTAAAGAAAATAATTCCTTAAAACTTAGAACTGGGAAAGTTGAAGCTAATGAACGACTCCATAAGACACCAGGCAACAATAAAACAAAATCAAAATAATGAAAAAAAGGAAGAAGAGGCAACAATACCTTACTGGGGAAAAACAACAACAACAACAACAAAACAACAACAACAACTCCTGACCTAGACAATAGAGGAGAGAAAATTTAAGAAATATTGAACTACCTGAAAACCATGATAAAAAAAGAGCCTAGACAATATCTTTCAAACAATTGTTAAAGGAAACTGACCAGATAAAACACACAGATTTCAAACAATGGACTGCAGTAGAATCTATTATTAGATAAAAAATAAAGGCAGGTACAGCAATAATGCTCTCAGACAAAGTAAAAACAAAAGAAAAATAGATCTAATTTAAAAAATAAGCAAAACAAAACTACCTTTGGATAAAAGTTCCATAGACAATGAATCAATAACAATACTAAACAGATAAATGAAAGGGATAGCATTCAAATTCTTAAAGGAAAAATTAAATGAGCTAAAGGAGGGAATGGTCTATGTAACTATAAAAATGAGGGTTCTCATTTTTCACCTTTCACAACTAGATAAATTTAATGATTAAATCAGTAAGAAACTAAGGAGATGAAGAGAAATTTAGAAAAGTTAGATATGATAGACCTCTGGAGAAAACTGAATAAGAGCAGGAAGAAATATACCTTTTTCTCATCTGTATATGGCACTTTCACAGAAAATGACCATGAATTAGGGCATACGAACCTCAGAACCAAATGCAGAAAAATCAAATTCATCCTTCTCAGATTAATTATGTTCAATAATTGACCATGTAAACATAGCATAAAAATTAATTAGAAACTTAATAATCTAATCCTAAAGAATGAGTGCATCAAGGAACAAATCATAGATACAATCAATAAAATCATTAAAGAGAATAATAAACAATGACACAGCATACCAAAATTTATGGAATGTATCCAAAGGAGTACTTAGGGAAAAACGTGTACTTCTAAGTGCTTATAGCAATAAAATAAAGAGCAGCTCAATTAATTCAACATTCAAATAAAAACAGTAAAATACAAATTCAAAATAACCAATCGAATATTAAATTGGAAAGACTGAAAATCAAAGAAAATATTAATGAAATTGAATATCAGAAAGCCATTGAAGTAATTAATAATATGAAGAGCTGGTTTTATGAAAAAAATCTATAAAATAGGTAAAACACTGGTTAATTCAATTAAACAAAAAAAAGAGGAAAACCAAATTGCCAATATAAAAAATGAAAAAGGCAAATTCATCACCAATGAAGAGGAAATTAAAGCAATTTTAGGAGCTTTTTTCCCCCAACTATATGCCAAAAATCCGACCTCTAAGGGAAACGGATGAATATTTACAGAAATATACTATGCAGAGATTAACAAAGAGGAAATAGAATGCTTAAATGACTCTATCTTAGATAAAGAATTGAACAAGCCATAAGTAAGCTACCTAAAGAAAAAATCCTCAGGACATGATGGATTTACAATTGAATTTACCATGCATTTAAAAAGAGAATTGATTACAATACTACATAAAGTATTTGGGAAAAAAATAAGCAAAGAAGGAGTCCTACCAAAATTAAAGGAATAAAAATGCATAACTATCAAAATTATTAAGATTTTGATGACAAGCTTAGAGAATGAAAGAAAATAAACTAAAAAACACCACCAAATTGAAACAATTTTACAAAGTTGTCGGATAAAAAATAAACCTATACAAATCATCAACATTTCCAAGTATTACCAACAAAGTCCAACAGGAAGAAATAGAAACAGAAACTCAATTTAAAACAATTTAAAAGAAAGTCAATACAAAATACTAGGGGATCTACCTAGCAAGACCAACCAAAGAAGTATGTGAAAAAAAATTACAAAACATTTTCACACAAATGAAGTCAGATCTAAACAACTGGAGAAATATTAATTACTCATGGGGAGACCAAGGCAACATAATAAAAATGAAAACTCTTCCTAAATTAACTTATTTATTCAGTACCATACCAAATTACAAAAATTATATCTTATAACTCTAGAAAAATAATAAAATTCATCTGGAAGAACAAAAGTTGAAGAATGTCAGGAGAATCACTGGAAGGAAAATGTGAATCAAGGTAGCTTAGCAGAACTGGATTTCAAACTATATTGAAAGGTAATCATTAAGCAATTTGGTACTAAGAAATAGAGTGGTAGATCAGTGGAATAGATTAGATACACAATACAGTAATACATGACTACAGTAATCTAGTGTTTGACAAAGACAAAAATCCTTATTTGGGGACAAGACATCACTATTTGACAAAAATTGCTGGAAAACACAAAAGCAATTTGGAAGAAACCAGGCATAGACCAACTTTTCACACCATATATTGAGATCAGGTCAAAATGTAAATATGTTTTAGATGTAAAAAGTGATATGATAAGCAAATTACAGGAGTATGGGATGTCTTACTTGTCTGATTTATGGAAAAGGATAAGATTTATGACCAAAAAATAGAGAGCATTACACGATTTAAAATGGATAATTTTGATGAAATCAAATTAGTTTTTGCACACACATACACACACAAAAAAATTAAATGCAGCCAAGATTAGAAGCAAGGAAGGAAAATAGGAGCAAGTTTTTTTTCTGATAAAATTTTCATTTTTTAAATATGTACAGATATGAGTCAAATTTATAAGCATATGTATCACTCCTCAACTGAGAAATGATCAAAGGACATAAAGTTTTTCAAAGAAGAAATAAAAGCTATCTATAATCATATAAAAAAGTGCTCTAAATCACCACAGATTATTGAAATGCCACTTAAAACAACTTATACCTACCAAACTGACTAATATGATAGCAAAGAAAAAATGAGAAATATTAGAAGGATGTGGAAAAATTACAAAACTAATGCTTTGTTCCTGGAGTTGTGAATTGACCCAGTCATTCTGAAAAACAATTAGTAACTATGCCCAAAGAGCTATACAACTGTGCATACACTTTGACCCAGCAAATACCACTACTAGAGAAGTGAAAATATTTGTAGCAGCTCTTTTTGTGGAGGCAATGAATTAAAAATGAGGGGATATTCATCACTTGAGGAATCACTGAATAAGTTGTGGTATATGATTATGATGGAGTATGATAAAAAGAAATGATAGCAGTAAATTTTAAGAAAAACCTGTGGAGACTTACATGAACTCATGCAAGGTAAAGTGAGCAGAAGTATGAGAACACTGTACATAACAATTTTGTATGATGATCAAATGTGAATGACTAAGCTCTTCTCAGCAACACGATGATCCAAGACAATTCCAAATAATTTAGGATTAATACTGCTATCCACCTCCAGAGAAAAACCCAGAGTATGAATGCAGATCAAAACATACTTTTTTTTAGAAAGAAATTTCCTTTATTATTCTTGTTTTTTTTCCCTTTTGCAACATGTTCAATTTGTGTTCCCTTCTGAATTTTTTCTTCTGAATGTTTAATATTGAAATGATTCATTTTTCTTTCTTCCCTCTTTGCCTCCTAAACTTCTTCCTCACTGCCTCTTCTTTCCCTTCCTCCTTTTCTTCTTCCCTTTCTTCTTTCTCTCTCTTCATTAGTTCTTTCTCTCTTCTCCTTTCTCTTCTTTTTCCTCTTCTTTTTTTTCTCTTTTTTGGCTCTCTTTCTTTTTTATTCTTCACTTGTCCTCTCCTACACCCTCCAGTCCCCTCCTCTTCTTCACCTCCTCTCCTCTCCTCTCCTCTCCTCTCCTCTCCTCTCCTCTCATCTCCTCTCCTCACTTCTCATTAACTTGAACCCTTACAGTCATAATTAAGTATAGTCAAGAAAAAAGAAAAAAGAAACTAGTCAAACATCGACTACCTGGGGATTTCCTCACTGGGGGCATAATAGATAATAATATTATAGGAAGCAATGCTGTATGAAGATAACATTGTAGGAATCTAAATTGTCCCACTGACATTTATCTGATACTTAAGCCTATCAAATAAAAGGAATTTAGTATAAAGAATTTGGAAAAAGCAGCACCCATAACAGTTGCCCGTCTTTCTATGTTAAAACAAGATCCCTTTGTAATCAGTATGTGTTACAAACTAGCAATGTTCACTTTAAATCTCTTTTTAATTAATTAAGTTATTTTTATGGTTCCTATGGAATTTAGCTAAAAGGTGATCAGGAAGATAACTATGATCCCATGTATTGATCTCTGCCTCTTACATCTCTATCACCCCTCAAAAGTCTAATATTTTTGTGTCCTTTTGCTGATGTTTTTGTTCCCATCCTATATATGTGTGTGCATGATATATTTACATATATACACATACACATATATGCATATATACACGTATACATATATACATACACATGCATATATAAATAATTTTATTCTAACTCAAACTAAATGGCAAGTACTTTGAATAGGTCTACCAAGCAAGTGTATTTGGAGGGCACTGTGTTGTTACCATTCTTTATTTCTCATAACCACATTTATGCTTTGTTCAAAACAATTTCACTTTATATGTGTTTTGACCAGAACTCAATCAAAATGATTCATGGGGGGGAAGAGAGGAGGGTAAAGTGTACTAGAGACATCACAACCTTTTATTTGGCCCTGGTTTTCCCTAAGAGCCCAAAAGGTCCTGACCTCTATTATCAAAATCTTGATACAGATGGAAGCTCTGATGAGATTCTAATTAAGTGAAAACCTTTCTGTAATTATACATGTACACGACTTAATGAGAATCTTTCTATAATTATAAATTTATTTGGACACTTTAAGATTTTTACATGCTGTTGCAATGGTGTCCTAATTCAAACATTTTTCATTCTTGAGGGGGCAGTTTTCCTCCCCATAACTTTTTAATTGTCAGGGGAAATGTCTTCTTTAATTAAATGTGCTTGATTGCTGAGACATTTCTCAAAACTTCTTTCTGATGTTTTCTCTTAACATGTACAACTTTTATGCTGGCAAAAGGTGAAGTGTTTTAACACCTCTGCCTAAAATGTATTTCTTTTTTTCTAATACCCCGAAACAATAAATGAACTTGATATGAACCCAAGCACCATCTAGATCTCTTGGGAGAGAGAAAAAATATAGTGCTTTAAGGTTTATAAAGCAGTTAACTTATTTGATCCTTACAAGAACTGTATGAGGTATGTGTTATACTCTCCTAGTTTAAAACCTGAGCTAATTTTTATAGCAGAGTATAGTTGATGAAATCTCTAATCCTCCATGTGAGAAAGAAAGTCGGGTAGAACTAGGCAAGTGAGGTTTACATGATAAGTCCTGAGTGACATTCAGGAGGAATATTATAGAAAGAAGAGAGAAGCAAGTACCTTCTTTCAATTACTTTCTGTGGCTACTGAATCACTTCCATTTGAATTATCTTAGGAATATTTGGAAAATCACCTGGCAGGATAAGGTATAGGACACTGAAGCCCTTTCTTAAATGAAACTGTCAAGCATTAGAACTCTACTGCAGAGAGCGCAATGCCAATGAGCTGGCCACATTGTTCAAGTGCCAAATGTATGCTTGCCTAAAAGAGTGTTTTATGGAACACTCGCACAGTAATTAGAAAAAATGATACAAGAACACTGTCAAGTTCTCTCTTAAGAAGGTTGGAAACGAGTGCATAACATGGGAGACACTGGCACAAGATTGCCCAGCATGGTGTACCCTAAATAGAGGAGATGCTATACTCTGTGACCAAAACAGAAAAGAAATGTAAGATGTACAAATTTAGAGAATCTCCCCCCCCCCAAAAAATATTCACATGAACTGCTTGTACCAAGCTTGTGGTAGAACATCCCAAGCTCATATTGGTCTGATCAGCTACAGTTAAACATACCATAACTTGACTCTTGCACTGTGATGCCATTTTGTCCCTCTTCAAGAATGAAGGACAATAACCAGTCAATGGCGATAGTTGAACCTTCAGTTTTACGTATTTCAATGCTGAGAAATCTTATAAAGAAGGCTATAATACTCTCCAGAAAACAGGAATTCTCAAAGGGTCTTCCCCATCTCTAAGAGATGTTCTCTCTAAGACAGAGACCTTGCCAAGAGGACAATGATAAGGATCTTGGAAAGAAAGATTGAGAATAGGTGAAGTAAAGAGTAGCAGGCAAGGATGAAACTTGGGGAAAGTATCAGTTAGGGAAGTCTTCACAACTTATAAGGGACAATGCATATTTGTCATTGTATTTTGGAGACCAAGATTTGTTCAAATTTAATAGACTCTATGCTTCACAGGCACCTCAGTACAAGGGCTACAGGACTGAAAAAGCAACAGGAAGGTCTAATGACATTTACCACTTTAATCATTTCCTTATGCCTAAACACCGTTTTCTATATATAGTAGTTTTCTGTATATAAGTTCTTAGATGTAATTCTTAGTGAAAATAGAGGAGAGAGCATGGTCATATTGAAAGAGACTCTTGCTACCTTTATAATCTTGGTATGTCACTTAACTTTCATGGGTCTAAAATGAGCTAGTTCTATTAGATGGCCTCTGGGATACCTTAAAGCTCTATATCTAGATCTAACTAGATGGGTAAGGGTTAGGCTTTTGCTAGCTGGCCTTTTGATGCTGGTCAAGCATCAAAACCTCTCTAAGCCTCTGCTTCATTTGTAAAATGAGTATAATGTACCTTTAATGCCCACCTCATTGGCTTATGAGGATAATGTGAGCTAATGTATTCAATCTAAGAAAGGAACCACTAAGAAGTGACAGAGGTGCTAATGTTTAACAAATAGTAAAGGGATATATGTCAACTATTCTTATTGTTTCCTATATTATTAAGTTTTATAGAATTGAGTCATGTAGAAGTAGACTAGTTTCCCTATATAAATCTGTGTTGTTATTACTCTCCTCAGCCCAATATATGACAGAGAGTACTAGGTGCAGGAGTCAAGAGACTCAGGTTTGAATCTTGTTTGAGATACGTGGTAGCTTTGCTTTCATTACCAAGCCACTTAAATGCTATAAGACTCAGTTTCCTCATATGTCAAATGGTGATAATCATTCTTTAACTACCTATTCTTTAAGGTAATGCAGGTAGTTCTGGTGAGGAGGACCCTCAGAAACCTGGATGTATATAAATTGTACATATTTATAACTTGCACATCCTTAGGTCCCTTCCAGAATTAACCATATTTTTGTTTCTAAAATGTCAATAACTATTCAGTGAAAGTCAGTGTTTGATCTTTTTTTTTCTTTAATACACTAGTGAATGTTTATTTTCAGAAGTCACAAGGCTGATTTTGTAATTCTATATGCAAGGTAGACACTTCCTTATTTTAGAGACTTCAAGTATTTTTAAAACAAAAAAATATATACCAAATAACTGTCATGATATATTTAGACGGTAGGTTTAAATTCTATACATTTTAATGTATCTTGCCTCAAATCACTTTTGATTACTTTCAGGGAAATTCTGAGTTATAAAAAGCAATACCATGTGTTTATATTAGGGGAAATCTTTTTAATCTTGTAAAAATTACAGGGCTATGAAGTATATTCAGTTTCCTCTAACAGATGACTTAACTTGTACACTTTCTGACATTTTC
The DNA here is from genome assembly GCA_028646575.1 of Pseudocheirus occidentalis. NCBI lineage: Eukaryota > Metazoa > Chordata > Mammalia > Diprotodontia > Pseudocheiridae > Pseudocheirus > Pseudocheirus occidentalis. Next base: position 53,618,020 of record CM053601.1, read on the forward strand.
TTCAATAACATTTTATTTTAAATGTCAACTATACATAAATTCAGCCCCATCACAGTCATGGAGATGTTCAAATGTTCTCAATTTTAGACAGGAAAAGGAAAGTGGTGTACATGAAGGGGTGAGAGGAGAAAAAGTAAAAGACTTCAAAAGTCTGTTTCTAAAAATGTCTTAAAATTATTATCTGCTTTTTATAAGACAAAAAATAAAAAAGCCAACCTGGAACACAGCAATAAATTATGCAACACATCATAAATTTTACATCACCCATTGTAATTGTGGCACAATGTTTCCAAAAATCCTCTTCCTGAAAGAAACATAAAACACCACTTTCTGTTTTATTGACAACAGAGTTTTTGTTTGTTTTAAAAGGAAGACAAATGTACATTTACAATTTCTCATTATTGGAAGCAGCAAAATTATTTATATACAAACATCACGTAAATTCATTTATATTGATATTAAATTCAAAGATTTGGTTTTAGTAAACAGTTTTGTATTCATTTATGTTATATTATACTTATTTATTTACTAAGATCTAGAGAAACAAAGGAAAAAAACTTTTAAAAAGTCCCTGACCTCATAGAGCAATGAATAGAAAATCCACAGAGAGAGTAAATCCAATGCAATTTCTCAGAGAGAAAACACTAAGCTACTACATTTTCAAACCTAATTCACTTTTAACATTACATCTTTTTTTTTGTGGATGCTGTTTTCACTTGTTTTGGAATTCTGACTTCAAATGTACTGAGAATAATTGAGTTCTGTCCTCATTGTAAATAAAGCTCCCCTCCCAAGCCTTGCCCCTCAAAGTGGTTTTTGTTTCTTGTTTTGAAGAAGGTGGAATCAGTGCTTCCTGCCTTTATTTTATATTTATCCATGAAAACATATGAAAATATCAGTGTGTTAATAGCTGCTTGTTTCAGTTTGTTCTAGGAGTATCCCTATTCAGTGTTGATTTTTTCTATTGCATTTACCTTCATGTGAATTGCCAGAAAGAAATTATGTTTCTGTTCTTTGCTTTCCCTGTTGGGGGCAATGTCTCTCCATTACTCTTTAGCAAATGACTTCAAACTACACAGAGGTCTAGAAACTCAAATGTTGTTTTTAAGCACTAGGCTTAGCTAGTGAAGTAAAATGGGGGCATTAAGTTGCATATATGCCCTAATGAAACATTTTAACAATCGCAAGGTATGTAGTTTTGTAGGGTATTTATTTTTATTGGTTGCGCAAAATGTTGGGTTTTTTTTTTGCACAGATGCAATCACCAAACATGATTTTGTTTTTCTTACCCTGTGATAATTGTATACACCAAAGGTTTATTAACAAAATCATCAGTGCCAAAGAATGTTACCTATGTTTTCCCTGAACTTTCTTTAAAACTAGACTGCTTGAGCCATTGTTTACAATCTTCCATCAGAATAGTTGAAATGAGGGAAACACTCCGCCCTCCCACTCCCCCACCCCCGCAAAAAAAATTAGTCACAAAGGGAAAGTCTTGACAATTTATACAGCCACATTCATACGTCATGTTGATATTGGTGTTCTGCATTTAAATTCACTTTTTTCCTTTAAAATTCATTTTCCAACTTAGCAATGCTTATGTTTACTCAACCAGAAAAATGTCCTATTGGGATAAAAATGCTATCAGATGGAAAAATTAGCAAATACCAAAGCAAACAAAATCTGAACTATTGTGATGAAATTGATTTTTTTGATCAGATTGATTCTGAATCCTTAACTCTGTTTAGCATTTAATTTCTTGTGTGAGGACAAACAAGAATAATAATAAAATAGTTGTCCTTGCAGGGACTTGCAGAGTGTGAAAGTGTACTTAAATATAGTGAAGGCAACAGTTTATTTAGGGCCTAATCTGGGCAAGGCATTGTCCTAAGCACTGGAGTTATATGATAGAGCTGGAAGCATCCATGTCCTGTTCCAAAAGAACTTACATACTACTAGGAAGAACATATTTCTGGAAAGACAGTAGACAAGTACATATCCTGTAGAATTCTAGATTGTTAGGAAGGAAAAAAATAAAACAAAATAAAGGAGGAAAGAAGGGAGGGAGGGAGGGAGGGAGGAAGGAAGGAAGGAAAGAAGGAAGGAAAGAAAGGAGGCAGGGAGGGAGAGAGGGAGAAAGGGAGGGGAAACGGG
>CM053601.1:53620673-53655576 GCA_028646575.1 Pseudocheirus occidentalis
AAGGAAAGGAAGGAGCGAAGGAGGGAGGAGAGAGGGACGAAGTAGGGGGGAGGGTGGGGGAGGTGTATGGGGGAGGGAGGAAGGAGGAAGGAAGGAAGGAAGAGAAAAGAGGTAGAAAGGAAGGAAGCTACATATTGATGATACAAATACAAAAGCAGGACAGCCCCTGTCCATAATCAACCTACCTTACTTTTATAATTATTATTATTTTTAACTTTTTGGCATTGGTTATCCCTATCATGCCCAAGATGGAAATATAGGGAATAGTAACGGGGACCATCCCACCAATGTCCCAAAGAGAGGTGTAACTTGCTCTGGTTTCCAATTAAGGATGGTTCACTCCTCCTCAGGCAATCCGGTAGCCACTGGTTTCTAAGGGCTTACCAGACTGATACTGAATTTCACATGGGTCCCTGATCTACAGAGCTCACTGCAGCTCAAAACTCCCAACTGAAGGGATCTACCAGACTCATCTTACTCAATAGGTGAGATTGCAGGCATACAACCACCAAGTGGGCTGACAAGTTTAGCTTCTAATAATTAAGTAGAGAAAATATAAGGGACCTATGGCTAAGGATGGTTGTTTTGTTCTTTGAGGAGAGTCATAGCGGAATTTTGATTGATAGATTTTTTCCATTAACAGTGAAAGTACTGGTTTGATTACAGTTCCAAAACTTGAAAGGAGAAGGAGGATAATGATAAATATATCACAATGACTATATTTTGAGTAATTAAATTTGTGACAGGAACTTGTGCAAGTCTCATTTTTGTGGGGAAAATACCTCATTATTTATTATTTATTAATATTGTTTATAAATAGCTTTATGTGGCTAGAGCAGTACCTAACCTGAACCTTGCCATAGAGGTCAAACTTCGTTCAGAGATGTTCCAGGAAAGGAGTAGCTGTAAGAAATGCTTAGATTCTCTTGTTTTGACAACAATTTGACAATATAGGAGGAGCAACACCATATAAGATAATTTTAGTTTCACATGGGCCCTTTCTTGATTCCCCAGGATTCATGTGAGCCCTAGTTATATATATATATATATATATATATATATATATTCTACATGCTTTGTATGCCAAACATAAGCTTGCCTAACAGCCTGTTTTATAGAGAACTCATGCCAGACAAGTGCTCACATGGTAGTAAGAAGAAGTAATACAAGGACACTCTCAAGGTATCTCCTAAGAATTTTAGAATTGAGTGTGTGATATGGGACACACTGGCATAAGACTACCCAGCATGTCGTGTCCATATCAGAGAAAGTGCTGTGCTCTGAGCAAAGCAGAATTGAAGTAGCTCGAAAGAAATGTGAGATGCAAAAATTTAGAGTATCCACCCCAAATGTTCACATGGACTATTTGTATTCAACCTGTGGTAGAGCATTCTGAGATCACATTGGTCTGATGAGCCACAGATGTACATACTGTAATTTGACTTTAATATAGTGATGTCATTTTGGTCCTCTTTGAGAATGAAGGAAAACAACCATTTCTTTATTATAAATAAGAATATCTATCTCTCTTATATATATATGTAAATGTGTGTATGTATGTATATATGTATATACATACACAGACACACACAGATACATGCATATATTCTTAGCAAATTGTAAGCTTCATGAGGGCAAGTGCAATCCTTTTTGTTGATTTCTTATGTATCTTTAGTGCTTTGCATCACTAAGTAAATATTTGTTGAGTTGATTTAGATGAGACTAGAGATCAGTGCCACAAGTCACTGTGAGGGTAACATTATCAATTTAATTTAGTTTCATGATGCTAAAGTAGGAAATATGCTTCAATATGAAAACAAAAATCTAAAACTGTAAAGAAAGAGGGCAGAAGGTTGTAAGAACAAACTAGAGTATGTCATCATACAATGCGTCAGTATTACGAAGAACAGAGTCATAATGATAAAAGAGATGATAATGTTATACAAAGGGAGATGGGGAGCTTTTCATTATTTTTTGAAGTAAGGAATTATGAAGCTATATTAGGTTAAGGCCCTTGAGGACATCAAGGCATCCTCAGGAAAGAAAAACTTTTAAGTCAAATGTTGGTTTTTGCAGCTACCTTAACACCCAGAATGGAAATGACTTTATCAATGTCATCTTTTACAAATGACCAATATATAGAATAGTGGGACTTAAAGGGACTTAGCTTTCAATGCTATAAGGAATTCCCAGATGATGAAACTATCTCTACCAATGAAACTTCTAGCTTTAGGAAATCACCTAGAGTACAGAGACATGAAGTGATTTTCCCAGGGTCACACAGGACTCTGTGTCTGAGGAGAGATTTCACCCTGGATCTTCCTGAGTTTGAGGCGCATCTCCATCTATTAGCCTATTCTGCCTCTTGAGAGAGATGGATTTTTGAATTAGCATGTTCTTAAACAAACTTAAAAACTGACTTCAAATTGTACTGAAAACTTAGTAGCTAGTAACTGGTAAAATATTGAAGATATGTAAGTATCCAGGGAAATTTCTGGCGTAAAATGTTTAGATTTATTTTTTTTTAAATAGGCAACCCAACTCCAACACAGACACTTAATGTCTAATATGGCTATGGGTATTGTATTGTCTTTAATTTTTCTACCACAGAAAATATTTATGATGCAACCGGCTAATTCAGAAGTGTCCTTAGCTCATTGCCATCTTTGTACTTGCAATGGCTTCCTCATTTCTCTGCCTCCTAAAGGCTTACTGTCTGGCTAATATCCTCCCCAGGTACCATGTTCTCCAGGAAACCTTCACTGATCCCACCAAATATAAATGATTTATTTCCTCTATAATCTCCTTACTGCTGCATTTGGACATCCAGGTATTTATTATATTCTAACTGGTAAGGATCTTTAAAGTCATAACTGCCACTGAAGCCCCTGGTCAGTACACCCAGAAAGACAAAGTGATCCTGAGTTTTTAAATGTTAGTTCAATGAAATGTAAGTTCACATTGGGCCTATCAACATAGACAAACTTCAAGTCAATTAGTGGAAGGCCTGTAGATCTCTCTCCTGATGAGCACTTCAACCAAGTTCAGGTGCTTCTCACCTGGTTGGCCATAGCAATTAATGGCCATAGTAACTAAAGACTGTCTGTTGAGGCATAAAGAAACTCCAAACTTTGTCAGTTGAGGGAATACTCACACCCATAAAATTAAATATGTTTCAAAGCAGACCAAAAAAACATGAGAAAAAGCAGGCTATGATTAACCTTGAAGCACTTTTATTTTGAATCAAGCACAATATAAAAATATGATGTATTCCTAAGTATGATGTTAAAATTTTTTTAGCATATTCCCTCTCTAGTGAGAAATAGAAATGTATTATTTCTGCAGTACATCATCTTACTGATTCTAAAAATTTTTGAGGCTGCAATATTAACTGTTTCTTGTAGCCAATTAAGTTTATACAGGTTAGATTGCCTTAACATTCACACACACACACACACACACACACACACACACAGTCAGCAGAGCTTAAAGTTGTTTTTTTTCCCTTCCAAACATCTATTTGGCACTTTTTTTAATAGGAATTAAATATTAATTTGATTTCAATGAAAAAATTCTTAAATATTTAAATACACCATGGAAATTTTGAAAAAGTGCCATCAGTGAATATTGACTTTTAAAAACTTGCTAATCAGGAAGAAAATGTTGATCAGAAACTTGGCAGACATGATAAAGACATAGCAAGCAATTCTTCATCCTTTCCTTCATTGATACAGTATATTGCCTATTTTCTTTTTTTCTTCTTCTTAGGAATTACTAAACTTCACAGTAGTAGCCATACTTGCTAGAATCCTGTCTATTCCACCAAGGAAAAAGCCCAGACTTGAACAAAACCTGAGACAAGATTATCTTTTCCAAATATACAATCAATCTATGGATTAGACAAAATATGATGTGGTTAAATCTATGCATAAATAACGCTGGGCCCAATATGTACAGTTACATCTCCATTCTCAGAGATCCTAAGAGATTCTTTTAAAATAATGTTTTATCTTTAGATAACTTCATATTTACTTTAGGCAAAAATTCGGAATAAATAACATAACATTTTAGTTACTAATAAAGCTAATCTACCACCTCTATATGAACTTTCATTTTCTCACATGAATCTGCCTTGTATCTTCATTACAATGTTGTCACTGAGCTTTAGAACTGCAAAGAATTTTGAAACTGATGCCAATGAATCTAATCGATGCTTAGTCAATCATTCTTCCTATTATCCCACACTGACTCTCCACTTGCTTCTCAAGTATTTTCATTGACTTTTTTTCCCCCTGGGTGGTTACCAGAGGCTTTCAAAACAACAGAAAATTAGAGAAAAGGAAACCAACAGAAAACAAACAAATGTGCAAGATATTTTTAAAAGTTTACAGTGAAATAATTGAATTATGCTCAAACCAAATTAAATTTAAATTAAATTCTTGTTGTTTTCTGTATTTGTCTTTGACTTTGCCAACTCCACACCTTTTGCTCATGTCATTTTTTTGGTGGGTGTGACTCTTACACATCTTTGCCAAGTAAAATCTTAAAAATCCTCTGAACCACAATATAACTATATATCTTTCACTCCCCTATTCTCTATGACTAGAAGCCTGGTAAAGAGGAAGGAGTGCCAGTTTTACAGGCAGAGGATCTTGGTTCAGATCCTCATTCTGCTGCTTATTTTTTATAATTGTACCTTGTACAATACACTTAACCTTAAACCCCCTTAGTTTCTAGTTCTTTGCCATCACAAAAATATTTTTGTACATATCAATCCATTTCCTCTACCTTGGATATCTTTGCAGTCAGAGGGAATATACATTTATTGAGCCCTTACTATATATGCCAAGCACTGCTGTATGTTATTTGAACCCACATGACATTCCTGTGAGGAAGGTGGTATTGTTTGCTCCATTTTATGGTTGAGGAAATTGAGTCAGAGAGAGATTAAGTGATTTGCCCAGGGCTACCCAGAAATGGTAAAGCTTTTGAAGTGGCTGGATTTGATTTCAGGTCTTCCTAACTACAAGTCCACTGCTCTATCCATGGGGTAGATGTCCAATAGTGGTATTGCTGGGTCATAGGTTATTCACAGTTTAGCAGCTTTTTGAGTATAGTTCCAAATTAACTTTTCAAAATGTTTGCACCTACTCTTCTATTTTAGAGAAGATCCACAAAATGTGACAAGGTTTCATAGCCCATCTGAACATTCTTCCTACGAAGCATTACTCCAGTTTCTTCAATAGCTCTAAGACATCTAAGCTGATCATGACCTTTTTACCATTAGTTGGAATGCCTTTGGTTGGTTTGATTCAGTTCCAAAAACTTCCACAGAATTAAGGTATCAAGGAACAATATTTTATCACTGATTGATTTATTTAATTGATCCTATCTTTAAATCTGTAAAATGAAGGTCTTCTTTAACAAGATGTTGGCTAAAATACATTGTTCTGTTTCCAAATATATGATCTTATCAGCCTATATGCCCACTCACTTATCCATTAAATGAAAAAATTAACCATCCTTCATTTTCTAGCTCAGATATCACTTCTTTCAACTCATAAATTTTTCCTGACAGCTCCTTCCAGTGAAATTTTTATATTCTCACATATTTTATATACTCTTTGTGTATATGCCTGGTTTCTGCTAATAGCTTAACTATAAGCTCCTACATGTCTTTGTATCTTTAGCTAGCAGCCATGCTTCATATATAGTAGGGATTCTAAATGATTTTCTGAATGGATGAACAACTAGAATCTCTAAAAGAACAGATAAGGCAACCCAATAGCTTTGGTGCTTACCAAAGGGGTTTTTCAGAGAGTTTATCACTAGTAAATTGACTTGATTTTAACATTTCACAGTAAACATTTAAAACCCAAGTCATTACTTTACACATCTAAAAATATTCTAAATTTCAGGCTAAAAATAGTTTCTCTTCATATATCATGCAGCAAAGAAAACAACTTTGAGCCTTAGGATAAAATAAGAGATTTCTAATTAATACTCTATTCTGAGTTCCATGGCTTTCTGAATGCACTGAATTAAGTTTCAGAGGCACTTAGCTGAATTTGACAGTTTTGATATAAGATTCCCAATAACCCATGAAAAGCATCTAGCAGATTGGGAAGAATTTTATTTGAGAATGACATATAATTCCCTTAGAGAGTTTTACCCAAATATCTTCTGGCTTAAAATTTTGTCAGGTCTTATAAAATTGGAATTTTTACCTGCTGAGAATGTCTATTCCCATCAAATAATCAGGTTTTGTGGTTAAATCTACTCTATTTTGGTAGTATTGTATCTTACTCAAATCTTTCCCAGGAAGCAAACATCCCTTAACTACTCAAAATGATCTGCCCAGAGTTCATGGCCCCAAAGAAGCAATTTACACTGAGGAAGCATGGCATGGTGAAAAGTATGCTAGATTTGAAGTCAGAAGGCCCTCTTTCAAAACCTGGCATTCCTACCTACTGTATCAGCAAGCACTCTAGCATACCCAGGGCAGCTGCTAGCACAGGTTCTTAGATCTGCTTTTCTAAAGGAAAGCAACTCAAAATAGGGTAACAATCTTTCTTTAATCAAAGAAACATATCATTTGCCTAGTTCAGGGGAAAAAAGTCAGCGCCCTGAACTCCAGAGAATACAAACCCAAGTTACAGGCACAAGTTACAAACACAAGTTACAAGCAGACCAAGAAACAGATCAGCAGATGGGCTTCCTACCATCTGACCGTCACATCCATTACCTATTCAAGTTACCAGAGAGGGAAGCATCAACATCTGGGTTTTTCAAAGGCAGATGGCTCAATGGCTTCCCAGAGTCTCATCTGGCCAAATCACACAACTCTTCTCAAAGTGAGCCCCAAAGGAAAGCCTCACAGCAGGGCATATATATAGGCTTTTCCTGGGTCAGCCCTCTTGACTCACTGTCCAATTACAAAGTAACAAGGTGAGGCCATTCCCAAAAAACAATCCTCCAGCCACAGGCTCCATGTGACCACATTTAGCCTATTATGGGGCAGAGTATACTTTCAAATTATGGAACATTCTCAGAGCCACTTAAGCCACTTAAGCAAAGGGGATTGGGACAGGAAAGAGCTTCAGATTCCCATTACACTTATCTATGAGAACTTGGCCAAGTTATTTAACTTCTTTGAAGCTCCTTATGTGTAAAAGGGACTATGCCACTTAAAGGTCCTTTCTGATGTAAAACTGATATGCCCTCATGACACTTTTATGAATCTAAGAAATGAGCAGATTTTTATGTGCTTTGGGGAAATCGTACTTCCATTTAAAATATATATGATAAGAGAAATATGCCATCTTAGAAAATAATATACTTCTAGATGGAGTTATAGGGATGTGATCCAGGATATATCTAGTAAACTGCGAGTAACACCGATTTACTCATGAAGAAAAATTCAAGGTTACATATGTTTTTAATGTTGTGGTTAGTGGTAATTCTTTCTTTTGTATATGTGTGCCTTTATAATTAGCATTTCTAAGAGCATGCATTTCCAGATGGGTTCTTAAATATATATATATTTTATTCATTTGAAGATAAAAACATTCTGTTGATTCCAAAGTTATATTATTCATCTTCTTCTCTTAATTAAATGCTATAAAAGTGAATTATAAAATTAGTTCAAAGTCAATTTTATCAGTAATACTTAAATAATTGAGCTTTAAATTTTAAGAAATTAGGAAAAAAAGCAGAGAAGGAATTAGCGTTATGATTCATAAATACATTAAGAAAAATGCATGGAATTTTTGAATTTAAGAAAAATTAAGAGGCAGAGAAAAAGGCTGGATTAGTGACAGATAATGTAAAAATTCTCTTTGGTTTGCTAAAGATGTTAGTTTAGTGAAGTTTTGTCAATTTTGTAATGTTTTGTTTAAAAAGGAAGAAAAAACAAATTATTTAGTATTGATCTAAACTATTACATAGATTTATATACTTAACAATAAATAGACAACTATTAACATTTAATTTATTACATTTGTCATGGATGATATGGTTGAAAATAACCAAAAATGATTTAAAATAATTTATTTCCTATTATTGTGGTCCTGGTTGTGTTGTTGTTGGTACTTGATGACTTCTCTACTTGTTTTCTTTAAATTTTTAAAAATTAGACTTCTAAGATGCCATAAGAAGCCAAGATCAAAATATGTCAAGTCATATAGTCTTAAAATCTATTCACAAAATGGTATTGTACAATGCCATTAATAAACATTCAAGTGCTTAGTAGATTGTGCTGAGTTTATAATGTTTATAATTCTAGTGTTCAGAAAAAGATTTGTTAATTTGAAATTTATGAATACATGGAAATGACATGATCTGTCTTGTTCTCATGATCAATTACCTTACATTTAAGGGAAATTAGAGGTGATCTTCAACTTTCCCAAAGTAGCATGAATTTTATATGACCTCTAAACTACTTTGGTATCAAATTATCTTTATTTGGAATACACCAGGAAATCTAATTCAGAAATGGAATGCTGATCAACTTAGTTCAAAATCAGAGTTATAGTTATTTCATATGAGTTAACATGTAATGTTTATGTAAAAGTTTATTACTTTAAGAAGAAAGGAAGAACCAAACAAATAAAAAAAGACTAGTATTTAGGTCAGAAAATAAGCCATTGAAAAATAATATTCCTGGAAGTGACTGGCTCTAGCCATAAATACAGTATACCAGAGTTAATTCTGGGCAGAAAAAAATGAAAAATGAAACGAGAAAAAGCTTTCATCATGGAACTGATAGGGGAAATCATCATGAAAAGATCTCTAAGATTTTATTTGTATTAGTTGGCTATGGGAATGCCTCATAATTAATATCAAGTGGATATTTCTAGTGTCTTGAATGTGAACTAGATCCGTTCTTTAGAATGGCCTTAATAGATTCATGTACACCCAAACTGGATGAAATTCAATTGACTCATAATAAAATCACAGAAAATGAATATGATGTTGTCAGATGGGAAGAAAAAAACAAAATCATGATTAAGGTCATAGCAGGATCAATGCTGTCAAAGTAGAGATAAGGTAGCAGATGAAAAAACAAAAACAAACTCTCAGGCTAGGCATTTTCTTTAATTCATCAGTTGTTTCTATATTATCCTCAATCTTCATTGTTGGTAAAATCTCAACTTCTATTTGTTCTTGTCAAGATTTAAGCAATTCCTCTTTAAAAATCTTGGTCATAGACATATTGAATACATACCATAAAATATTCATGCTCTTTCCCCTTTCTGAGTCCCTCTAAACAAAATGCCCTGCCATCCCTCCAGTTTGAATTTCCTAACAATGAACCTAGTATTAACATAAATAACTGCTTGAAACCTGAAAGATGCTACTATTAACATTACTCTCTCCACAGAAATGTCTATTTTACCATATTGCAGGTTTAACCCAGGTGGAGACTAAGAGCTTAAAAGCTTAGTCCTTGTTCCACATACAGAAACTCTACCAGATCAGAAGGAAGACTTATGGCTAGCTGGCTAAGTCAATATGAGTTCATTACAGACTACAGTGACCCAATCAAAATAGTCCCAGGAATATAAGAGAATCTTAGCCTCAACCTGGCATCTAGACACTAGAGACAATCAAAGTATGACTCTGAAGATGATCCTTTCATGAGAAATTCCAATACTGTAGGTGCTAAATGGACTATAGAACTCAGTAACTGGAAACTAAGGACATGTATTGGGGAATATCTCAATAAATTATGGTGTATTGGGAGGCAACAGAATATCACTGTACCATCTTAAATGGCAACATGGATGATTTCAGAGAAAACTAAGAGGCTTTATGAACTGATACAGAGTGAAATGAGCAGAATTAGAACAGCAATTTAGACATAAAACATTATAAAAAATTAAAGATTTGAAAACTTAGATCAATAAAATGACAAATATGAATCCAAAGGCCTAAAAATTAGGCCTACACTCTTAGAGAAGAATAATGGATGTAAAATACAGAACAAGTCATGCATTTTTGAACATTACTGATTCAGGAATTTGTTTCACTTTGCTATTTATATTTTTATGAGATTTATTCCCTCCATTTTGTTCAAGTGGAGCTAAGTAGGTGGGAGAAAGAAAAAAAATAGAAAAATATTTTTTAAATTAAGTAACTGCTTTATAAAATGTGGGAGCTGAGTTCTTGTGGGATGTGTAGGTTACCTTCTAGATGTTTCTCATGCTCTGACATCCTAAAACAAGGAGGCAAGGTTGATGTTGAGCATGACTTCAGTTTCTTCAGGGAAACTAGAAGATCAGTTATTAATTGACTCTCATATCAATTCAGTACTTCCTGCCTCTAATCAGAACTCCCATTTTTGTAGTGATTAATCATTCCTTAAAGAGAAAACTGATGCATGCTCAGGCTGGGGCCCAAAAGAATTGGTTGGACAATGAAATAGCAAAATTCCCTTTTCTTCCTTCCCTCATCTTTGGCATTTGGCTTCCTGTTTCCCCTATGTATTTCTATCTTTTGGTCACCATCTTCCTTATTTTTCTGACAATTGAGCACATTTATCATGATCTTCCTTCCCCTCCTTTCCTACCTCAATACCTCAAAAACCACATTCTGTTATCCTTCAGTCTCTGACAAATAGGCTTCAGTTCTGTTTGCCAAAACTGATCTTTCTAATATGGCATTTGATCTCTTCCCCTTTCATCCTTGTGAGCTAGCTCTTTTGGTCAGATGTTTTCTCTTTCTCTTTTCTCTCTCTTTTTCTTTATCAACCAGCTGCTTATGGCTAGCTGGCTAAGTCAATATGAGTTCATTACTGTCTGTTAAAAAAATCTTTAAGTCATGACCTCTATTTATATTCCTATATCTTCTAGTTTGCTTCCTTATTCTCACCTTCCTCTCACTTTTCAGCCTCCTAAAATCTAGCTTCTGAATTGAACAATTGAAATTGTTCTCCATAATGTCATCAAAGATCTTGTAACTGCTAGCTAAATCTAATGGCTTTTTCTCTATCCTCATTCTAATTGATCACTCTCCAGACTTCCCAGTGTTGAACAATTTCTCCTTCTAGATCCTCTCTTAATGTATTCTTCTCTTCCTATACCTTTTACTGTTTCTAGCTAGCCTTGCTGGATCATCATCTACCTCTCCTTTATCAAGCTTGAATACACATCATGGTCCTATCTGAGTTTCTGCTGTTTTTCTCTTCCCCATCTCTTCATGGTGATCTTAGCAGATGCTATGAGATCCATTTCATCTCTGTCTTCATAGCTTACAGATCCATCAAGTCAACTATCATCTTTTGTCTTATTACTATTTCTAACTAAGCATTCAAAAAGTAGAATTTAATCTCTCCATCATTAAACGTTCCTTTCCCAATATTTTTCTATTTATATCTAGAGCACTACTATTCCACTCATCACTTGAGTGTGCTATCTCCACTTCATCTATAATTTTTTCCTTTTCTTTATACTCTATGCCAATTATTTGCCAAAAGTTGTTGATTCTATTTCCACAATACTATCTTTGTCTACCCCCTTCTCTCTAGTCCACCACCTCTTACCTGGACTATTATAAAAGGCTCTGCTTCTAAGAGCTCTCTTCTTCAAATCATATTCCACAGAACTGTCAGGTTAATATACCTACATCAGAGGTCTGAACACAGAATTCCCTTGTTCATAATATTTCAGTGGAAATTTCAGTGGAAGTCCATATGACTCCCAGGAAAAAAAATCACATATTTCTCAGGTTGGCATTTTAATTTCTCTACAATCTAGTTCCTACCTGCCTTTCCATATTTGTTTTACTTTGTTCCTCTTCACACAGATTGGTGTGAGGTTAACCTGGTCTACTTATTCCCTTAGCTTCACATTTTATTTCCTATCTCTTTTCCTTTGCATAGGCACTCAGTCATATCTGGAATGCTGTCCTCCTCACTTTTGCCTCTTTGAACCTCTCAGTTCCATAAAAAAGTATTGGTCCAAAGCCTAGTCTTGAGATGTTGTAACTTTTGACAAGTCACTGTCCTCCACACAGATCCACTTTCCTAATTGATGAAATGGGTGATTTGGATTCAGTTAACTATAAAGTTTCTTTCTAGCTCTAAATATTTAATTGTAGGAATATTTAGTTCAGGTGCTACCTTGTACACAAAATGTTTTTGACCCTCCCCCCCCTTTCCTGCCATATGGCCATATTATTCTCATCTCTCCCTCTCTCTCTCCTGCCCTCTCTCCCTCTCTCTCTCTCTGTCTTTCTCTCTCTCTCTGTCTTTCTGTCTGTCTGTCTCTCTCTCCCGCTCTCTCTCCCTCTGTCTCTCTCTCTCCCTCTCTCCGTCTCTGTTTCTGTCTGTCTCTCTGTCTGTCTCTCTCTCTTTCTCTTTCTCTCTCTCTTTTTCTACTCTTTCTTTTCCCCCTCCCATTCTCTCCCCTGAAGTTAATAGTTTTTATTTTTCTGTGTGCATGTTGTATCCCTCACAGTGTATGAAGCTCCTTGAGGTCAGAGACTCTCTCATTTTTGTCATTGTTTCTTCATTTCCCAACCTTGAAAACAGTAGGAACTTCAAAAAAATTTTGTTGCAACAAATTTATGTGCACAAGGATGTTATATCAAAAGTATAATTTCAAATGCATTTAATAGGCTGCTCAGTAATATTAAACACTGTACTGAAATGAGTGGCTATTTCTTGAAAAGTCCTAGTTCAATATCCATTGTGGCTAATGGAAAGACTGTCATGACAACTGTCTTAAAAATTTAGGTAATTGAATGTGTTCAATAGATTAAAAAAACTGGATTCTTACAACAGGTTTAGCACTAAGAGCTGGGGGTATAAAATAATAATGAGTAAAATGCTCCCTATCCTTAAGAATTTTAATTCTTGTAGAAGAAAGAAGACCTAGACACATGAGACAATTATGAAACTAAAGACAGTTTACATTTTGATAGTTAATTCATTAAATTTAAGACTAAAAATATAATGGGTAAGTGCCAAGTTCTATAAGTTGTTACTAGATCCCCTACTTTTTGAAATATGACTCAGATTATTGCATCACCAATGAGATGATAGAGGTAGGAGGCATCTTTAAGTTCATCTCACCAAACTCCTTTTCTTTTTTGATCATAGAATGGTAGAACTAGACCTTGAGGGGGTCTGAGACTCTGTGTAGTGTAACATCCTTATTTTATAGATGATGAAACTTAGGCCTGAGAGAGGATAGGTGACTTGCCCAAGGTCACACAAGTGGTAAGCAGCAGAACAGGGGAATCACACACAGGTTTTTAGGCTCCAGACAGAGCTTTCTTTCCAAGGTTGCTTTCATTTCCTTACATGTTTGTCTTTCTTTCTTATTTTAATGACTAGCAATTAACTTCCAAAGGGAATGGAGCCATGACTGACCTCATGCAACCACTGGTGTCTCTCTTGCTTTCTTTATGACAGTAAATTAGAATTTGTCATTAACCTTCTGAATTAATTTTTCTAATTAATGTAGAAATCCATTTGCAGAAATCATTGCTCATCAGGAAATTTTCTGTTTTTAGCAGAGGTTTTATCCCCACTTTCTTCAGCTTTACCTTGTATAACATGGCTCAAAAGCTTCTCTTCTAATTTGTCATTGTATCTTCAATGTTATATACCATATCATCTAATAATTCTAGCTTTGGCCTCTTTGAAGAAAAAGAGATTCTGAAGGATATTTATGGATCCTAGAAAGGAAACTAAGAAGAAAACTTTCAAGTTGTCTGTATCTAAATTTTAATGATTTCTTAATTTTTAAAATATTATGTTTCCTACATAAACAAGAAAATTAAATGGTGGGAGTGGGGCAGGGAACAGAGTTATTTGTGAGCACATCTATCTTGTTTCCTATAGGGAATTAGACAGGGTGTTAACTCAATAAATACTTATTTATTTTTTGATATAACTTGTATCACTATTTAGCTTCTGAATTTTCTCTTTTTTAATCTGTGCATCTCAATATTCAGCTTTTATCATATCATTCATTTATAAGCACAACAAAAGGTTTATCAACTTCAAATCCAATTTTCCTCATTGTAAATTTCCCCATAAGTGGTAAAACTTTATTTTTATTGATATTTTCCTGTTTGCATTTGTTTTGTATTGGTCCTTTCCAAGTTTAAACATCTCTCTTAAAGTTGACTACCAACCAATTCCCTAACTTTTCCTATTCTTTCTTTTTACCTTTGAACTGAGGGATTTGGTAACTTTGAAAGTTGTTTGAGGATGATATAAGAATAAATAAAAGCTCCCTGATGTTTCCCAGGATAGAGCAATAGACATAAAAATATGACCATATTGGAAACCAATGAGCAGAAAACAAGCCATTCATTTTGAGAGATAATGTTAACTATGAGATAGGCATTACTAAAACTAGGCAGAGATGAATGTCTTGTACTTCATTTTCTGGAATGTGATGGCCACTCTGAAATGAGCCCTCACATCACTGCTAAGACTTCTAGTATAGTGAGACAGTGGATGTCTGTAGGCATCCCCAGAACTCATACAAATATATACTATGCATTTTATATATATATAATGTATATTATATACTATGCATTAACTGCTCAAACTCTAAGAGCAAATTAAGTCAGTATGGAGGTTTCAATGCCCCTTAGGAAATCTTGTCTACAAACACACACAAATTGTAATAGAAAATTGTTGAAGAAATGTGGTTCAATGGACAGGGAAACCCAGTGAGGGGGTAAAATAGACTGTTTTTGCTTCAGACGTTTTTATTGTTCATTGAGTCCAGTTAACCTGTTGATATTTGATCATTTGGAATATCTCCAGTTAGGAAATCCTAGTGCTAATTATAGTTCCTTTATAACTGTTGCCTATGATGACACCCAATTCCAATGACCTTCTTCAGCAGATAAGAGTTGAAGTACTTAAACAACTGCTGCCTTCCGCAAATAGGTTTTTGCTTCTTGATGTAGTTGATTATCAAGTATAAAATGGAAAAAAGCTAAAAGTGTCAACAAAACATAAGCTGATTAAGTGAGATCAGGAAGCTTCATGAATCTATTCTATTTCTTCATTCACTTAACAATGGAAAATAAGTACTGGTGTTGACACATAAGGACATACATAGAAGAATAAGTTGAAATTTCAGAAGTCACTATATTGAGATAATTCTAAGCTACTGATGACTTTAAAAACTCTAGGTGGTTAGAATAGATAACAAAACAGCTAAAATTTTCTCAGATCTTGCTTGGTATTTTATATACCTCACAATTAGTATGGAGCTTTAAAGATCATAAAAACCTATGAAGATCAAAATTATTGCTGTAGTCTGAAACTACTTAATTCAAAGGGACATAGATGAAAGTGTTTTATTGAAGCTGACCTAAAATAATTCTGAACAAGTGCAGATAGATATTATTTATGATTTATATACCTGATTTCACTGTTCTACTAAAGCAGTGGTTCCCAACCTTCCTAATGCCACATATGTGGGTGTATCTGTATGTGGGTGGACCTGCCTGGAGACAGCTAGAGGAGCAGTGTCTTGGTTCCTAAGACCATCAGAAATACGTGTTTTTTGATGGTCTTAGGTGACTCCTGTGACCCCTGTGAAAGGGTCATTTGACCCACAAAGTGTTTGTGACGCACATGTTGAGAACTGCTGTACTAAAGGGTAATAATCAAGATCATGTGTCCAAAGAATACAGGCTATTTTTCCTGTTTTAAAGAATTGGTCATTCACTGTTTCCCCTGCAGGAATGAAGACCTTAACAAACATTGCCAAAATGCAACTTCTTGTCTCTTCAAGACTGAAGTTGGGGCTGTTTCCTTTGTGAAGAGTGAACAGCATCCAGATTGTTAGGACTCTGGGAAGCTGTTGATTTTCCGTCATTTTTAAAAAGGACCAGTGACATCACAGGTGATTTCTTGATGTGTGGGTGAATTGGATTTAAGTGAAATGGAGTTGCACCAAGTCTTCAGCTTCAATTTTTCTTCTAGAGTTATCGAAATCTAGGGGGAAGACAAAAGTCAAGATGATTGGTGATGGCCCAGGATGCAGTGGATGATCCTTGGCGTCTTTGATGTCTGACCAAGCTCTAACTATGCCACAGCACCTGCCTCAGTTGTCTTCATGGCCGTTGGAACAAATTGTTGTCACCTACCCATTCTGCTTGGGGAGCTCTTTGCATGCCAGGGGTAGACATCCCCCTAACTCACTGATTGGTTTCAAGTCCGTCAGTTACCTTGCACTTGGTTTAGCCCATCTGCTGAGATGGTGTACCAGGGTGTGGCTGTGCATGTTACAAGTTCTTTGCACACCAGTGAGAGTTGGGTGACAGGTGGACACCAAAAGTGGATAAGCAGCTCAGAAAAGAAAAAGGCTTAGCAAGACTTCACACCAGAGATTCTAGTCCTCCTGGGATCTCATACCCTGCTTCTGGGGAAGTACTGAACCCTTTTCCCTCAAATAGGAAAAACAAAAATGTGAAAAAGCCCTAGGAAATGAGGCAGTTCTCTCTGCAGACTTCCATCCTGTCACTGTGACTCTCATTAATTATTCCCCTTTGCAGATCCAATTTTCACCCAGATTGGGTTTTTGTTCTTTTCTGCTTGTTGTAGGACATCTTCTATGGCTGAAATAGATGTCTTGCAACATTTTATCTCTCTTTAAAATCTTCTCCTCCCTTCCACATCCCTTTTCAGTGACTGCCCACAAGGGAAAAGATCATTACTTCATCAAATGTTCCTAGAAAACTTTGTATCTCCTTTTGCTCTTATCAAATGCAACCTTGTATTGTACTTATTTGTGCCATGCTGTACATTGCTCTAAAATTATGATTTTTAAATTCCTTGACAGCATAGGTAAACATGTTCTGTTTTCTTTTGTTTTGTTTTTGCAAAAAAATATTTGTTAATTTTTTCTCTTCACATCCACTACATTTTCCCTCCCCCATTTCAGATAGCCACCTTTTAACAATTAATTTTTAAAAAGAGGTAAAACAAATTTAGAAAAACTAAGCAACATATCACTATGTCTGACATTACACACAGCCATCCACACCCATAGTCTTCTACTTCTGCAAAGAAGAGAGCGCAGAGGTACCTTTTCATATCAATTTTGGGGACAAACTTGGCCATAATAATTTTACAGCTTTTAGTTTCAATTTTTTTGTTGTTGTTGCTTTTACATTTATATAATTATAGTTGAAAAGATTGAATTGGTTCTGTTTCATTTTTCTTATTAATCCTATTTGCAATTAATTGTTTTTGTCCTATAACTGCTCAAGCCATGTTTCTTTGCTTCAAACTTAGTTCAGAATTCAGGTGACTCATCATGGGGTAAGTTTAAAAATCCTGTTCTCTGACTAATAACCGATCTATTCTTGCCTCATGGAATTTAACCGACTTTGGGCAATGCATGTGAACACAAGGGGACTGGGTTTAGTATCTTTACACCATCAGGCTATCCTTCAAGGATGTCTGGCTTGCAGTACAAAAAAGTTCGTGTCTGTTATCTCTAAACCTTGTAGCTACACTCAAACAACCAGTACTTCTTAATCTTATGAGAAAAGGGGGTCATTGCTAGTCCCCTTTACCAAACTTCCAATCAATTATATTGTTCCTTGCACTTCAACTCTGTAACTAATTATGTTGTCCTCAATCCCATGTTGCCATCTAGCAGGCCTGCACAACATTAGGCCTGCAGGCAGCAAGTGGCCAGCCAAAGGATTTTAGGCAGATTGCCACTTCATATACTTGCTCTTGTTTGTCACGTGACCCACGGCAAACAGCCATCATCTGTCTGTTTCTATTTCCCTTTACTTGGAAAGTGAACCACTAAACCCTATCCATGGCTCAAAGAAGTTTAGCCTTTTAAAAATGTTGGCTCCTACCTATTGCCAAGTTGTGCAGCACAATCATCTCCCCTGTTTTGTTCTTTGTTCTGTATTCCCCAAAACCTGTGAAAGGGGAACTATCTGCTCAGGGTCTTTGGCATAAATGGAGGCAATACACTCACCCGTTTATTGGCAGGCAATATGCCCAGGTCAATAAATGTTATCTTACTTGGAGAATTGCCCCAGTTTACCTTCTTGTTAAATTTCACCATGACATAGTCATTGTAAATACTACCTTCCTAGTTCTGCTTACTTCCCCTTCTATCATATCATTTTAGTCTTCCCATGATCCTCTGAATTAATCATTTTTCATAGAGAATTGTAACATTCTTTTACATTCATATATCCCAATTTATTTAGCCATTCACCTCATTCACTCATTGGGCATCTACTTTATCTCTACAAGGGCTACCATATTTCTGGAGCCTTTCTTTCTACCCTGACCTTCTTGGGGTTTTTTCCTAGCAGGGGAACCTATGGATTTAAAGTTATAGACAATTTAGTTACCTTTTGTATAATGCCAAATTACTTTCCAAGGGTCTTCGGATCATCTATTGACTAGACAAACTTTCACATTTTATAGATGAGGAAAATGTGACCTAGATATGTTTATTCCTAGTACCTACCATTTTATATTGCAAGTATCAGGTAAATGGCAATTTAAATTGTGTGTTGAACTGCTTTCCAGGCTGGACAAGAATGGATGATCAGAAAGGAGGGGGTGGGGGGAAATAATAATGAACTATTTCCTGGGTACTACTGAGTCCCAAATAATGCTCTTTTTCAGACACTGATTGGTGATTCAGATCTTTCTACTAGATCTCCCAAATTGTGCAGCTAGAAATGAGGGTATTAGAAAGTCACCCACATTAGATTTCTGGTCAGTGATATAGGAGTAGGTCCTTAAATGGAATTTTATCATCTACTTACTAGAGGATATAGAGTCTAGTAGAAAATTTCAGCAAGCAGTGCTAATAAGGGTTGTCCTACTTGGTTGTGGGGGAAAAAAAAGAATGCTCTTGCTTTTTTTTTTTTTTTTGCTTTTCTTTTTTCAATGTAGCCAAAAGAATAGCCTTAAGGAAGCTGCTCTGGGCTAACTTCCATTGTCTAGATTTAAGTTAATAAAATTGCAGCCTAATGGAATTTCCTCTAAGAAATCTCCAGAGTCTTTATTGCCCCAGGGTCTCAGTATCAGAAATATGTGCAGGCTTTTATCCAGAGTAAACTTGAGAGCATGGCAGAGTTTAGAAGGGAGAGAACATTTTACATCATGAGTGGCATTCCTCTTGATTTTTACTCACAAATTTCAATGATTGAGCATTTCAGGTAATTAAATCAAGGAGCTGAAAGTGGTGGTTTTATTTTTTTAATTCCCATTTTGTAGGATATGATCAAAGAACTGACACAACTGATAAGCAGTTGACTGAGGTTTTTTTTTCTTTTCTCTATTCTAATTCTATTTTTCTTAAATTGGGTCTGAATTGAAATTTACATAATTAGATATATAATCATTTAAGAGTTTTAATGTTGATATTCAATGGTCATCCATCATCTTCATCTTTATCATTAAATTTCTGTACTTGCTCACTTGTTCTGGTGCTAGACAAAGGAGAAATGCAACAAGTTTTAAGATAGCACTTCCAAAAAAAATCTAAGATCCAGAGGTAGTGCTCTTTAAAATAATAATTTTTATTGGTGCCTTTTATTTTTATATTTCACTCATTTTCAGATATACTCTGCTTATCCCAAATGAGCCCTTCTTCAGCAAAGAAAAAGCTGAGGAAAATAAACTTGATTGAGAGTGTATATGGCAGCAGTCTTCAACCTGTGGGTCACATCCCCTTTGGGGGTCCAAAGACCCTTTCACAGTGGTTGCCTAAGACCATCTGAAAATACATATTTCCGATGGTCTTAGGAACCGAGACACTGCTCCTCTGTCTCCAGGACTGTCCACCCACATGCAGATACACCCACATACAAGTATTAAAGGGTAGTTGCATTAGGAAGTTTGAGAACCACTGGAATATGGCATTCCACATGCTAGTGCCCCATATCTTGAGAAAAGGAAAAGAAGGAGAGTAGCCCTTGTTTTTGATAAGCTTCCATTATAGTCAGGGAAATGAAAAATTAACAAAAATGCAAAACCAATTTTAAAAATCAAGTGCAAGGCTATGCTAAAAGCAGAAGTTACAAAGGGGGTCAATGGTCCTTGTCTTCAAAGAACTTAATTCTATGGATGAATGAAAGAATGTAAGGAGAGATTGCTAGGTGGTGCAGTGGAAGATTTGAACTCACATCTGGATTCAGACACTTACTAGCTGTGTGATCCTAAACAAGTCACTTAGCCCTGTTTTCTTCAGTTTTCTCATCTGTAAAATGAGCTAGTGAAGGGGATGGTAAACCACTCCTGTATCTTTGCCACGAAAACCTCAAATGGAGTCAGGAAGAGTTGAATGTAACTGAACAACAAGAAAGAAGACATCAGAAGATAAGCAGAGGGCTATGAGTGTCTAGGAAGAGTTCATATCTTTCTTGCTTATCCAACTTGAGAGTCCAATGAGGAGAAAGGTTATTTTTTTCCCAAGTGCAGATCTATTTTTTTAAATAGATTCTTCATTTAAATACATTCTTCACAAGTATGCCTAAGGGATGAGTGGTGTATGTGAGTGGGGTACATGCTCTGAACTCTCTGTAAAGACACCTCAGATTGAGAAGGGAGAGAAACTATCTCCATATCAGAGGTAGACTTTTGTAAGATTGGACAGACCTGAGCCCTAGGCTTCCTAAGAAATTACACAACCTAGTTCCCTCCTTCCTTTGCTGTCAATCAGCCTTAAGCCCTTCAGGAATTTGAGGAATTGAACCCTCCCCCTTCTTCTTGTTAGCCTTTGACAAATAAGGACATGAACTAGTTTCCTGGTTTCCTGTCCCACCTCCCAGTCAATAGGGGAAAGCAGCAGGTTTCTTTGTTATTCACTAGTGGGGGAGGGACAGCCAGGGGGGAGGGAGCTTAACTGTGTTACCTTATGGTATAAATTCTTGTTCTGTCCTCATGGAGAGGACTACTGTCTTGTTCATGTCCTCATGGAGAGGACTACTGTCTTGGGGGAAGGAGGAGAGAAAAGGGGGAAAGAGAATAAAAACTTCCTCTTCCTTCCTCAAGATCCCTCTGACTTTTGATTTTTCTTGGGTAGGGGATTTTTGGGGTCTCTGACCCCACACATATGGATAGAGATCCACATTTTTGGTTAAGAAGTCATAGGTCCAAATATTGATTTAGATCTTGATCTGGTAACTTAAATTGAAAGAATGAAAACTGAAAAAAAATTCCATCCAGATGTCTCATGGTTCTTTTTTTCCCTCTTCCTTGTGGTAGATGTAACCCAGGACTCAGGTATATCCAGTCTTACAAGATCTCTTCCTCTACTGGCCACCAGTGAAGATGAAAAATTTTCAGGGACACACAATTCACCTAGATTATGTTAATATTGTAAGAAGACAAAACAAAAAGACTGTATACTATTCCCCTAAAGGAAAACCAAATCAGGGTACTGCAGAATAACATTTTATGCCTATTTCAGAAATACATGATGTGACCAATGGAGTTTATTTCAATATTAGTAATATAAATGGCATATTTTGCAAAATAAATATATGAGGAACATACCTCTGGTTTTGCAAATATAACTTAATTACTCAGACTAATGGAGAATTTTATGCATGGATTATCTCAAATCATGGATAAAAATATGTAAATTATTCATAAAATAAAAAAATCCTAGATGATTATTCTATGCTATAATTACTGAATGCCATACTTTAAAAGAATATACTTCAGCATTTCTAAGCATTTGTACTTAAATACCGAAATTGATATCATTAAATTATTTTTACATAATCTAGTATTTTTCAAATGTCAACAGCTATTTACTAGTTCTATCAACCTGGACCTGTCACTTATTCTTTCTCATCTGCAAAATAGGGGTGATCACACCTCCTTTGAAGGGTTATTATAAAGATCAAATGCAATGATGTATGCAAAGCACTTCATAAATCTTAAAGTATCATTTTAGCTGTTATTATTAACACTTTCCTTAACCCAGACCCTGGAGATAGAAGAATGGGAAAGACAGATATATAGATACAGATATAGAAAGACAAGCATAGACTATGGATGTATAATGCACACATAGATACATACAAATAAATATTGTATATATTCTCTACACACACACACACACACACACAAACACGCCTTATGCCTCCTCTTAAGAGTTTACATTCTTTTATATGGGAAATTACATGCATACAATAAGTAAATAAATATTTTAAAATATTACAAAAAACAAAACAAAAAACTCCTAAACTTTATTTTTTGAGAATCAAAGACTATTCTGCGATCTTGAACTTTATTTGGGAGAATGTGATATATGCCTATTTAACTAAGGAGGTCAGGGAGGTGCAAATTCATTAATGTGACTATGTGGATTTTTGAGAGCTAAACATAAAGCCTTGAGTCATTTCTTTACTACTGACTAAGTTCTTAGGACTTAGATTCTAAGGTTGTTCCAGTTTAGATTGGTCAAGATATAGAACAAGTTCATTGTTACTGTTTAAACTGTATCCTGGGTATTAAGCATGAGAGACAAGATGCCAGTTTTCACACTGACAACTAATTAAAATTTAATTTGAAATACTTTTCAGTCAATTCTGTATGTATTGAGTAACTGCTAGTGGACTATAAGCTTCCTGATGGCAGGGTCTCTGTCCAGTAATTTTTTGGTATACAGTCACAGAAGTGAATTTAATTTTCTGCACAGAGTGGACCCTCTCTACATGTTGTTGACAGATTAAAAAAGTGGTATTTCTTTCTGGTATTCTACACTGCCTCAATATACAACTATTCCAAGAAAATGAAAACAAACTCTTTCTAGAAATTTCCCTAGAACTCTACCCATTCTTAATACAATATCCACAACAACAAAAGGAATAACAATGAGCAAAATATACATTTTGTGGAATTAATTATTAAAATAATTATAATAGTAACAAGAATCAAAGCATTTGTATGGAACTTCAAGCTTGCAAAGGATTGTACAAATCTTACCTGATTTGATTCTCAAAACAGTCCTGTGAGCTAGGAGCTAAAGTTATTCTCATTTTTAAAAAGATGAAAATGAAGGAAGACAGGAAAGAAAGAAGGAACTAAGGAACAAAGGAAGGTAGGTTAGTTTATATAGTTGTGTGTGATGTACTTTACGAATGCTCATCTTTGAATTCAGATTTGAACTCAGGTCTAGTGAACTTCGGCCCCGTGTTCTGCCCTCTGTGCTATCTTTGGTGTTTCATTTTAGTCTTGTCTGACTTTTTGTGGCCCCCTTTGGAATTTTCTTGGCAAAGATCCTGGTGTGTGGTTTGCCATTTCTTTCTCCAGCTCATTTTACAGATGAAGAAACAGAGTCAAACAAGGTAAAGTTGAAGAGGTTACCCAAAGAGGGTTAGGGTTGCCTGAGACCCCAAAATACCAACATGTTGGGTCCTGCAGAAAGAATTCCACTCAAGTCTTCTTGGCCAAAGAAAAATAAAGTTTATTGAAAGTTCAAGTTCGCCATATGGGGTAGACTCTTAAGGAGCCAGTCTATGATAAATCGTTCTATGGAGCTTTCACACAGTAAGTCTGTGCTAAGCTATTCTATTGGGCTCTCACAGAGAAAGTCTGTGCTAGAACATTCTGTGGCACTCTCACACACAGAGGGAAGATGGGGTCTTATATACAGAGGAATGCAGGGGTGGTCTGGAGGAGGAGTTTGGGAAGGGTCTTCAGGAGGAGTCAATGAGGTCAGACTCCAGTAATGAGTTTGGGGAGGGTCTTCAGGAGGAGTTCATGAGGTCAATGTAAGAGTGGATTGATATTTTGATAGGCTCCAGGGTGGAAAGCAGATGGACAATGGAGGGCCAGGTTAGTAACAGAGGTTTGGGCACAGCCACAATGAAATACTTATGACCTCTGCAAATGCCTCATCAATGACAAGATTCAATCAGACCTCAAGGGGTTTCCCAGAGCACGTACCTCAAATATTCAAGGAGAGATCAAAGGGGTGGGCCCCCCCCCCCGGAGCCTACACCTATCAAAGTGACTTGCCCAGGATCACACAGCTAGCTAATGTCTGAGACCAGATTTGAGCTCTGGAAGACAAGTCTTCCCCACTTCAGATCAGGCACTCTATTCATTGCACCACCTTGCTGCCCATTGTGCAACCTAGCTGGACCTAACTAAATGCAAATAATCTGGTGTGAGTGTCTGTGGGAGGGATTTTGAGTTCAGAAATGCTGGCTCATATCTGACCTTAATAATCAGAGACAACCCTCTTTGTGTCTTAGTTCCCAAAGGGGAATATAAACACCACAGAAGTATCAATACTTTGAACAAATAATCTCCACAATTGAGGATGGCAGTATGATCCAGGACAAAGATAATTGGGTCTGTAGTCAAGGGATTAGCTTTCAAACTCCATAGTCTTTACTGTGACAAGTAGTCTCCAGAAAAGTCATTTAACTCCTTTCAATTTCCCCACTTGCATAAGAAGTTGGGATAGGTGATCTGCAAGATACTTTCATTCTTTAAATTTGAGCCTAAAGTATTTTCACCATGGATCACCACTCTTTTTGCCAGTTATAAAAAGGGGATAAAGTATCCAATTTTTTTTTTGCCCATCTACAACCTTTTTACCTGGCAGCTGGTGGTGCATTGGATAAAACATTGACCCTGAAATCAGGAAAATCTTAGTTCAAATATGGCCTCAAACACTTAACAGCAGTATGACCCTTGACAAGTCACTAAACCTCTTTGCTTCAGTTTCTTCATCTGCAAAATTGGGATAATGTTAACACATGTCTCAGAGTATTTTTTAAAGGATTAGATCAAATAATAATTATAAGAGCTTAATACAATGCCTAGCCCATATGAAATAAAATATAAATATCAGCTTGTTATTATTAGACATGATATGGTTATTCAGACACACAGATATGTCTTTTTGCAAAGGAGATGTCTATTTAGAATCCAAAACTAACAGTTTCTTAATGATCTTTAGGAGATGGTTACTGCATTTTTTTTCTCTTGCTAAAAGAAATGATTTTGAGAATATCTCCATAATACACATTCATTAAACAGAGTTTTAAATGTTGTTAATAAGCAATTAAAATCTCTTTGGTATTCAGAACTTGAAGATTTGCTGGGGACACTTCTGTTTTAATTTATCAGAGGGTGCATTTTATCTACTTCATTCTTATTCCAGGAACTATGCCAAAACTCTTCTTCAAAAGAAAAAAAAAAGAAGAGGCATAAATATTGTCTTGCCACATGATAGGATGAATGATATTTGCTGTGGCTCACAGACAAGTAAAGAAGAAACAGAGTAATGTAATCTTGAACTAGTTGCAAATCATTGATTAAATTCCTTATTCTAATTATTTCATAAACATTAATTTTATGTTACACCACAAAAATAAATCTTTGGCCAATAATATGGGAATAGTCATATTAATATTGTGTCCTAAATGTTCTCCCCCCCAAAATCATTTTAAAAAACAACCTTAGCATATATTCCTCTTTTCCATATGTTTTCCTTGAACTAGTTCTCCAAAATTACTGCTATTGATGTGCATAATACAGACCTAAAGTTTCTCTTCTTTTTCTGTTCTACTATGAATATGAAAATAACCTCTTTATTGGGTATGTATTAAGTTCTGAAAAAAATTAAAATAGTACTATATAATTCTAACCAGGAGAACTATTTCTCAGCATGACCTCTGTCAGGAAAAAATAAAATGTATTTTGAGTAACTAAATATAATGCTAAATATTCACTCATTTTAATTTCTCCATGAAATAAAAAAAGCTCACTGTAATGAACTGCTATTATTTATTTATTTCTGATGTGATTTATTAAAAATTCACTCATTGCCTGAAGGCCTTTGGGAGCATATATAAAAACAGGGGAAAATACATGAATTAAATTAAATATACCAACAGCTAAACTCCTCATTAAAAAGAACAGCAGGGCTCAGTCAATGCGCACCAAAAAGATAAATGTTGCACTGTCTATGTATAATTCAGTTGTGATGGCTCACTCTATACCTGACCTCCATTGAGAATGACAGAAGAATGAAATTAACATTTTCATGCAAGTGTGATAGGAT
Organism: Pseudocheirus occidentalis; assembly: GCA_028646575.1. NCBI lineage: Eukaryota > Metazoa > Chordata > Mammalia > Diprotodontia > Pseudocheiridae > Pseudocheirus > Pseudocheirus occidentalis. Next base: position 53,646,734 of record CM053601.1, read on the forward strand.
CTATTGTCTATACAAAGGAAAGAGGCCACTGCCATTGGAGTACTAGTCAAATGATAAAACTGTGATATCTAGTGAAGGCTGAGTAAGTGGTCAGCTCACACAGTCTCTTCCTTGTCTCATTCTTTCTTTTATTTCTCCTCACTCCTATCCACCCCCCAACTAAAGATGACCAAAAAACCCTACTTTTTCTAACTTACAAGCTATTTTCTCCATATCCTGCAGTAGTTTTTAAAGTAAAAATCATTTTTAACATTTATAAATAAGGTCATTGTCATTTGTAAGGAAAGTAGGAAGATTCCTACTGATTTTCCTTAAATGGCTCCATAAGATATGACCTGCCCATGTAATACTTTCTCCATTCCTGTAGAGATCCTTACTTTCTGTTTTCAAATCATTGTTAAAATGAACGTATTAGCTAACTAAAACTCAGGTTTCACTTCATATCCACATATTGGCAAAGATTTTTTTAAAAATGAGAAAGCTTTTTTTGGAAGGGGCCGGAGGGAAAGTAGGTAGACATATACTCAAGGTAGAGTTGCCAACTATTACAACCATTTTGTAAAGCAATTTGGAAATATCTATAGATATATAGATATATATCCATCTAAATAGATATAGATAGATAGACAGACAGACAGACAGACAGACAGATAGATAGGTAGATAGGTAGATAGATATATTTAAAGTTACCCAAAGTCTCTGCTAAAGCAATATCCAAAGAGGTCAAAGACAGAAAAAGGAGCCTCATGTAATAATACTTAACATTTGTAGAGAGCTTTATTTTTTTACAAATATCTTTGTGAATATTATCTCATTTTATCCTAGCAATAATCCTTAAAAACATTAAATATTGAAATATTAAAATTAAATAGCACCCAAAACAGGTGCTATTATCATTTTTATATGAATAAAATAAGGTAAACAGAAAAGGTGAAGCAACTTGCTCAGGATTACAATTGTCTGAGGTTAGATTTGAACTCAGATATTGATGACATCAGCATCACAAGCATTCTAGCTACCAATACGCATCAGAACATTGATTGCAGCACTTTTAACTATAGCAAAGTATTTGAAACAAAGTATATCTATATTTTTTGTTTTTCAGTTGTTTACAAATAGTTTAAAAAATATTAACTCATTTTATCCTAATAACAATTTCAGGATATAAAGGTTATTATTATTCCCATTTGAGGCATATTCCTTCTTCAGGAAAGTGAGGCAGGGAGAAAAAGTTAAATGAATTGCCCCAAATCATATAGCTAGTGTCTGAGGCTGAATTTGAACCTAGGGCTTTGTGACTTCAAGTCTATCACTAGACCAATTAAGAAATAGATATTTATTTCACCCATTTAGTTCACCCACGTGCATCAGATTATTAATTACAGGATGTTTAATTATTCAAGTATTTGAAAAAATAGATACACATAAATTGAGGAATGGGTAAATAAATTGTGGTATAAGGAAGTAATAGAATACTCTGAGAAATGACTATGAAACATTCAGAGAAGAAGAACTGATATAAGGGGCGGCTAGGTGGTGCAGTGAATAGAGCACTGGCCTTGGAGTCAGGAGTACCTGAGTTCAAATCTGGCCTCACACACTTAACACAAAAAACTAGCAGTGTGACCTTGGGCAAGTCACTTAATTCCAACTGCCCTCCAAAAAAAAAAAGAAGAAGAACTGATAGATAATGAAATTAGCAGGGCCTGGAAAAATAATATACATAATACCTGAGACTATATACATGGGAAGAACATAAAGCAAAATTGAAAAGTGAACAATTATATTAATCAAGTCAAATAAACATGTGTTGAACAAATGTACGGTCCAGTCTTCTGTTTTGGGAGATTATGGTTATGGATGGTAAATAGGTTTTCAGGCATAGTTGAGGATGTTTCCTTTTTCTGAATTAATTTTTTCCCTCTCTTTTTAAATCTATTAGAAGTGATTGATAGCTATGGGATGAGGTAGGGGTTTATTGAAAACAAACATTTTATAAAAATGAAAGATAAAAACTTTCAAAAGTTTAAATGAATATGTTATATGAAATGAGAGAAGAGGACATAAGTAACTTCTTCATTGTCACATCAATTGACATCACATTAATTAGCTTTCACTTTAGAAAGTAGAGATGGGTGTGGGAAGGGCATTGGACAGGAATGGAATAAGGGAGGAGTAGCTCAAAGAGAAGATGACATGGAATCTCTTTTTGTGGAAGATTCTATAAGGAAGTCAGTGTGGCAGATGAGTGAAGGGACCCTAAAGAAGAAAAGCACAAAAAGAGGACTCCTTGGAAGGCACAGAAGTGACCAAGACAAGTTTACCCATCATAATTTTAATAGAAGCACAGACTCTCAGATTTGGAAGGGACCTCAGGGGCTCTTTAGTCTGAGCCATTCCTAATAAGAATCCTGTTCCATTTAAGACTTTACTTAAATACCTACAAGTATAAGAAAACTCACTACCTTTTGAGGCTGCCTATTCAACTTTGGGAATTTACTCTAGTTTTTTGGCATTTTCCCTTAAATTCAGGAAGTGTGAAAACAAATGTTTAAGACTAAATTCTGGGAAAGGTGGGGATCTACTCATAGAAGACTTTTAAGTTTAACCTATGATATTAACAATTTTTCTATCACGTTTCTATGCCATAAACAAACAGAAAAACAATAAATCAAGGTGTGATTTGTAGCACCTACCAATTTCTGATATGACAATGGTCATACTGAAAATTTAACAATTCTGGTACCTGGCTGAAGCTAGCTCCAGCACAAACACTACTTACATAAAAACCACATGTGTCTTTTTTGAAACTTCAACCCATTGCTCTTAAATCTGTCATTCGGAACATAGTGGAATCAACATATTCTTTCATCCACATGGAAATGCTTCAGATACTTGAACAAAACTATCCCATCCCCTTTAATTTTCTGTAGGCTAACCATCTCCAATTTCCATGTTGATAGATGTAAGAACTGATCAGTGCAATGACCAACCACTGTTTCAGAGGAATGATGATGACATATGGTGTCTACCTCTCAACAGACAAGTGATGGACTCAATGTACAGAATAAGACATATGTTTTAGCACATGTTCAATTTAGGATTAATTTTCCTTGTCTATGCATATGTGTTGCAAGGGTACCTCTCTGCCCCTGCATGGGAGGGATAGTGGTGAGAGGAAAAGAAAATAAATAAATGTTAATTTAAAAGAATATTACTCTCAGTTTCTTCAACTGAAATTCATTGTATCTGATTCAGAGAATTTTCATTGTCTTGACTGTTACCTTGACATTCTCCAGCTAATCAATATCTTACCCAGAATGTGTTGTGCAAAACTCAAAACAGTGTGGGATGGATGATGTCAGCATCCTGTTAATTTAAGTTCAATAACGTGATACAGTGAAAAATTCCTAATTCATCAAACAGTTAACAAAAGGAGGTTGACTTTTCCCTAACACAATGAGCCTTCGTAACAATGATACAGTGGCACTTATCTTCTGTAAATGTAGGTTCCCCTCTATCTTTGTCTTCTTATGGAAGCTCATCTGGTCAGGGCAAAGGGGGTGGTGACAAGCTTGGCTTTTAGACATAAAACTGGAAGGACTCCAACCCCATGTAGAGAGGACATTTTGTGCCCCTAGACAATCAGTAAGCCAAGGGTCAAGGGTCACCATGAAGTTATGCACAAAGGGGGGCATAGCTTGAGACATGACCCACTGATAATTGATAATTAAGTCCTGATTTTGTTGTCAGAGGGAAGGCTTAGAGCAGTAGTTCTCAACCTAGGAGTTATGTTTAATTTGTAACAATGAAAATACATCCTGCATATCAGATAGATACATAACAGTAGCAAAATTACATTTATGAAGTATCAATGAAAATAATTTTATGGTTTGGGGTCATCACAACATGAGGAACTGTATTAAAGGGTTGCAGCATTAGGAAAGTTGAGAACCACTGGGTTAGAGGGAGCAACCTTGGTAAATATCGGTGTTATCACAGTAGTCTATGGTCTTCAAATTGTGCCCCCAGGACACTAGTGGACACCCAAAGAGCTGTTCCAAGATATTTTTGGCCTACAGCTGTCATGTAAAAAAAAAAAAAGACAATGGGACACTGAGTCCTTTGGACATAAAAGTTTGGGATTCTCTAGTCTAGGTAATCTCTGACCAGGAAGAGTATAGGGGACTTGATACTTCCATTCTAATGGATTCTATGCCACATGTGTAGTTTTTCCCTCCTGCTGAACACCCTCCTTTCTCCAAACATTAATTAAAAAAATGTAGGAAGAGATAAACAGAAATTCATATCTTAAGCTACCTTTGAAACTCAATTTTTGGAAATGATGAAATTTGCCTTTGAATTCTCCATATATTGCATATTACATTGCCTGATGTATTTCATACTGAAAGGACATTCCACTGATTCAGATCTAGAATGCTTCCATTTAAGACCAAATATGATTTTGTTCCAGGATGGTACCCTTTTTCAGAAGACTACTAGGAAATTGGATTGAATTTAATATCCCATTTGATGTAAAAACTAGTTGATTCTGGGTTTCTAGAGCCTCTCCTAAGCTGTTAAATTTTCCAAAGTGGATTCAGAAATATTTTTTGGGGGTAGAGGGGACAATGGGAAATAACATCCCAACCTCTTGCCCTTCTGGACACTAATCCAAGTTCCAGGATAGAATTGCTTAATGATCCTTTAATGTACATGAGATTCATGCTATGCCTGAGCATAGTTGGAAGATGCTAGATTGAGGCTAAAATGCATACACCAAAAGTTTACCTCCAAATTAAATTGTTGATTCACAGAGAATACCACCGCTGGGATTCCTCCATTCAGCCAGAAAACCAAATTCATAGGATATGGTAGATGACAGAAAGTTTACAATTGCCTTTTTTTTTTTTACCACTTTTTTACACTTAGCAAGGTATGATCTAACTAGCCCAGGGAAAAAAGACAATGATGTATGACAGCATTCAACTCAAAGAAACAAAAAAAAAAAACTCAGTTGAAGGGTTCATCATAAAGAAAGGACAGTGGTCACTGTTTCTAAAAAGGGGCCACTTCCCTTTAGTAGCTAAGGAATGACTAATGACTTCCCTCCAAAGATTGCACTTTTAAAAGAATGAATAAGTTTCAGAGGCCTCTGAGAGATAAGTATTGCTTTCCTCCTGGTAGCATAGCTAACAGTTGAGATGGAAAAAAAATAAAAAAGAAGTTAGACAGTATTTCAAAGCCAGCTTCTATAAATGTAAGAGAGTAGATACTGTCCATCTTTGCCCCTAAATCACCCAATACCTAAACCATTTTTATGCCTTTCAATTTATTTTTTATATCGCCTGCAAATTCTCGTCATCTGAAGCCTGCTAGCCCAAGGGAAGCTCCTGGGTGTTCTCACATCAGCATAATTGCATATCCCACACTTCCCAGAGGTAAGATACCCCTGTAGCAGTGTCCAACTCTCAAAGATTAAGCTCATATTTGGTGACACAATGAGGATTTTGCAGACAGACATTTTAGCCATTTGTATATCTCTAGGTCTATTTTCTAGAATTGTCCTGTCCCTCATCAACATTTTTTTTTCTAAACAAAATAATTACTTTCATTTTTTTTCTAGTCTCAAATAGAATACGAATGTAATTCAGCAACTTACTTTAGTTCTCTAATCCCTATTATGAAAAATGTCATGGGTTAATATATTTATGCCCTACTGAGAATTAAAGGGGAAAAAAATGCTTTGAGAATGTAATGAGGTCATGTATTAATGAAGAAAGGCCAGGAGAGATCATTGACAGTAGATAAGGCAACATTATTTTCCATGGTAGCCAAAACAGTCATAATTCAATGATGGGGAGTTCTTTTATTTTTGGATTTGAAAGGAAATAAGCCAAGACTCTCCAAGTTGATATAAACCACAAACAAGATTTCCTACAGTAGGTTAGGAGGCAAAAAAGATGGCTCATTATTGTACCATCTCCAAGTTCAAAGAACGGAGAACAGATAGCAGTCTTGTGAGTAGGTGGTATGAAATGATGTCCTTGTTTTATATATTTCAGCACTACCTCAGTGCTGCAAGGGAATACAATAGTCTGATAAAATATCCTAATGATAGATACAATGAATAAGGGAATGATTATAAAGAAACAAGAATCCCAGAGAGACCAACACCCCCCCCCTGCTATTTTTTAATTTTTTTTTAACATTATTATTCATTAGCCAGAAAGGAAGGTAGAATAAGGGTGAAAGATCCCAAGTCTCTTGTAAGCTCAGTAGGCTGTCTTTAAATTAATCTTATCGACAGATTCACTTGTGACAGCCTCCAATTCTATTTCCAGGCATGAACAAGCAATCGAACTGAAATGCTGGGAATTTTAGAGTATGCCAGCTATAAAAAGACATTTTGTGTGCTCTCTTTGAAAGCTAGTGTTAATGTTGATGAGGCTGGGTCAGATGACATTAAAATACATCAGAATTATTTTGCATTCAAATGTATATGTTATGTGACAAATTCAAAGTTTAATATGAGGCTAGCAAGGAAAAGGTGATTAGAAAACATGTATCTACAAAGCCTAGAAACTAAATTAAAGATTTAGAAGTAGAAGGAGGGGCGGTTAGGTGATGCAGTGAATAGAGCATGACCCTGAAGTCAGGAGGACCTGAGTTCAAATCTGACCTCAGACACTCAACACAAAAATTAGCTTTGTGACCTTGGGCAAATCACTTAACCTCAATTGCCCTATCTTCCCCCCCTCCAAAAAAAAGAGAAAATCCCCCCAAAAAGACCCCAAACAAACAAAAAAGAAGTAGAAGGAATCTTATAGGTCATCAAATACAACATATTTGTCAACTTATGTTTGTAAATTATGCCCAGTGAGGTCAAATGATTTGTGTAATGTCACACAGATATCTAAGTAACAAAGCTGGGATTTGTATCCACATCCACTAACTCCAAATCCAGTGTTTTTCCATAGTACCTATTCCTTACTTTAATACAGTTTATGGTAAGAATGTATAGAATCTGATTTCAAATGGAAGTAATTTACATTTTTTATCTCCTACCCGTCCCCTATGAAATAATATTGAAAATAGTAAAAATAAATATTGATCTTGTTTTCATTACTCTTAAGAAAATAGGGTATTATATATGGCTATATTGGGGGGAATATTTGAGAAAAATTGCTATTTCCCATTATTATCATTATCATTATTATTATTGTTATTGTTTAAAACAGAAACCCATCTCTGATGCTATCATAGCAAGCTGTAATCCATCTTTAGTCAGGGAGATAAACTAACTGACCTTTAATCATCTCTAAGCCTTTTCATATTACTAAGAACATCAAGGTCATCTTTCATAAGCTATCTTGTCAACTCTCTTCTATATCTCAAAACCTTTCTAAACCTTCACTCACACATTCTCCCTTTGCTCCTGTCTCAGATGAGATAGACCATCAATTGTTAACTCTATCTTTACCTCAAGTTTTTTTTCTAGGATCTCTATTCTCATTCACTGTTAAATGTCTAGAAAGATTATTCTACCTTTGCTACCTCTATTTTTTCATCACTGATTCATTCCTCAGTCCTCTGCATTCTGGATTCCAAATACATCTCTCAATTGAAATTGTTCTTTCAAAGGAGACTTATGAATGAAGAAACACTTATTAAGCACGATGGGCTAAGTACTGTCCTGTGCTTACACTTAGGATTCAGATAGAAAGGGGAGAGAATTTGGGTGCTAATTTCATTATCTGTAAAATGAAGGGGCTATTATAATCTTTTAGCTACAAATCTATATTGCTATGACTCTTAATCTGGCACGTAAGGTTCCTCCCAGTATCTAGATCTCATTTACTTTTACAGTCATATTCTACATTATTCTCCTTAAAAAAACAATACTTTTTAGTTAAGCTGTGCTTGACTTGGAATACAATTACACCAGATTTCTTCCTTACTTTAAAGCACTTTCTTTACATTTCTGCCTATCCAACTAATTGATAAGTTTTTATTCAAATGCAATGCATGTATCTGGAAGATATGTTCCAGATGATATTCCAGGTGCTAGGAATACAGAGACAAAACAGAAACAGTCCTTGCCTTCAAGGAGATTTCACACAAAAGGGAGGGAAATTATGCACCTAAGTCTAGATACAAAGCAAAAGCAAATTTATGGAAGCAAGGAGGGGGAAGTTCAAGCATTTGGGAACATCAGGAAAAGCCCCATGCGGTGACATTGGAGCTGAACTTGGAAGGAACCTAGGGATTCTAATGGTTAGAGATTAGGAGGGAAGACATTCTAGGCACAGATGACAGAATGTTAGTTATTAACTGGCATTTGTTAAAATCTTGTCTTTTTCTTTGTTTCAGTTCAAATTTTTCCTCCATGAAGCTTTTCCTGATTCTATACCTTTCCCTTCCATTCAAAATTTCTCTTTCCCTTCAAGTTGTTTTAGGAGACTTTGTCTAGAATTGTTCATTGGATCAATTACATTCTATGGTTGGATTATATTTACCTCTATATATGTAGAATTCCTTATGTGGCATGGAAACAATAAATTGTAAGATCCTTCCTTCAGAGCAGATGTTGTGAAATTTTCCATTTTTGTTCTCCCAGCATATGGTGCCTTGCCCATAATTAACAAGCAATAAGCATTTGCTAAATATTTTGAAGTAATGTTGGAATGTTAAAATTATATTTTCGGGGGCGGAGCCAAGATGGCGGCATAGAAGCAGCAAAGCACCACAGCTCCCACACAAACACAGTAAAAAAATCATAAAATGGGACTCTAAACAGATTTTCAAGCTCCAAAACTCTCCACAAGACAGAAAGCACATCT
>CM053601.1:53656076-53675702 GCA_028646575.1 Pseudocheirus occidentalis
ACCTAATTATTTAAAGTGAATGTTTGCTGTTCTGTCATTTGCTTACTTGCCATGTTAAAGATTAATATTAAGGTTTCAGTTGGTAAAAGGAAAAAAAAGAGTAATTGGGGGTTGGAGGGCTGGGGAATTGAATTTAATTCATATTAAGGAAATGAACATTTTCACATGAAATAGTAAGATTACTTCTTGGATAGATATATGAATACATCTATGTAACTTGATTTGCTCAGATGGAAGCCCATGTATATATTATCATCTGCTCCCTAACCTCCCACAAATCTTCCACAAGGGGGGCACTAGCGTGGGCATTTGCCTTTCTCTAAGGTCTCTTGACATTGTGTGTTTTTGGTTTAATTCTTGTTTTCATCTTTTTTCTTTCCTCTCATTATATGACTGACCCACTTCCCCTTTCTAGATCTTTAATAATATATTATACATTGCTTTTGTGTGTGTGTGTGTGGTTAATTATCAATAACTTCCTACAGTCTATTTATAACCCATCATTCATCTATTGCATTGTTCATAAGTAAACATAATGAGTTATATACAAAGATCAATATCAAATGTGAAATAAATTCTGATGCTACCTTTAATTTTGTGGAGAAAAAACAAGCCTTTATAGCTTATATACTACAAAGCTTTGCCAGCTCAATCAGCACATTCTGTTAGAAGACAGCTGGACAGAGTTATGAGCAATCAGTGATTTGCTATCAACCTAGTAAGATGAAAAGGATAAAACAGATTTCCTTTTACAAGACATAATAAACAAATATATGTAGGTATGGCTACCAGGATAATGAGAATGAGTTTTGTAATCATAAATATTTCCTTCAAGGATCTATCCATAGATGTTTATAGAATTGCAATTATGCAGAGTGGGTTAAATTTGTCACTTTTGTCACTTCTTTTTCCAAGTCAGAATTCAGCAGTGCTAGTACCTGGTCTTCTTTCAATCTTTACATGAGAATCAAGTATTGGACTTGGAGTGTTCTTTATCATCTGTGAAATGTGGCAACCTTCTTCATTAGAGTGACCTTTTGATATTCTACACATTTCTGCATTGAGTATCTCTATCTTTTCTATAGTTTAGTAAAACTACAAACAAGGAGGAGGAGGAAGAGAATTAACCCATCAAAATGCAGAATATGGATAAAGGTCATGTTAGTAGGCCATACAATTTTAATTCTCAACATATAGAAGATAATAAAAATCTGACACCTCATTCTCATGGCGAAGATTGTAATAACAGAATTGAAAACATTGTAAATTATCCTTCATGCAGGACTGCAAAGTTGAAAGAGAATAATAGTATTTGTCCATTTTCATTAAATTTTTAAGATTATACTTTGTTTCATATAAGAAAAAGGAACTACATTAAATATAAAGCAGAAACTCTAGCAAGGCATTTGGGAAAATGGGTACAGTCAACTTACACTTATCTTTTGGAGATAAATGGAAGATATGTAGATTTAGATCTTGGAAGGGGTAGGGAAGAAGGGAGAATGAACTGAGTATATAAACAGATAATTTTTGTCAAGAAATAAAGATTTAACTTTTTAATTATATGATATAATGTGCCTCATAAATGACACTTCCTGTCTCTAGGCTTTGATAACTATATGAAGAAGCTAGTAGTAACATTTTGTGAATTTTGGCCAAATATTGTGAACTCATTCACAAATATATATACAAATCATATACACATATGCATACACACATAATATACATGCCTACATGTATATTATATATGTGTGTGTGTGTGTTTGTGTGTGTGTGTGTATATTTTTTACAAATTATCATCTTACAGAGTTGTCTGGAATTTTGAGAAGATAAGTAACCTGTGGCAGCGGTGTGGTGAATAGAGCACTGGCCCTGGATTCAGGAAGACCTGAGTTCAAATTCAGCCTCAGACACTTGACACTTATGTCACTTTGGGCAAGTCACTTAACCCCAACTGCCTTGTCTTCTCCCCTCTAAAAAGCAAAAACAGAAGAAGATAAGTGACATGTCCAGGTTCACACAGCTAGTATGTCTCAGTGGGAGAATTTAACCTTGGACATCCTGATTCTGAGGTTCTAGTCACTGTATATACTCTCTCTATATTCTGTATGTATCCATAATATACTTGTCTATATAATGTGTGTAGTGCATGCACCTGTAAGATATTCCTGTAATCTTGCTGTTTCTCTACAACTTCTCTTTCATCTGATCCCTTCTCTCTCATATACAGACACTATCTTAGTTCAGGCCTTCATCACTTCTCACCCTGTTTTTTGCAGCAACCTCTTGTTGGTTGTATCTCCCTTGGCAAATGAAAAGTAGGAAAGGTGAAAAATCTCCTCCTTGCTCTTGCTGGAAGTAAAAGGGGCTCTCCGCATGTTGTATATGGCTGAGTCTGAAATGACAGACTCAAAAAAGGAAGAGAAGAGGGCAGAGCTTTTGGCCTCTTTTTTTTAAGCCAACCATTACATTCTCAGTCATTTTTCAGTCCTAATCTCAACATACAGGGACAAACCAAGGACCATTAGTTGTGCATGTTTAGTTCTAGGTCAAACCACAAGCAGTCCCAGCAGAAGGGGCTAATTCCCACCTGAAGAAGCATACTCCACTAGATTGTCTGACCAATGAATGCATATATAATATAGTATTTCAGAATTAGTTTGTCAGAGTAGGTAGAGGGCTGGCCTTGGAATCAGAAAGAGATGGGTTCAGATCCTACTTCTGACATCTACTGTATGACCCTGGGAAAAACACTAACTTCTTAGATTCCCTAGAGAATTCTATAGAATTTGACCAGGTATACTCTAGGGGAAATGATCTGTTTATTGTCGTTCCAATTGAGATTCCAAATCGATCCTTTGCTTTTGTGCAGGCTTTCTCCCATATTTGGAAAAATTTTCCCTCTTTCCCTCTGCATCTTATAAACCTTACCTCCTTTCAAGGTTCAGTCAAAAGCTTGTCCTAAATACCCCAATTGCTTGCCCCCACTCACACACATATAATAACTACATATTCATTTGGTAAATATTTTATAAACCTATTTATGAACACTTATGTTTCCCACTAGAATGTATACTTCTTGAAAAAAAGACTTCTCAGTGTTTGAATTTTTAGGTTTAGTAGAGTGTTTGGTACATTTGGTATTAATTAATAAATGCCTCTTGATTAAATGAATAAGTTGATCCACATTGGTGAAGGGTCTTCCCTACCCTCATGAAAGCAGAGATCTTGCTTCCCTTTTTTCACACCATTACTTCACTATTTTCAAAAAGCTTTCAAATTTTTTACATGTAATTGGAAAAAAATTTTTTAGCTTTCCTATATATGCATATATGTTTGTAAATGTAATATATATATATATATATAATATTGTCACATTATGAGTGAGTGAATGAATGAAGCATCTATTAAGATTTTTACTATGTGCATAATGATACAAATAGTAAAGAAAGACAGTTCCTGCTTAAGGCTATGCATGTAATCAGATAAATGACCCTTTGACTCATCCATCAGTACATTTATCTGTCATGATCTACGAAGTGGGAATATGGATGGAATGATGGATGGAAAAAGCATTATCAGGTACCAGTTATGTGCCAGGCACTGTATGAAACATTTTAAAAATATTTGCCCTCACGAGGTTGTTGCAAAGAAATTAAAATACACTATATAAGTGGGAATTATCACTAGAATTATCACTTGTCCAAATAACTTGGACAAGGTTACATGGCAAGGAAATGATGGAACAACTAAAATCCTGATCTTTTGATGCCTATTTGATTCAGCATTCTTTCTTCTCTGACATGCTGTCACTCATTAGAAATAAGAATCCTTCTCTTGGTTCAAGCTGAGGTTTATGACATTATGCAGTCATAATGCAAACTTCAGAGACCTTGTCCCAAAGTCATTCAACTTTAACAAAAAACATTTCTGACAATCCTTTCATCATAGACCGAGTGAGACCTTGAGGTCATCGAACCCATGTCCCTCTGTTCACCAGGATTACACTTTAACCAAACAAGACAGATAGATATGTTACATGCATGCTGATTGAGAGTTATCCTCTTTTCTCTCTTAAGGGCGATGACTCTTGAGAACTGGCTGTCAAGACACAATGAGGTAACCTTGATGGAAGTGTCAGTTGTAAAATTATTTAAGTGGCTACATCAAATCCAATTACCCTGTGCCAGTATAACAATACTACAAACTATTCTGAAGAGTGCTTAGGGTCAGAAATTCACAGGTATCCATTACTGAGATTAGGACATTCGCTTATAACACCTCTGAGTCAGGAACAAAATTGCATTTCTTCAAAAATTATGAATAGTGCTCATTCTGTGGAATACCCAGCAGATGTGTGCTGGATGAAGGCTCTAGTTTGATTACAGACAGCCCCTCAGATGCAGTTCACTTCCATCAACATTCATTCATTAAGTGCCCACTGGGTGCCAGGTGCTGTACAAGGTGCTGAGGCTTTTTATTATAGGCCCTTATATTCTATGGGATGGTAGAATTGCCCTTGATTCAGAAGTGAAAAAAAATAAGGTTGAATCCCAACCAAAGCTCCCTTCATGATCTTAAGAAAATTGTTCACTCTCTCTCAGTTTCAGATTTCTTCTCCAGAGAATGGAGGGGTTGGACTAGGTCACATCTAAGGTGTTTTTCAGTTTTCGGTTGCCAATGATATGATTCTACGTTCCTAAAAAGAAAAGCAATTTTAAGAGAGAGGGAATTCAAATACATATGGGTATGGGAAAGCAGGGGCCTCCTGAGCTGTGCTTTGAAGGGAACTAGGGATTCTACAAAGTGAAAGTGAGGAAGGAATACATTCTAGACCTAAGGGAACAACCATTTACACAAAGACATAGGGGCAGGAGATGAAAAATCATGTTTGGAGAACAGATGATAAAGTCAGCTTGACTGGATAAGAGAATACATGAAAGGGAAGAAGATTACATGAAATCTGAGACAAACTCAGGAGAGCTTTATATTCCAGGTGAAGGATGTTGTATTTTATCCTTGTATCTGTGGGAGGACAGCCAAGATTTTTGAAGTCAAATAGTGACATGATCAAGATGTGTGATAGGAAAATCAATTTAGCAACAGTGAGTAGTAAAGCTCTTTTTTTTTTTGAGGGAAGACATTCCATTATTTTTAAAATATTAAGTGGGGGATATCTTTCTGGAGTTACCTGCTAATTTTTTATACTCTATAAAGTTGTTGCCCTGCTCATATAAGAAATATCAGAGAAATATCTATTGGTGAAAGTGTCCTACAAATAAGCAAGATGCTAACTGCTTAGAAAAAATTGCATCACGTCCCTCTATATGGGAAAATTCAAATACATACACACACATATTCAGGGCATCTTATGACTATATCATACTACCTATATGGTTAAAATTTGTTTGGCTGAGCTTAGTGAGAGAATTTTTTCTTCAGATTGAGATCTAAATAGCGTGATGTAATTCCACAGCAGGAAGAACTTAGGCTCGTGTCTATTAAACATTTTTAAGCACTAAAATTACCAGGGGGCTCTAAAGTTAATAGGGGAAAAAAAAAGCTTTCAATAGTAGAGGAGTAAATTATTCACATTAGTAATTCTGCAGTACATTTGTACAAAGAAAGGAATTTCACTGAATTGGCATACTACAACAGTCTTTGCAACAGACTTTTTTTAAGAGGAAAGAACAGAATGAAAGAGTACCAACTATGTTTGTTAGATCAAATAGTCTTGATGGTATGAGGAACATTAATATTTCTTTTTGTGTAATGTAAAAAAAATTAGAAGATCTCCCTCCTGATATTCTTAGTTTTCTTAGCATCTACTTTATCAATATAAAGTGCTCTTAGGCAGAAAACCTCTAGATCATACATCATCTCCTTGAGATCAGGAATTCTGTCTTTTCATCTTACTATGCCAAACATCAAGCATATTGCCTTGTACATAGTAAATGCTTGAAAATGTTTGTTCAGTTGAACACAAAAAAAACTTTGCCTTTTGCATAGTGCAATAGGTTTTGAAGATATACCATATTTTGACAGTATTTTGTCTACTCATTTATGTTTACCAAAAAAAGAGGAAAGCAAAAACAACAATTTTTTTTAAAGAGAATAAACGAAAATGTAAACTACATCATTGCAACCTGAACAAATGTGAAATTACAATAAACACAAAGATTGTTTGAAAGGGAAAATAATGGTTTACTTAGTCTTTAGTGGCTTTCATTAAGGAGTTACTTATTTAAAAATGAAAATATCAACATGACTAAGAAGAAAGGAGGATAAATAGATTTGTGTTGGTATTGGTTATAAAAATCCCATTTAGGAAAAAAAACATATGTCCCACATGTGTATATGTATATGTATGTGTATATATGTATGTGCATATATGTGTGTGTTATATGTGACACACATATATGCACATATGTATTGTGTATATATAGATCTATGTCTATACACACATTTTAAAACATAAAAAGTAGAGTATTCTTTCTACTGCTTCTAACATTCAGATCTTCACAGAAAATACATACATGAATTTTCCACAAAAATGGACCATCTGCAGAAAGGAGAGATTATAGATGTACAACTGGAAATAACATTAAAGAACATCATGCTAAATCACCTCATTTCCAGATGAGGAAACAGACTTGAAATATTACGTTATTCGCATAAGGTCACAGGATATGCGAATGGAAAATTTTGTTGTTCAAATCTTTCAGTCATGTCAGGTCTTCCTAACCCCACTTGGGGTCTTCTTGGCAAAGATGCTGGAGTGGTTTGCCCTTTCCTTCTCCAGATCATTTTACCTATGAGGAAATTGAGGCAAAAAGGTTTTAAGAGGGTTGCCCAGAGTCACATAGCTAATGTCTGAGACCTGATTTGAACTTAGACCCTCCTGCCTCCAGGCCCAGCATTCGCACCCACTGTGCACCTAGCTGCCCAAATTAAAACAATAACAGCAATATAAAGTTATTATTCTTTCTTTTTCATAAAAATGCCAGTGTCTTGTCTAAAAATAGTATCCCAGGGAATCAGTTCAGTTTTGTGCTATGGCACCCCTCCCTAGATTCATAGCCAAAAAGATCTGGATTCTTGTTTTACATGTGATAAGTAATGGTTGTGTAGCCCTAAATAAGTAAATTAACTTATCTATGCCCCAGGCAACTCTCTACAGACTATTCAGTTATAGGTTTAAATTGTAAGGTTTGATTGAGGGAGAGCCCATTCAGTGATTTAGGCTAAGTAAGAAAGGAAGCCAAGAAAAGCCTCCTTTACTTGGCTGAAAAAAAAAAAATCAATCTAGGAGGGGATGACCCTTAGGGTCTCTGGCCAGAACAGAAACAATTGCTATTTACATTCACTCTGAGCCAATCAGGGCCCAAAGAAGTACCAAGTGGGGCTTGGCCTGGGACCTATTGGTCAATCAATGAGAGCCAGAGTGATTTGAGTTTAAAGTATGGTCCTTAAGAAAGAAATCTAGCTGGATATCTTGGAAGATCTAAGCAAGCAAAAAAGTCCTTGTGGGTCTTCCCCTCCTGGATGGCTTTTTTTTGACTAGGTAAATAAAAGAGACCATTTTTAGCCTCTTTTCTTATCTAGACTTAATCACCAAATAGGTATTGCCTCAGTCAAACTGAGACCTGTTAAAGACCTTAGCTTAAAAAGGCCAAGGTCTCCCACTGAATCCAGGGCCATCTCCACTCATCCTGATCTGTGTCTCACCACTGGACCAAGATGGCTCCTGAGGAGAAAGTGAGGCTGGTGACTTTGCACAGCCCTTCCTCACTGAAGTCCAATTCACTTACATGGCATGGCATCACCTCACTGATGTCATGGTCCTTTCCTGGAACGAAGGACAACAATGAATGTTGTCATTCCCTGTCACAATAGAGAGTCTATGTGCATGGAGTTCCAGACACCCATGAAACACAGGACAGAAATGTAAAAGAAAGAGTATGACACTTCACACCCATGTTCCATTCCCCCTAAGCAAAGATACACATTTGGGATTCACTGCCACCTGTCTTTACTTTATCATGACCCATTCAGGAAGCCACCTAAACAGTATACTTAACTAAGATGCAGAAACAAAGAGGCAAAGCAAGACAGATTTTTAAGCACATGTGATTGGGGAAATATTCTAAATCACAGTGATACAATTCCACTAATTCCATGTTATCAGAATGTAGCTCAATAACATTATCATGTCATCCATAAAGAATGTATATGGTTATTAAGGTTGAAAACCATTACAGCTCAACCTGGCTAATGCCAAACATGTCAGATCAAGCCTATTCCTCAAAGGCATCTCCAGGGAATTTAATTTTGCTATTTGTAGGATGAATACATGGTAAATAGCCTTACTTGTCAATGTTCCTTAATTGACAAAGGGAAACCCAAATGAGCAAAAAATTGAATATACAATATGTGTAAAAATGAGAAAGCAAGCGTGAACTGCATTTTGGAGCTATGCAATTTGTATTCATTAAAAATTTATCAACAGACAGCTAGCCAGTTGAAAAAGAACTATCAGAAAGGATAAAATTTTTGGTTCATAGTCAGTCAGGTCTCTATCAGTTGTAGTAAAATAAATAATATCTCAGATCTGGTTGACTTTTGTGTTCCATGGATAATGCATAGTGCTAATAATGCCAAGATCATAGGTTAATGGTCTAAATGAGTCATTCATTGAAATCTGTGCCACTGGCTATAGTGAGAACAGAGCAAGAGTATCAACAGATGGGCTTGAATCTATCCTTACTCTTGGAAAAGCAATTCAAAGCACATTTCCCAGTGACTGAGTCAGTAGTCATATCAATGGTTGCATAGAATCTGATTGTTCAATTTAAAGGTTAAATGTAATATGTGTTCCTAGATGCCTATCCCAACTCCTGCTTAATTGGTAGTATCCTTAGACCATGGCTAAAATTATATCTCTGAGGGTTCTAAGGATGGGTTTGATGGATTGGGAAGGGGAAGGAAATAAGCATTTAATAATCACCTACTACATACCAGAGACTCTGCTAAGTGCTTTATGTTATTTCATTTGATTCTATAATAATCCTTTGATATAGATGGCTTAATGAGGGTTTCTTTTCTAATACTATAAATTAGGTTCATATTAGTGCTGCTTATGACTCCCCTGATGTGGTCACATAATTTGTACTTGCACTGCATATTTCCATCAGGCCAAGAATAATTACCATATTTATATAACTATAACTTTGCATTGTGCAAATTTGAATACATTTGACCAGTATAAATGATTCATTATTTGCACTAATCACAAACCTAACTGTAGTTCAAGATTCCCTACCATAATTATTAGTTCATATCAAAATTAACCTTCTTTTAGAATAGGACATTTGCTATGTTGGTATAATTAATTTTTAAAAAAAAAATATATCACCCAAAAGTCTGTGACACATTCTCTCATCAGTATCTACATACAGAACCCAGGGAAAGTTGATTCAAGCACAGTGATTTCCTGCAGCAAACAGCCAGAATTCACAGTTTCTGGAAATCTCTTTTCTAGAATATTCAAAATATCATTCTCATGCAGAGTTTTAACTTTTCTTCTGTGTTCTTTGTGGAACTGAAAAACTGTAACCTGGCTCCCTTATTCTCTTGATGTAGACACTGCTATCAGCTGACGGAGGACAGTTACTGATTGAAAGAAAGGAATTCTTGTTGATTTCCAATGTTCATGAGATCTTCATTTGGTAAAGGAGGTTGAGGGTAGAAGAGATCAAGACAGAAACAAGAGCCCCAAGTCTCTGCTTCTCCCTTCTTCCACCATTCAGTTCCTTGAGATGAGGCTTTGTCTCCTCTGTGATTGCTGAATTTCTTTTGCCTGATAAGTCCTGGATATTCTATATGCTACCCACAGGGTAGGATCAAGTATCCCAAGCAAATATGAATGTATTTCTTAGCAATATCACTCTAGTGCACTGGTTTTCAACATTTGTTCCAGAAACTCCTGGAGATACCCAAGACTCTGCCAGGAGGACCACAAGGTTAAAACTATGTTCATATTTTATTTTTTTGCTTTTTGGAGGGGGGAAGGCAGGGCAATAGGGGTTAAGTGACTTGCCCAAGGTCACACAGCTAGTGTCAAATGTCTGAGGCCAGATTTGAACTCAAGCCCTCCTGACTCCAGGGATGGTGCTCTTTTCACTGTGCCACCCAACTGCCCCAGAACTATGTTCTTATTAATATGAAGATGTTTAAAGTCTTAATACAGTAAATATTGATAGATATAATTATTGTAAACAAAATATTTTTAGAGTTCAGTAATGTTTAAAAGTGTGAAGGGATTCTGAGAACAAAAAGTTTGAGAACCTCTGTGTAGTTTATTCAAAAGTTTTGTATACTTAATCTACATAATAAAATCTTTTATTGATATCAATTGAATAAGTATTTTGCTTTGCTCACACCTCTAATTTGGGCAAATGTTTGAGGTTACCAAGAGATTTATCTTTGGGAAAGGAATGATATGGAAAAAAAGGATTTTATACAGTCTTTTATGTACATAATTAAGGGAAATTAATATTGTACTTATAACCAATTAGCACGTATTTATGTTTTCCTGAAATAAATTGGGTATAGGCTTCACATCTCTTTTTGATAGATTAAGTTGTCGAGAAAGGTATAGAAAATTAGATTCTGTGGCAATAAAGCAAGGGAATAAATGTGGGGAAAATGGTTGCCACATGATTAACCACAAATCTGTGATTATAGAATTATGGACTCTCAAAGCTAGTCAGGCCAAGGGGAACCTTGATAGAAATTCCTTTCATGACATCACAGAAAAGTCATGATTTAGCCTCCACCTGACTATGCCCTTTTATGGACAAGTATTTAGTTAAGGCAATTACTTTTAAGACACTTTTCGAAAATTTTCACTTTGAGGAATTGTTTTTCTTATTCAGAAAATTAAAATTTCTGTTCATTTTTCCTAATTCTGTCTTCTGGGACGAAGTAAAAGAAAGCGAATTCCCTTTCCAAGTAATAGACTTTCATGTCTTTGTGTTCCTGCTCAATGCTTTTGACCCCAGACTAAATATTCCTAGCTCCTCCAGTTGATGCAAGTATGATCAGTTAGTCCATCAACAAACATATAGTAAGTTTTACTTTATGCTAAGCATTGTAGGAAATGTTGGGGATAAACAGAAGGGCGATGAGAGGGCCTTTCCCTACACTCTGGGAGTTTAATTTCTAGAGTGGAGTTTACATAATTAGATTCAAAGTAAATACCTAGGAATTGAAAGGTAGCCTTGGAATAGAAAGCACTAGCAACTAAAAAGACAGGGGGAGGCAGCTAGGTGGCACAGTCAATAGAGCACCAGCCTTTGAGTCAGAAGGACCTGAGTTCAAATTCGGCCTCAGATGCTCTACCCAAAACAAACTAGCCATGTGACCTCGGGCAAGTCACTTAACCCCAATTGCCCTCTAAAAAATTGGGGCGGCTAGGTGGCACGGTGAATAGAGCACCGGCCCTGGAGTAAGGAGTACCTAAGTTCAAATCTGACCTCAGACACTTAATATAAAAGTCTAGCCGCGTGACCTTGGGCACTTAACCCCAACTGCCCTCCAAAAAGCAAAAAATATAAAATAAAATAAAATAAAAATAAAAAGACTTAGGAAGAATTCCTGAAAAAAATAGATGCATTTTGAATTGAGTGTTGAAGGAAGCCAGGAATTTCAGAAGGCAGAGAAGCAAAGCACTCCTGGCAGTAGAAAACAGCCAGTTCAAAGGTAACATTTCTAGTTCCTTTCTTCTTCTGGTCCTTCTTCTCTGGAAGACCTTAGCTTATTTTCTCCTCCAAAGCCTACTTTCCTTCTGACTTTCCTATTACTGTTCAAAGGTACTATCATACATTGAATAGCTAAGGTGTCATCCTTAACTCCCTACCCTCTCTCATGCCACATATCAAATCTCTTACCAAGGACTGTTGATGTTGGCTTTAAAACATCTGTTTTATGTACCTCCTGCTCTCCGCTGATAAGAGCAACTCCATAGTGTAGGACCTCATCACCTTATATTTGGACTACTGTGATAGCTGGGGGCAGTTAGTTAGTACAGTAGAGTGCCAGGCCTAGAGCCAAGATGACTCATCTTCCTGAGTTCAAATCAGGCCTCAGTTATGTACCACTTGTGTGACTCTGGACAAGTCACTTAACCCAGTTTGCCTCAGTTTCATCATCTGTAAAATGAGATGGAGGAGAAAATGGAAAACCACACAAGTATCTTTGCTAAGGAAATCCCAGATGGGGTTGCAGAGAGTTGGTCATGACTAAAATAACTGAACAAAAACAAAAATTGCATGATCCTACTGATTGGTTACCTGCTACAAGTCTCTCCCCTCTCCAGTCCATTCTCCCTCAGTAAAGTGGTACTCCAGAATGCAAATGTAACACTGTGCCTCACTATTCCATAAACTCCTATGGCTCCCTATGATCTCAAGGATTAGATATAAAATCCACTCTTAGTTGTTTAAAGTCCTCCATAACCTGCCATCTCCCTCCAAGTTTCCAATTGTCTGACATTTTACTCTTTTCAACTTACTTTGACATCCAGTGACACTGGTCTCTTTGTTTTTCCTCAAATAAGACACTCACAGCTAGACTCTGGACATTACGCCTGGCCTTCTCCTATGTTTGGAATGCACTCCTTCCTCCTTTCTTCCTCCTGGTTTCATTCAAGTACCAGCTAAAACATTATCCTCCATAGCATGCCTTTTGGTGTCTACCTTGTGATTCCTTTGATTTTATTCTGTATGTAGTTCAGGTTTACATAGTTGTTATAAGCTCCTAGAGGACAGGAACTATCTTTTGCCCTTCCTTGTATCTTTCATACTCAGCACATTGCCTGGCATATAGTAGGCCTTGAATAGTTGTTTGTTGACTGACTGTTCCTCCATTAACTGAATATCTTTTTCTTCAGATGTTTTCTAACAAGGGAAGAAGATATTATGATCTTTTCTTTCTTTTAATGTGCTGTCAAAGAGAACAAATACAAGTCTGAGCTCTCAGAGGTGTGGGGAAACTAACCCAGTCAGGAGTGACAACAGTAGGGAAATCCTAATGGAGAAGCAGTAGGAATATTAGAAGACATTCCTGTCACGATCCTGTAGTAAGACACTTGGGGGAAATCATCAACTCAGTATTGGGCTGATAGTGATGAGTTTTGGCATCTATGCCAACTCAATTTTAATTCTGTAATGTTTATTGAATACCTAATATTCTTCTAGCACTCTGCCATATATTGAGTAAAACAAAAGACAGACTAGAAAGATTCTTCCCACTGAGAAAGTAAAACAAGCCTAATGCACCTGTTATAGCTGTGGGTGCATGGTAGAAATATCTTATTTAGTTCTTTAATTATTTTTGGAAATAGATGCCATTCCTTTCCATGACTACAATAATATTCCTTGGAAATATAACACATGACAGAAAGAAAAATTAGAATAATTCATATAAATTCTATCTATTAGCATGTGATTAGCCTTTATTAAAAAAATTCTTCTATTCTGATTTAAATTTCACGTAGAAAGGCACACCTACATTCCAGCCTCCTACACAAATGCATAATTTTTTTCTTCTTGAATTGTATGATTAGTGTATCTCCTATATTACATTAATTTGCAGTAAAAATTGTCAAATAGCTAAATAATAAATTAATTTTTACAAGCATATCTTCTATTTTTCAATTGTAGCTAAAAGGTTTGGACACTTGATACCAAATGGAAAAAAATGGTTTATTTTACTTTAGCATGTGATACTTGGAGAAGCAAATGGTTCACTTCCTTGTGATAAAACCTTAAATTACCCTGAACATATTTAAAATGATTTTAAAATCAAGTAAATCAATATAAGAACTTTAAAAAATTTGTTCCCCAAACCCATCTCAAATATTTTGCTTTAAAAAATAATTAACACACCTGCAAAGTACCTTCATTTAATATACTCTTAACATTGACCAAAAAACCAAATTGTCAATTCAATTTGGTTGTTTTTAGATTTTTACAAGGAATCAGAACAGAGAACTAGACAGATGATACCAAAAGAATCATCATGGTAGACTATCAAAAGCTATATTTTCTCAATAATTCCTTCCCTATTCCTATTCTTCCCACCCTTACCCTTATTTACCTCTGATAAAGATTTATCTGTTACATGTTCTGCTCTGGCCTATCACTCATTGTTTTTCTGTTGGACCTGTATCCTTGCTTCCTTAACTCAAGATGCCATTGCATATTCAGAGATATCCCTCCTTATACAGGATGCCTGAAACCCTCCCTTGCAATCACCTTTTAGACATGCTTATTTGTTCACCATATCATTGGCACTATAATCCCAGCTACCTCTTCTACCCAAGTTGAAATGGCAGACTTTCAGGAGCCCTCCTTTCTTTCTGACTCCAGAAAATTATACTACCAGGGTCCTTTGTTAACTCCAAAAATACTGTTTCTTATAGAATAGGATTTTAGTGCATTTCTTTCATTAAAGTGTTCAAATTGTACATTTTGTTTTTGAAATGCAAGAGTAACCTTTATAGACTCAAAGTCAAATGTGATCTCCTAAAAGGTAGGTACCGTTTAACTTTTGCCTGTATATCCCCAGGACCTTTCATGCTACTTCAGACATAGGCATTTAGAAAAAAGAAAAAGTTCATTAATTTTAAAAACCTATTTTCTAAGAGTATTCAATATTAAAAGAATTATACCTGTGTTATATTTCCATAATTAGGATTATATGGCCCAAACTTTGCTGTATTACATTTATCTTTGAGTTGTGTTTGTAATAATAATGAGAAATAAACTAAAGCATTTTATTGGTTTTTAAAATAATAATAGTTATCATTTATATAGTGCATTAAATTTTGAAAAGTACTTTATTTTTTTTTCATTTTATTCCCACAACAAACCTGTGAGGTAGGTGCTGTCAAAGAGAGCAAATAGAAGCCTGAGCTACCAGAAGTTGTGAGAAACCAGCCCAGACAGGAGTGACAACAGTAGGGAAATCCTAATGGAGAAGCAGTGGGAAGATGAGAAGACATACCTGTCAGGACCCATAGATTATCCCCGTTTTATAATTGAAGAAACTAAAGTGTATAGACTGTGCCTTGTCCAGTGTCCCTCAGCTATTAAGTGTCTAAGGTCTGATTTGCACTCAGGTCTTCCTTACTCCAGGCCCACCATTCTTTCATTGTGCTAGTTAGCTGT
Organism: Pseudocheirus occidentalis; assembly: GCA_028646575.1. NCBI lineage: Eukaryota > Metazoa > Chordata > Mammalia > Diprotodontia > Pseudocheiridae > Pseudocheirus > Pseudocheirus occidentalis. The sequence goes on from CM053601.1 coordinate 53,671,310, forward strand.
CTTTATGAATGAATATAGATGAGCATCATTTTTTAAAGGCTCACTATCACTGGTATCCAGAGAAAAGGAAGAAAGACAACTAATGTGACCATGAAAGCATTATTGTGAGAATTACTGAAATGATTCCGAGGTAAATTATTATTTAACGTTTTACTGAGTACCCATTATGTGAACATAGCCAGGCCTTTCAACACAAAAATTAACAAGAGTTGCCAGCTACAGTGGGAAGGAACATATGGACTGAGCCAGGAGACCTGAGATCAAGTTTTGACTCTACCAATTAAACAAAAATTCTGCTTCTTCTTCATATAATAAAGATAATACAATTTCTTTATATCATCATATAAAGATTATTTTCCCTCTGTTTTATTAGGTTACAATGGGAGATGAAATAAGGCACAATGAAAGGAGCATTGAACTTTTACTCGACAGAGTTGATGTTAAATCTTGATTGCTCCTTATTCTCTGTTCAACCTTGGTCAAGCTATTTACCACTCACCTCAGTGTCCTCTGGGCCAATCATTTGACCTTTGCCTCAGAGTTCTCATCTGTAAAAAGGATATTATAATAGTACCTATCTCCTGGGATTGTTGTGAGGATTATATGGGATGATAATTACAAGTTACTTGGCACAGGGGCGAGCATGTAGAAAGTGCTCCTTAAAAGTTTATAAAGGTTATAGGTATCATCATCATCATTAGTATTGTACTACAAGATGATAATTGTAAAGAACCTAAAATGGTGTATGGCTCATATAAAATGCTATATAAATAAAGATAAATAAATTGCTAATTGAATGTGTATTTGTACACCCTCCTCAAACCTCCCTCCACATGACTGAACCAATTTAGATGTGAGTGAGGTTCAAGTGTTGCCCACTCCCCTATCATTTTCCTCCTCCACTAAAAAAATTATTTATAACAAATATATAAATATAAATAGCTATATAAAAGCTATCGCTATTAGAGGAGTAACACAATTAGGTCTGTGTTTTGGGACCATCACTCGGCAGCTGTATGGAAGATGGAGAGAAGAGTCAGGACGTTCTGGATACGGAGAAAATGATCAGGAAGTGAAGGAAATGACCTAGGCAAGAGGTGCTAAATGGTCACGTGAAAGGAGAAAAGTGGATGGGTAAATGATGTGGACGTTTAGTCAATAAAACTTGACAACTGATTGGACTGGATGAGTTGGAGTGAAAGAGATTAACTACTAAAGGTTAACTCTAAGCTTTCAAGCCTGAGTATCTAAAAGGACACTGGCAGCACCAATACACATGGGGAATATTTTTTTTTAAAGAGGTCATGAGGGGAAGGGAATGAGTGGGTAATAAAGGAATGGGGGTCAGGAAAAAGGTGAAAGTTGTGTGTCTAGATGTAAGAATGGTTTGAAAAGAGATTATTGAACAGTGGTAACTAAGTAAGTTGAGAGAGAGAGAGACGGAGAGAGAGACAAGAGACAAAGAGACAAATAGAAAGACAGAGACAGGTGATGAGGAAGAGGAAGGTCAGGACTAGAGTCATTTGTATCCCCTTAATATCTAATACTGTGAATACCTTGCACCATGATAATCAATAAACACACAAATAACAAAAGATTCATAATTTCATTGGTATAAAATCACTGAAAAAACACTTCTGTGGCAACTCCCTCCATGTGAAGCAAACCCTCAAAAATTGCCTAAGGCTCAAAGTGACTTGTTTAGGGTTTCACAGTTTTCAAGTGTCACATGTGAGACTTGAATACCTGTTTAGAACCCCTCCTCTCCCTACCCCTGCCTTCTACCCACTACACCATGCTGCTTGTTCATTAAATAAATATATTTTAAAGAGAAATCAAACAGAATTTAAAAATATTAAACTATTTCTTTCTATGGGAAGAAGATACATGTAACTTCTCAGAACCTTATTATTAATAAGACAGTTAGAAGGATTGTCCATAGAAACGTTGTGAGAGTCATTCTGTTATTCTGTGATATTTTTTAAGTGAATAGATAAGAAAGAGGAATGCCCTGGGAAAAGAGGGAAGAATTATGGTATATCAAATTGTTACAAAAGGAAGAGCTTTTATAGTGGAGGGGGAAATGGTGGAGAAGTGGGCAACACTTGAACCTCACTCACATCTAAATTGGTTCAATCATGTGGGGGGAGGTTTGAGGGAGGTGTACACATACACATTCAATTAGCAATAAAAATTTGTCTTACCCAACCTAGAAGTAGGAAAGAAAGGGGTGTGGGGTGTGGTAAAAGGTAGGGAAGATAAAAGAAGGCAGTGGTCAAAAGCAAAATGGACTTTAAATTAGGGTTACAATAAAAAGAGAGAAAAGATAAACAGAAGAAAATAGGATGAAGGGAAATGTATAGGTAATAATCTTAACCATGAATGTGAATGGGATAAATTCACCCCTGAAACAGAAGCAAATAACAGACTGGATTGGAAACCAGAATCTAACAGTATTTTGTTTACAAAAAACACACCTGAAGCAAAAAGAAGTATACAGAGAGTGAAAATTAATAGCTGGAACAGAATCTATTATGGTTCTGATGAAGTAAAAAAAAAAAGGCAAGGGTAGTGATTATGATCTCAGAAAAAGTAAAAGCAAAAATACTACATTTTGTTAAAATGGACCATAGACAATGAATTAATATCAATACTAATATATATATATATGTATATATATATGCTCCAAATAATATTGTATTCAAATTCTTAAGTGAAAAGCTAAATGCATTACGAGATAAAATAGATAATGAAACTATAATAGTCGGGAATCTCAACTTCAGTCTCTCAGATCTAGATAAATCTAACCATAAAATAAACAAGGTATAAATTATAGAGATGAATAGAATTTTAGCTCAAGGTACATGGCACCTTGACAAAAATGAACCCTGTATTAAAGCATAAAATCCTCACAAACAAATGGAGAAAAGGAGAAATATTAAATGCACCCTTTTCAGACCATAATTACATTTAATAAAGTGCCATGAAAGCATATACTAACAATTAATTGGAAACTACATGTAATCCTAAAGAATGTGTAGGTCAAAGAATAAATAATAGAAGAGAACAAAGAAGAAATCATTAAAGGAATTGATCATGGAGAGACAGCATTCCAGAATTTGTGAAATGCAGCTAAAACAGTACTTAGGGGAAATTGTATAACTCTAAGCCTGTACATCAAGAAGGAAAGAAAGAATGAAAGGAAGGAAGGAAGGAAGGAAGGAAGGAAGGAAGGAAGGAAGGAAGGAAGGAAGGAAGGAAGGAAGGAAGGAAGGAAGGAGTGAATTAGGCATGCACCTAAACAAAACTAGAAAAAGAACAAATAAAATTCCACAATTAAAAGTCGAAAGAGAAATTGTGAAAAGCATAGGAAAGATCAAAAAACTGAAAGTAAAAAAAAATAGTTAATAAATAAAACTAAGATATGTGTTTATGAGGGTGGGGGGACAATAAGACAGACAAATTATTGATTACTTTGAATTTCAAAAAGGAAGAGTAAAACCTTTACAAATGAAAGTGATGAATTTTCAACTGATAAAAAGGAAATTAAAGCAATTTTTAGGAGTTGTATTGCCTAATTATATGCCATTAAAACTGACAATCCAAGAGAAATGGCTGAATAGTTATCAAAAATATATAAACAGCTCAGATGAATAAAAGAGGAAATTAAATACTTAATTAGCCCTATTCAGAAATATTTAAGGGGGCAGCTAGGTGTCACAAGTGAATAGAGTACTAGCCCAAGAATCAGGAGGACCTGAGTTCAAGTCCAGCCTCAGACACTTAGCACTTACTAGTTGTTGGTCAAGTCACTTTGACATTGGTCATGTCACTTAACCCCAATTACCCTGCCTTCCCCCCTCAAAAAAAAATCAGAGACTAGAAAAAAAAATCAGCCATCAATGAACTCCCTAAGTAAAAAGCATGCCTCAAACCAAGTGAATTCTATCAAACATTTGAGGAGCTAGTAGTCACAATACTATATAAACTATTTGAAAAAATAGGGAAAGGACTCTGTAATGGTAATTAATTTGTTTGATCAGATGTTAAGTAGATCCTAGTAACCTAGTGTTAAGTATAGAACTCTGTCCATTGGTGAAAAGGTGTGAATTTCCCTGTGACTTGGAAGAATGCTATTGGCTGAGACACTCCCCTGAACCATGCTGACTTGGGAGAAGGCCAGTGCTTATAAGCAGGAGAATTTCAGAGACAAGACAGACCTTGCGGAATCTAGTGACTGACTGAAGACATGAACAGGATGGGACTTTGTTTGTTGGTGGCCTGGCTGATCCTTGAGTCCCAGGCAAGAGAAGTCCTGAAGGGTTTGAGGTGTGCTGAACCTTGTGAACTTCAGTGTGTGCCGGGGATTGCCTTGAGGATTGGACAAGAATCT
>CM053601.1:53676202-53698430 GCA_028646575.1 Pseudocheirus occidentalis
ATGTCCCATCTAAGGTCAAAGGCATCTGGGTCAACAGAATCCTAAGCTGACCAATTGTGTTAGATTATTTACACACACACACACACACACACACACACACACACACACACACATATATATATATATATATATATATATATATATATATGTACTATGCTGAAATGTAAATTGCACCAGCAACCTTTGGCCTATGAACTTCAGCCTCTACCAGCAGATACATTTTTGTTGTATATGCTTTCCTTTCTCCTTCACCTTCCATAATTCATTGAAATATGCAAGAAAGAAAAAAATGAAATGAAGAGGAGAAATAAAAGGGGAAAAGGGAAAGGAAAATAAAAGAGGAAAATGGTATAGGTGATGTCTTTTGACTTTTGTGTAAATTGGAGATGGACATAAGTGTCAAGTGCCTGAAGAGGTAGAGCTGTCTCATGAATAGGGTCAGCCTTGGAATTAGGAAGACTCAGGTTAAAAGTCCCATATCATTTACATGCTAGAAATGTCAACAAATAATTTTTTTTCTATTTCTATAGCAGTTGCTGATTGGCATTAGTAGAAGGAGTACTCACATAAGAAATTTCAAACAGAGATGAGACTACAGGCCCAGATGAAACCCCTACACACACACACACACACACACACACACACACACAAACACACCCAAAAAGAACTTCATTGAGAATTTGAAAATTAGTTACCAAATGTTATTTGGTATACAGAAGCACCTTACCAAAAATAGCATATGTGTATATATATATATATATATATATATATATATATATATATATATATATATGACATGTTTTGAAATGCTTGAACTAAAGATAAGTTTTATAGACCTTCAAGGCTGACCAGTTTTATATTGTGATAAAATTATCTTTGTTTCACGTGACGGTAAAAATAAAAAAAAAACAATTATTTAGTGCTAAACATACAGATTTCAGGAAAACATTGCATTTGTTGTTTTAATCACAAATAACATGTTATGAATAATAAAAGTGGTTGTTTACAATTAATCTTTAATGCTCCTTTATAAGACATAAATTCGTTTATAAATAGGAACTCATGCATAATCCTTTTTTATAGCATATTGCTAGAAATCAAAGTTGATGCTACTGCCCCCATTGTGACTAGGGAGTATGCTATGCCATATCTTTTCCCAGGCATCATGTCAACTTTGTAGCGATTCATCCATAGTTTTGTCACTTGGTCCTTTTGGGACATAGCAAAGATATTTTCAGGAACACTGAATGGGAATATAGTTTGACATTGTAGTCAAGGAAGACAAATGAAACTGGAATTAAACCTTTGAACATAAATTAACTTATTAAACAATATCTATTTGACCAATGATGACACAGCAAAGGAATTACAAGATACAATTCTCACTAACCTCAAAAATAAAATTGAGTTTTTGAAAAAATCTTATTTAAAATGTAGAGCGGTTATATAAAGATCTGAACCTATAGATCAAAAGTCAAACTTTAATCCTGTACCATTAGAATAAGAGCAGAAGATCAAGCAAGAATGATCTTTCTCTCCCCTGAATTTATAGTTGTGAACAGGCATTTATTAAAGGCTTACTACATATTAGACATTTTACTAGTTCTAGGGATAGGAAGAAGTCAAAAGTTGTTCCTGCCTTCAAAAAACCTACAATCTAATTGGGGAAAGCAACTGTGTGCATATATATCCCCATAAAATTGGAAAGAATGTCAGAGAGAAGGCACTAATATTAAAGGTGACCAAGAAGGATAAGGTGTTCCAGAAATTCTGTTGATATAAACCTCTGTTAATCCTACCCCATTACTTAGCAGCACAATCAAAACTTAGAAAATAAAGGTACCCCCAAAATAGCCAAAATAATTTAAAACAAATCACAGTAGAATATCAGATTATCAGGCTATATAATGTATCTACCTTGATTCATTTTATACTAAGCACCCAAGCTTGATGATGGTGAAGTTAATGGTGCCTAACACTCCCAGAAAGTGGCTCACACTGAAAAAACCTGGCTCATTATGAATTATTTTGTAGCATCAGTCATGTTACGAGGTGACAAGGCTTTAGAAGACAAACATTATGGATCAATCTTTAGAGGCCAGCCCTACATGTAGCCAAAAATGCTCATTGGCAGAACAAAACCGAAAGCTCTTAATGAATTCTGTTTCCTTGGCAGCATACCGTCAAATTATGCAGTAATAGCAAAGAACTAGAAAACCATACCAGGAAAGCAGCATGTCTTGGCAAGCTGATTGACTGGGTCTGGCCTGAGATTCCCAACAAGCTGAAAAGCAGAGCTGTATTATTAGAATGAGTTAAAGTAGCAATACAGTCTAATGGGTTAGCCAAGGATGACCCCTAGAGTTCCTATCAATGGCTAAGCTTCTTAAATATTTCACTGTCATCTTTCAGAGTAGTCAGGGGGTCAACTAATCACTCTAGGAGGTCAGTAGCATGGCAAGTATTGATTTTCTAACCTAGGAACTCAATTCCTATTACACCAACTCGTGATGCAGGGTTAAAAAAGTATATTTTGTATATTTTGAACAGTAACAGAGAAAAGATTGAAGACATACTGAAGATGTGTCCAGATGTCCTGAAATGGTTGTCGGGATATTGGGTTTTGCTTTCTCACCCTAGATTATTTTAGACTCCATCCTAAATTGGCTAATCATGTTCCTATTTCAAGCCCAAATGATAAGAAAAATGGAAATATAAAATGTATGTATATTTTTAGAGAAGAGGATATAAAAAAAGACTTGTATGAAACAGGGATGGTGACATTAATAGTGCTTAATTTCCATCCAGTTCCAGGTTTGGATTTTTAAAATGATTCTAGTCCAAGAGAACATTTCACAAAAAACTGCATCTAAATAGGCAACTAGATCATGGAGCTGATGGAGCAGTGGACTACTTGTCAGGAAGACCTGAGTTTAAATCCTGCTTCTTAAACTTATTGAGTGTGGGGACTGGGCAAGTTACTTAACTACTCAGTTTCCTCATCTGTAAAATAAGCAAAAAATAGGATCTAACTCCAAGAGTTGTTATAAGGATTAAAAAAATCTATATCTATCTATCTATCTATCTATCTATCTATCTATCTATATATATATATGTGTGTGTGTGTGTGTAGATCTATATCTAATCTCTATATCTATATTTATATACATATATAGGGATACACATATGTCTATGTGTATCTCTATATAAATATAATGTTTTGCAAAGTTTTAAACTATGTAAATGCTTAAAATTATGTAAGTGATTATATTCATCTCTGTTCCATAACAAAGATGTTATGGGCTCTTTTTCTTTTTTCTTTTTTTTTTTTTTAGTGTCCTTCTGTTTCCCTTCTGTCTATCCAAAACTTACACCTCCTTCAAGACCTTCCCCATCCATAGTAAAGGTCTTTCTTTGCTGTTCTGATTTCATTCATCATCTGATACCATCCCAGATCCCTGGTTTGGTCTCCTTGTAACCACCCTCTCACCTCTAGAATATATTTTTCGCATACATCAATATTCATTTTATCATACTTTGACGTATAGATATTTGAATAATTGCTTTATTTCCTTTTCTTCTTCCCTCGAGAATTTACAAGAGTGGAGGACCCAGAATTCTATCACATTTTTACATGTCCCGTAACAACTAGCATAGTGCTTTGCACAAAGTAGAAACTCAATAAATATTTGGGAATTGGATGTAGAATGAATCATGAACATAGGATCATAGATTTAAAAGTTGAAGAGATCTTAGAGACCATTTATTCTAATCTCCTTATTTGAGAGATAGGGAAACTGAGGCCCAGACGGTCACACAGTAAACAAAAGAGGTGGCATTAAATGAGGGTCTTCCAACTCTAATAAAGCCAATATCACTCCAGACTTACCATGCTTCCCCTCCCACAATGCATGAGAATTTGATTTTGCTGTTTAAAAAATTGAAAGGGTATTTTTTAAGAATTTATTCATAGATCCGGAATCCATATGCTACTAGGCAAAAGTTTATGATATTTTTTTATTATGCAGCGAAGTTTAAAAAAGAGTTTTTAATTTCTACCTCCCAGTTCTTAAGGAGCTGGATATAAGGTGAGAGACTCTCCCTCTCCTATCCCCCTGAGCCTAACTTTCTGGAAGAAATAACTGCAAAAGTTGGAAAAATCCAGGTGAAACTGCCAATCATCTTCCACTTGACCCATCAAATTCACTTATATAAAATCCAGTTCTGATCAATTATTTATCAAGCAAAGCAGATTCTCACCTATCTTTTCCCTCTTCTTTGCCTCATTGTTTGCCTGTCTTCTTTGTCTTCTTCCTTCTTAGATACTTCTACCTTCATTTCTATCCTTCATTTCTCAGACATGAATATTTGATCTTAAAAAATGATTTTAGTTTAAAGCCACCTAAAGTATTTTTATGCCCGTTCTCCTAGAGAAACTGAGGTAAGAGATTTTGTGCCAGGCGGGAAAGAGAAACAACAGACAACATGGAGATAATATCAGGGTTATCAAGACCTATGTGCTGAGGGAGAGAAAAACCCTCTATGGGGCAGCACTGATTACTGAAATTCCTTTTGACTTAAAGCACTATCTCCATAAGACCCCTCCTCAAATGCAAGATGGTTAAATGATTGTAATGGGGAGGGAATTTGAAAATCTTCCCTGCCCTTAAAAGGCCTAGGGAATTTGAAGATCTGCTCTGTCCCTTAATGGGCCTCACTTGGAGCCCGACAAAGGAAGCTTGCTTAGGGAGGCTTGTTTTTCAGGAAGGCCTACATCTTTTTTTAGTTTGTAATTAGGCAATGGGTCATGAAGGTTGTGATGCCCTCTGTCCCTGAAGAAGGGTGTGTGTGTGTGTGTGTGTGTGTGTGTGTGTGTACACACACACACACACACACACACACACACTTGAGTCAAGGTTTTGCTTTGGGACTCACTTATGTTCTGTGTGAGTTGTGTGATTTGGCAAGATAAGACACTGGGCAGCCTTTAAGCCTCTGAGTTTTGAAAACCCAGATGTTGGTTCTTCTCTGTAGTACCTAACTACGTATGTATGTAATGGCCAGATAGCTAGAAGCCCGGTCTTTTGATCTGTTGAATTGTGTTATTTTCTCTGTCTGTATACACACACACACACACACACACATATACATGTGTGTATATATATATATATGTATATGTTTGATTAAAATGATTATTAACCCCTTTTGAGTTGCTGTCCTTTAGAAAAGCAGATCAAAGAACCGGTGATATCAGCCATCCTGGGCATGCTAGGGTGCTTGCTGTTACAAAGTTATAGTGCACAATACCTGCTGCCTCTAAAACCAGGAGACCTCAGTTCAAATTTCAGTTACTTCCTACCTATGTGACTTTGGGCAAGTCACTTATTTTTTTTCTAGGTCTGACTCCCCATCTATAAAATGAGGGATTAGACTAAGTAACCTCCAGTCAACCTTCAGGTCTAAAGCTATAGTCTTCTTATCCTATGGTGACTTTGGTTTTCATGAATTTTCACATGAACGTAGATTTCTTATCAAAGAATTTCTCCTATCTCCTGTGCCCTGAGGAAATGGCATGGAATAAATAAGTTTTGCTGATAAACTTGGTGCTGGGAAAGGCCCCAGAACAAAAAATTGGAGGCAATATGGCGAAACAAAAGATAAGCTCTCATAGCTGGCACTTTGTAATCTATGTGACTAAGGACAAGTCACCACAAGTTTTTGAGTCTCAAGATCACATCTCTAGGAGACAGAGTACAGTTCAGTGGAGAAAAGACTGGCCTTGGAATCAAAAATACCAGTTGTTCTGACATACATTGGCTATGGGACAATGGACAGGTCATTTCCAGTCTCAGTGCTCAGGCAACGCTCTAAGAGTTTATGAGTTAGAGATGAATTGCTAATCTGAATCAGAGGAGAGAATTCTATACCCAACAGAGGGCCCTGTCCAGTAAAGTGTAGACCAAAATAAATAAGCAGCCTGTATATATCACATTGTTCATAGGACTCTTGGAAGCATCAGATGTGGTAAGATACAAAAATCGGTCTGTCATTTTAGTCATATTCAACTCTTCATGATTCAATTTGGAGTTTTCTGGTCAAAGATATCATAGTAGTTTGCCATTTCTTTTCTCACCTCACTTTACAGATGAGGAAACTGAGGCAAATAGGATAGTCTTATCCAGGGTCACAGAATATTCGAGGCTGGATTTGAAATCATGAAGATGAGTTTTGCTGATTCCAAGCCAGTGCTCTATCCACTTTGCCACCTAGCTGCCCTTTACATGCAATCTGATCTATTCCTTTATGATAACTAAAATTATCAGATAATAGAGAATTACACAGGGGATTACAAGCTGACTTTTGTGTCAGGAAAACTAGGGTTGAAGTCCTGCTCTTTGGATATACTAGCTCTTTAAGCATGGACAAGCCACTCACCCTTTCCACGTCAGAAGTCATTCTCTAGGACTGTAATACAGAAATGTTGCTGATCTGCCTTAGGGAAGGGAGTTTCCATACCAGAAATTATGTTTAATGATGAAAACATCCATCAGGATGAACACAAATTGTTAGGCAGGGTAGATTGCCAAGGGGAGTATATAAGATGAAGGAGGGTGAGAGGAAATAGCAAAAAGTGGGGAGATGATACTGGAGAAACATTTTCCTCCCAAGGCAGGCTCTGTTTTCCGATCCTGCATCCAAAGACTTGATATCAGCAGTAAGCAACATCCTTCAATAATCTTCGATGTGGGAATTTTATCTTCATTAGGCCCAAGGAATAGTTGGGGGAACACAGAAATCTGAAAATAGCTGCATGAGGTAGTAGAGTGGAGACTCCCAATCAGAACAATGGTCACAAATTCCCAATGTGGGTTATTGCTTTGTACCCCCACCTATACACTATCCAGACAGCACCACTTAGTTTCATACTCCCTGTACTAACAGCAGAACACATGAACAAGGGCTAACAAAGACAGGAGAAAAGAATGGTTTTGCTGGGTTGATCTCAGGAGAAAAATGGATGAAATCAGAGTATTAAATAAAGCATAACACTGAGACATGGAGGGCAGATGCATTTTTTTATTTCAGATATTTACCTGCATGCATGTTATTACTTGTTCCTTATTTTGGCTGCTGCCCAGAGGTAAAACTTCATTGCTGAGAAGGAGAGAGAGGGAAAGAAGATGAGGAAGACAGACAGACAGATAGACAGGCAGATAGATATAAACAGATGGTGGGTGAGATAAAGAGAGAACAAAGAGAGACAGAGACAGAATTTGAGATTGAGCTAATTTTATATGTTATGTAAATTATTTCACAATCACAAGCCTTATATTATAATTTTTAATATTTGTAATATTAGTGTTTTAAAATTTTAAGTACATTTACAACATAGGGGATCCATCTATGCATAGGCACAGAGGTGGGAGTTGTCCAAAAGTACATTTGTTTCTAGTTAGGGTGCTGAAGGTAGAAGACTGTCAAAATTTTGGATTCTTTAAAAATGTTTATTATCATTGATTACAAAAAAACTTTGTGATTTTAAGTCTTGAACTAGATACATCACTGATATTTCTATAATGACCTAATAACTACCTTGACTAAAATTAAAAGTTAAAGCATTATTTGTGTCTAATGGTGGCTGTCTCTGGAGGAGGGGAAGACAAAAAAAAAAGAAATTACATAATAACTTTGTTATTTTAAAGGAATAGTAAGTTTTACTTAGTAGAGCAGAAGTGTCACGTGCAATCTTTTTAAAAAATATTATATTATGTTATGGACATGATTGTTTATCCCATAAATTAAAAATAAAATAAAATTTAAGAAATAATTATGATATACTTTGGGGAGGAGGAGGCTTTGCTTCAATCTTGTTACTTGTAAATGCATTCTTTCGGCCTTTATATTCTATCTAATTATGAGTATAATTCACCATTTCACGCTGTGTATAAAGATAAGACTTAGGGACAAACAATTGGTGAAGACCCCCTGACTGAAGCCCCAACAATTGGCAATTGTGATGGAATCTATCTAATTGAACAGTTGCTTGAGCATCCAGAAGTAAATGTGTCCCCGAATGAATCAAATCCTATTTTTTCTGTCATTTTCCAAATTACTTTCATGGATTAAAAAAAGATTTGTTTAATCAAGATAAATTAAGAGAGTGATTGAAATGAAACTCAAACCATTCTAAATTCACTCAAGGCTAACTGATTATCAGATTATTCATTACCACAGTGAGGCAAGGGGTGAGCTTTCTATATGTTCTTTGATGTTCTAGCAAAGGTTTTCTCTCTTTAAAAGAAAAAAAAACTTTATTCTGTAACTGAAAGTTTTCTTATGCTTTCTCAATAGTATTCTCCAAGTTATGGTATGCATGCAGACATAATTTTCATTTGCCATTTGGAGTTCTTAATTCATGCAAAGAAACTAAAACGGGGACATTATAGTTGTTATATTCTTATTTATTAATATATAAGAAGCATATTAGCTGTTACAATTCAAAGTGCATTGTATTTTAAATTAACATATTCATGTTTTTTCCTGACTTCTTTACAGGCAATAACTTCCAGCTGCTGTTGTGGATATAGATTTTGCTGCAAGGAAATAACAGTAAGTGTTTATGTTTATGTAATAACTTCCTAAAAACGATAACATCTTGATATTTGTGACTCTGTGCTGCCTGTCCTTTTTTTTTCTTCTTTTTAAGTGGCTATGCTTACATAAGCCTCAGGTGATCCTGTGGTAACTCATCTCTTAACACATCCATGATAATGGTATTTCACATAGAATGTTAATAGTTTAATATCAGTGTGTTTTTTAATGGTGTGGGAAGTATAAGAGAAGAACATTCTATCAGTTGCATTTCCTCTCTGAAGCAAATCTCACTGACTAAATTTCACATCTGTTTTGGTACTTAGCATGTGATTTTCTGTTTAATTAAATGATCAGAACACAATTATGGCCAGTGCTCAATTACCATCAAGCAGAATATCTGGAATGGAACCATGTTTTAAAATATATTAGCTTATTGATTTCTAATTGGACACATGAAATCCTAGTGGAATAGTATGATTGAAAAAGGATTGATTTGGTGGTAACAGGATCTTGATTCAAATCCTGGCTCTGCTGCTTATTATCTGGGTTTAGGAAAGTCACTGACCCTATTGGGGTCTAGACTAAAGAGAAATCTCTGAGGTACATTTCAAATCTCAGTCTCAGAATCTCTTATTGTCACTTCTGCTTCCTTAAATTTATTTTGCTTATATGCTTATAGGCTAAAAATATGACCAGATCCTCAGTTTAATAGAAGATCCGAGAGTGAGATGTATGTGTATATATATAAACATCTTTTAATATATACATGTATTTTAATATATTATATGTAGGTATACATTAGACATATGTGTGTATCATAATTAGAAGTAGGAAAGAAATAAGATGGGGGAAATTCCCAGCCTTCTTATGTATTTGTTTTTGTGAATTAGTTTCATTATTTTATTTTAAATGAGTCATAAACATCTATATTTAATTTATAGCTCCAAATAATAGGTCCAAAGTTAAATACAAGGGAAGATTTGATTAGCTGCCATTTTTGAATGTCCACATACATCTGTTCCTTTCTTTTGGGGGGAAGGGATGAGGAGAACAATGATTTCATAAATCTCTCATTTCATAGATTTAGGGAAGTCCAAAAAAGAATTTCTTTTACCAATAAAGGCTGGGACATTTACTGATATTTACAATCTTAAAGAGTTGCATTGTAACTGGAAAAAACAATACTTTTGAGAAAGAACAAGTTCTTCTTTGCTAATTAGTAATTAGAAGTATATTATGTTTTCAAATCACACAATTTAGAACTAGACCCTAAAGGCTATCCAGTCAAATCTCTACATTTTACAGATGAGAAAACTGGTTTCCAGTGAGTTTTATCACAGCATGCCTGAGATTTGAAATCAATTCCACTTGCCCTGTAGTCAATGTTCATTCTTCAATGGAATTGTAAAGGAAAATATTGAAAGATGCTAAATGTAAACTTGTTTGATTAAGCTTGAAATAAAGGGATTCATCATACGGTAATTACTGAATCTGGAATAAAGTAAATTGTTGATTTGTGAAAGGTCTCTCCAAAATTTTAATGATTTGTATTATTAATACTATGAAATATAATAAAATCATTACTGAGCTATATTCTAACTCATGTGCAAAGTTACAAAAAATTTTTTAAAAGATTTCTTTTGAGTTCCATAATTATTTTTAAATTGGTTTAAAATTCTAAAACTTTTAGTTTAAAATTGTCTTTCAATGGTTCTGAATTGAGAGTTGTCTTGGCTTTCAAAAATATTTAGAGATAATAATATTGTAGTATCTTGAAACTAAATGTACTTTTGATGCAAATAAACCAATGATTTATTTTCTTTGATAGTTTAACATATAATGATGGTCATGTGAGACATGAGTACTGGTATTACCAATTATGAGTCAGTCTCCTCCTTTGGGGTTCACTGCTGTCATCATATTAGGGTAATATGTTATAAAATGTTCTTTTAATGAGGTACTCACTCTAAACTCCATTTTCCAAGGCAGATACTCTTAGAGATCACAATGTCTTTAATGTTTTTTAATAATTACAATCAATAGGCAATTAAATAATTAAATAACTAAAACAACAAATCATTTTACTTCAAATACTGAATTTTCTTCTTTGATATATCATCTTAATCTTCTCCTATGTGGCTATAATGTCACTAAGCCTCTCTTGAGTTCTTAAGGAGAAATTTGACATTATGCCACCTACTTATCAAAATGATGATTTCTAGCTAGAGGGCCTATCTGGCATGTGTTTTATCTGTCCATATACAGACAGGCTTAGGAAACAATCATTTAATGCATCAAAGTTCTACGTGTTTATTGTTCTTTTTTTTGCAACATCTATGCTTTCCAATGTGGAGCTACAAGTTGATATCGCAATAGAAGTCTTCTGAAAAGTAAAGTAGATTCTTGGCATTTGTGACACATTTAGGGCCAGACAAGAGTCAGTTGATGGCAAAGTTCTATCTAGAATTCTTTGCTCTTCTTCCTCTTTCTCTTCATGTAACTGCTCCCAAGACTGATTAGTGTTTCTCTGTCTAGAGGCCTACTGTACCATGTATCCTCTTGAGTAACATCACACTTTGGGGAATCTAAGGCTGGGTATTGGTTTCCTAGTGTGGCAAAAACATTAATGAGTAGTTCTTTCCTTATCCTCTGAGTGTGTGTGTGTGTGTGTTTTGTACGTGTTTTTAATCTATATCTATATAGTACACACACATACATACCCATATATATATATATATATATATATATATGCCTCCACTTGGATGATCTACTCTGTATGACACAAAACAACGGCCACCAAACCATTCTTTTCCTCATTTCATATCACATAATAGGAATAGGAAAGCCACTATGATGAGATTATAGAACTGACGAGACAGACGACATACAGTCTATTAATAGTCTCTCTGGTACTGGCTAACAGGTACTGTGACCCTGCAGAAATACTTAATCCCTCTGGGCCTAAGCTTCCTTGTATATGAAATGAGTAAGTTGGGAAAGATAAATTATAAAGTCTCCTTCTAAGGCTTTCCATCTGATCCTGATTCTGTGAACCACAGACATAATTGTTTGGCTATTGTAGACAATTTGATAATGTTAAAATGGTTTCTCCAATGATAAGTATTTTAAATCCTATTTTGCTACCCCATTAGTCCATAATTAGCTTTTACATAAGGTCTAATCAAAGTTTCAAAGATAGGAAATGCATTATGATTTTAACCTTAGAATAATACCTTTCATATGATACACCAATTTTGCTAGATAAATTGTCAAATATCTTTCTATATCTCTTCCTTCTCTATATTTCTTTCTAATTATATGCTATATAACTCAAGTTGCATCTTAGTATATTACATACATATATAACTCAAGTGATAAGTTAATATATTACATATAAGTAACTTGTACATATATAACTATAGGCACATATATTGTGTATATCTTCACACATATGTATACTTGTATAAAGTCTTGTATCTTACATTAGTTCTTGGCAGGGGAAAAGATAATGGATAGTGATGGAGCAGAAAATCTTGAACCAGGCAATCCTTAAGGTCTACTCCATCTGTGAATCCATGATCTATATGCCTTGAAGGATTGTAAAATATGTTTCAAAGTTAGAAGGAACATTAGAGGTCATCTAGTCCAAAATCCTCATTTTCTACATCGACAAACTGAGGCCTATATAGGGGAAATAATTTCCTCAAAATCATACAACATGTAAGCAGCATATCCGGAATCTGAACCCAAGTCCAAATTCCAAATTCCAAATTAAGCATGTTTTTCTACTGTATCATAGATACCGTATTTTATCACGTAATTGCTACCACTGCATAATTATTCCACACAGGTTTTTTCAGTAAAAAAAAATGATTTATACTTTTCATTGCATGGTATAATTCTGTTCATAATACTGCTTAAAAGGTAAACAGAGCAGCAATGTATTCATAAGTGGCATATGGATTCACATTTATTTCTTGTGCATTGAGAGCTGCCAACCTAGAATTCCCAATGTATGCACATTGTCATTATATTTCCAAATTATATGTCCATTATATTGCTTTGTTTGTTTAGAGTCCTGCAGTACTAGTGGCACTGTCACTCAACCCAGTAAAGAGCCTTAGGAGCAAGGGGAGTGGATGGATAGGTGAAGCTGTCATGAGTAAGTCACATGATATGGTAAGACTTACATCTCCCCATGCTAGCTAAACTCTGCAGTTCATCTGCCAGTGATACTTTAAGTAATATTTTTAAGTAATACAAGCACAGATTTTTTTAACTTCACATAATGGTCCCACCCCAATTATTTTGCAAAAATTAGACTGAATTACAACAATTATGTGATGAAATATGTTATTTTATCTTTCTTAACCTTATATTTGACTGAAACATATGATATTAAATTGTAATAGAAAGAAGAATTTTCAAAATCTGAATATAAATTGCAAAAGAGGAACAATTTTAAATGAAGTTGTCTTAGATATGAAATGTAGATACACACATATACATAATAGCAATTTTCATCAACAGAGCCAACTGAATGAGCATGAAGAGTTAACATAACATAAATCTGGAATAATCAATTAATCTCTTTGATAAGCTTAAATTTTCAATAACACTTAAAGAGATTAAAGTGTCTGGGATCTATAATTCAAGGACACTTTGGCATCAACGAGGGTCATAACTAAGACCTACTCTGTTAAGTCATATCCATTATCTATAGGAACAGAAAGGGGAAAAAATACCAATGATTGCAGATCAAAGGAGAAAATGAACCTTTCTCCCAAATATCCAAATTGCCTTAAAGCTGTTTCAAAAGCCACCATTTCTACCTATAAAGCCCTTATTAAAAACCCAATGTTGTCAGTTTCCTTTAAGAGATTATCACCTTTGAAATTTCCACTGCTCTAGTATATGTAGGAAATAGTTTAGTACCCTTCAGCCCTGAAGATGAATGAAATAGTATTCTCCAGAGCATCAGGCCATACCAGTGCTAATGCCAGATGATAAAATAGCTTATTTATGTGCAAAATATCTTCTCATCTTTAATGGGGGAAGGGAGTTACTCTTCATTTTAATTATGCAATGTCTACTAGGTTCACCTTCTATATTTTGTGATCAGTACAGGCCAAGCACATTTTTCACCTGGTGACATGCTCATTATATCTCAATATGTAAAGGATGCTTCATTTCATTGATGTGGATGGACCCTCCAGTGATGGGAATCACAGCCCCTCCCTACCTTACAAGATAATCTTCATAAGTTACTGTAGCTGAAATATTTTATCATCTTTCATCTCCCTCTGGTAGCCCACTTTTTCATAATAATGCTTGCTCTTCTTCTTTTGAAACCAGACTCACAGTGAATCACAGGACCCATATTTGAAGCTTTTAAAATGTTTTCTGTTGGCATACACAGTCTTTGAGAATACCAGGTCAGTGTCACACTATAAAGTGGCACTGGAGTCAGACCATAACTAAAAAATGTTCATGATAAACAACATTAATAAACTAATAAACTGCTTTTCTTTTAAAGAACATTTCTGTAAGCACTAGGGAGAAGTTATCAGTATATAGGAAAGATGATGATGATGATGATGATGATGATGAGTATTTATATAATGTTTCAAAGTTTCCAGTGTGCTTACAAATCATCTGTTTTGTTACCCACAACAACCGGGTAAAGGAGGTGCTATTCTTATATTCACTTTATAGAACAGGAAAGTAAGACTCATAAGAGGTTTACTGACTTGCTCATGATCATGCAGCTCTTAAAAATCAGCCCTCACCTCTTCCTGACTCCAAATTCAGTGCTCTATTCGCTGCACTACACAGCTGCCTCAGATGAAAGCAATTTGTTTTTCAACTGCGTCTATCTATGAACTTTGACCTCTTTGTTGAGTCCTAGTTTTTTTTTTTAATCTAATATTGTTAACTGGGCAGTCATGCTGAGTTATCTTTTGGTCATCACAAATTCAGTATGTCTAAAACAAAAGTCAATCATTTTTTCCCTCAAATTCACTCTTTTACCTTCTACTCTGTGTCAATGGTTCAAATATCTTGATGGTTATATACTTTGCAATGTCGTAGTCATTTTTGACTCTTCTCTCAAATCTCATATATTAACAGTAACCAAATCATGCTGATTATCAATTTATGAGGCATTAAATGGATCCCATTCTCTTATCTCACCCCCATTATCCTTATACAAGTCTTCATGATCACCTACTTGGAGTATTATAATAGCCCGCATAGATGATTTTCCAGCATCTACTGTCTCTCATTCCTGTCTGTTCACCATACCACTATCATAGTAATCTCATTTTTCCATGTTAATTCTTCTATTCAGAGATATCTACAGAATAATCTAAACTCCTAGACTTATTTTTCCTTGCTTTTCTAAATGTATCCTCCCCTTCGACCAAACTGATCTAAATTTCTCTTCTCAAGCCAACTCTGAGTTTTCTCTTACAGATGCTTTTTTCTTGGTCTTGAATGCCCTTCCACTTCACCTTGTGATATCCCTGCTGTCCTGCAAGGTATAATTCAACCCTCATCTTCACCCTAAAGTATGCTATAACCATCCCAATCAAAAGAAAAAAAAACAAATCCAAAACCTTTATCTCATTTCCCCCTAAACTCAGAGTACTTTATTGTCTGTACTGCTTGTCTGCTGAACAATCTAGTGTAATATTAGGAAATGTGCAACTTGTCCACACAGTGAATATATGTCAGAGACAGGCTTCATGATTTTCCTAAATCCAAGGCCAGGTCTCTATCCACTCTGTCACACTTCCTCCCTCCAAGGTTATAAAGGGAAGCAAAAGTCATAACATAAAAATAATGACCAATGAAACAACCATTTATAAAACAATATTCATTCAAACCCTCCTTTCACACTTAATGCTGGCATCGAATCTCCCTTTTCCCCACCCATCACCATCACCATCTTTGGGTTTTTTTCTCTAATTGTGTGAAGCAACTGAAAAGATAGAGCATTTATTATGTGTTTTGTTTCGAGGCCTTGTGCTCAGTCTGACTAGTTAAATACATGCAAACAGGGCAGTCTTTACTTTGGATCTTGAAATTTAAATCCCTATAAAAAAAGACTACAGAAAAAGGGGATCTTGAAAAAGACTGCTTGAAAGGTGCAAAAGCAAAAGTAGTATAGCTATTGTGGAGGAATGAAAGTGCAGAGCATGAATCTGGTCAGGAGCAAAATGGAGCATAGCTAGAAACTCTTCTGAAATAGTGGTCTATAGTAGGGAGCCACTAATAAGGAGAGTTTCAGGGCACTTTTTACCAGGGTGGAAGGAGGAAGGACAATTATACCTTAAAATTTATTAACTACAAGTTAAAATGAAGTTTACTTTCATAACTTCAGTTTTATTTTTCAGTATAAAGCTTTTCCTTTTTCCTACCCATCAATATTTACTATAGGGCAGATTGATGGTACAGTGGATATATATTTGGGATGTGGAAATATGGAAGATCTGAATTCCAGTGCGAACTCAGATGTTTTATTGCTAGGTAATCCTGTGCAGGTCACTTAAATTCTGTCTTTCTCAAATGTCTCAATGTGGGGGGTGGCGAGGTGACTCAGTGAATAGAGCACCAGCCCCAGAGTGAGGAAGACCAGTGTTCAAATCTGGCCTTAGTCACTTAACACTTACTAGCCATGTCAACCCCAATTGCAATACCTGCGCTCCTCAAAAAAAAGAAAAAAGTCACTCTGAAATTAGGATAATAATGGTCATACAAAATTGTTGTGGGGATCAAATGTGCCTAGCACATAGTAGAAACTTCCTTCCTCTCTCTACCCAGTTATTAATATAGAATTCATTGGACATTAATATGGGCATCTGAAAATCGCTACCTTTCTATTTCCCTGTTTACTTTAAGGTTTTCACAAATTTAAAATATCCTGAGCCAGGGTTTTGATGATACCAATTCATACTGTCTCTTAAAAGTGGTGTGTTACCTCCCAAAGTTGTGTAGCTCAAATGAAATAAAATTTATAAAGTACTTAGCAAAGTGCCCACCACATAGTAAGAACTATGTAGGGATGGCCAGGTGGCGCAATGAATAGAGCACTGGCCCTGGAGTCAGGAGGACCTGAGTGCAAATCTAGCCGCAGACATAACACTAAAACTAGCCATGTGACCTTGGGCAAGTCACTTAACCTCAATTGCCCTCCCCCCCAAAAAAACAAAAAAAAACTATGTAAATGTTAGCAATTATAATTATTATTTTCAACTTGAGCATTTTCATCTAGAAAATTCAGCAAATGTGATAAATCAGGTTTTGATTTATTATCTTTTGATTGTCTGTATTTAGCAAAGTGATGGAGAAAAACGTTTAATAATGCAAATTAAATGTGAAAGTGTTTCTGTGGCCTTAAGAGAATGATTGGTAAACACCAGTACACTGATAAGATGATCCATAGAAATTCAAAATGTATACCACATGCCTATAATTTAATTGAAGAATTTCATCTGGATGATGATATGGACCTTCTTCTCTGACATATCTCAATCTATAGACCTATGAAAGCTTATTGTTTTAATATTTTACATAAAAACTGATTTTAGTAATAATCTACTAGAAGAATGTTATATTGACTATTTTAGATAACAGATTTCAAACTAAATCCATAAAGTGCTATATCAGCATTTTTCTCAGTCCTCCTGGTTACTAGGGTTTTCTTTGCAAATCTAAAATGCACAGCTGATAATTAAAATACCATCATCATTTTTAACTAATGAATGATGCTAAATCATTATGATGAGAATATGAGAACCTAATATTGGCATGATATTCATATGTTAAGGGATAGATGTCACAGACTAATATTTAATTTTTTTACAATCATAAAACATTTTAAATCTCTTTTAAAAGGTTATCTACTAATAAGAAAATTATATGATTGAGCATAGACATAGAAGAATGCAAGCTCATGATAGGCAAGGGCTTTTGAAAAAGTCTTACCTTTGCAACATTAGTGTTTGCACTTTAATAGGAATTCAGTAAATGTTCATTCATAATTTTTGTGTCTGCAATATATTATTTCTGGAAAGGTTGCATATTAGTATTCTGTGAAAGTTGGGGGAGAAGAATAGGTAGTTTTATTGTATTTTTAAAAGGAATAGAAAGTTATGCATACTAGATTTGTAGTTTCATATAAAATCATCTGTTTTTTCTATTCTAGTATGATATGGAAATCCTTGCTTTAGTCCTTCAGTTCAGAATAAAATAAATTATTTTTAAAGGCAATTACAGTAAATTCCTAGTTGATACAGTATCATATTTAACTTGTTTTCTTAGTTTAGACTTTGATTATATTCACTTTTCATAAATTAGAACGTGTACTTATAATTAAACTCAATGGGTTGACACAATTATAATGTTGGAGCAAACCTTAAAATAAGCTGTTACTGAAATCTTATTGCCAGGAACAACACAATGCTATTTTCTTTAAAAGCAAAGTACTTTCCCAGGATTTTAAATTTGATGGTTCTGTGACTAATAAACCCAATTCCCAGAGTAACCACCACATTACCACCTGATTCCTGACTTTGGGAGGTCATGGAAAGAAACTGGTTCCACATCTCCCCAGTTCTTTTTCAATATCAAATGCAACCAGATTCCCATCACCTTTTGTTTATTAACATTTCATTGAATAATATGCATAAAAGTCCATCAAAATACATTGATCACCCAATATGTACAGAAAATCCGTGAGTGCCAAGTTCTGGAAACCAGAATAGATTATTGGTAGATAGTTAGAGATCTCTTATGCAGTATGATTTGAAGGGTTTTGAAAAAGCCCTATACTCAAAAATTGTGTTTTCCATCATCCTACCATTAATGCAAAAATACAGGCAGCAAGACTTTTTCTTCTGGTTTCAGGTTTGTTTGTTGTTGGGTTTTATTTTTCTTTGAACTAATTTATGGCTTCTTGGCATAGGAAACTCTATCTATCAATGCAGAATACTACTCATTTCTAAAAATGCAAACAGACACCTTCTCCACAACTTATAGCATCAGAATGTGCCCTGAGCAATGTGAAATTAAATGACTTCTCGAGGGTCACACAGGCAATATGTCAGAGATGTGACTTGAACATAGGTCTCCCTGAATGAGATAGACTGTCTAGCCATACTAAACCTAATCTTTTAAGCATTTTAGATCATCATACCCTTTTGAGACTTATTCTCTTTAAAAACTACTAATACCCTGAGATAGTCTGACACATTAAGATTTACCAATCATCATTTTACCATAAATTAGTTTAGCAATTTATTCCTAATTAGTTAAGATGTTTTGATAGAGCAGAGGTCAGAGAAGACACTGACAGGGTCCTAAGGGCAAGGACAACAGTTTTAGGTGATCATTTCAATTCAAGAGAATAACCCATTATGTTTTAAATGCTTACATCAGTGAGTAGATTTCCCAGAGTGAGTTGTACCACAATTTAAAATGAAGTCAGAAATAATGTCAGTTAAATAATAGGGGGAAAATGACAGCACCTCCTAAACTTAAAATTAATTTTGTCTGAGAGTCAATTAGAAGTCATGGTAGAATTTAAAAGGTGAGAGAAAAATATAAATACATACAAATACAGTTTTTCAAAAGTTTTGTTGCAGTTTTAAGCTCCAAAACTACACTAAGACTTTTAGGAAACATCTTTATGAGAACCATGACTCTTACTGTCCTGTATATGATGGATAAAATACATAAAAAGAGAGGAGAGGTAGCTATGTCATTTATTTGACTGCTACAGTCATCCAGGTACAAGGTAATGGTATATTAGAATAGGTCTGTGGCCATGGGAATAGAGAGGAAAGTAGGTGGAAAAAATTGAAGTTTTAAAATCAGAAATCTGGTTTGGGAGCAGAGCAAAGAAAAGAGAGAATTCAAAGTTTTTTTTCCAAGGCTTTAAGCTGAGGAATTAGCAGAATCAAATGAGAAATATTAAAGATAAAGGGCAAATGGGTGGGGGCAATGATGATGATTCTTTGGCAAGCTAGTTTTTTAGCTTAATTATCTCACTAATGTTGTCATTGCCTTCATTGTTGCTATTAAAAGCTATCAATGTCTTCTTATCCTATGCAGTCCTCAAGTGTCCTTCTTTGAATCCTCTGTAGACAACCTATCCTATATCCTGAAGCCATTTGTGAATTTCCCATCATTTACTTCTCATTCTTGGAGATAGAGCACAAAGACTTGGAATCAGGGAAACCTGGTTTCAATCTACCCTCAGAAACTTGCCAGCCATGTGACTGGCTAAACCATTTACTTTGTTTATGCTTCATCTCCCTCATCTGTGAAATTAAGGGTTTGTACTCAAAGGCATCTATAGTTCTTTCCAAATCAAACTGTGATCATGACCCCCACCTCATTTTTGGACTGCACATTTTTATTCATCATGATTTTTTGTGCCAGTTTTCTTGTTATATAATTGTTTTTAAATAAAACAAGATTTATAATACAGGTTTGGGGGAGATTTGTGAGGATAAAGGGACAGGGAGAGACAGAGTGAGAGCAATATGTTTGTGTCCGTCTGTGGGTATGATGAAATATACCTACATACATCAGAAATTATTATGTGTGTAAAACATTAGAAGCAATACTGGATCACTATATGTTTATATTAGACTCCAATAGTATCTAAGTTGAAGCTTCAAGACAACCTATTTCAAACATTACTTCATTGCGTGTATTTGACCCTCTTTTTTGATATGTAATTTTTATTTTGACCAGCATTATTTTTTCTCTTTCCCTTTCTCATCCCTCTCCTCACTGGAATTTTTTTAAAAAGAAAAAAATTCCAAAATACACATAGTCAAAAATCATCATCATCATCATCATCATCATCATCATCATCATCAAGGCCTGAACAAGTCATGTTCAAAAGTATAGGTATCATTCTGCATCTTGAGTCTGTGTCAAGAGGTTGATAATACATCGTGCTCTGGAATTATGGTTGGTCACTGAAATGATCAGAGTAATTCAGTCTTTCAAAGTTGTTTTTGTGTAAATTTTTCTGGTTCTGCACATTTCACTCTATATAAATTCATGTAAGTCTCAGATTTCTCTGAAATTGTCCCCTTCATCATTTCTTAGAGTATGATAGTATTATTTATGTATGTGTACATATGTATGTATTTATGTATGTATGTATGTATGTATGTATAGCCATTCCCTAATAAATGAGTAGCCCCTTATTTTGTGTGTTTGTGGAGGGGGAGAGGTTTCTCACTAAGATAAGTGCTGCAATTGTAACCTCAATCCCAAAGTTCTTTAATATGGGACTTCTGACTTGTAGACAACTCCAAAACCACTGAAAAGACTGAAGTTCTCTCTCTCTTTCCAACTCTACCCTGCCCCTGACCCAGGTTTGTACATCAGTCTCTATTAATAAGGACAGAGTCCCAGACCAATGAGCCAAAGCTAGCATTATATTCTAAATATGTTTGTATATGTGAACCCTTTTCCTCTTTATTTTATCTCTTTAGGATATACACCTCATAGCAGTACCATTCGAAGGTCTATACATAGTTTAGTAACTTGGAGGCATAATCTCAAATTACTTTCCAAAAGAGACCAGTTTTCAGCTCTACCAACAGTACATTAATTTTCCTATTTTCTCACAACCTACCCAACATTAATCTTTTTTTTTTATCAGCTTTGCTAAAAACAAGTGTGAGGTGAAATCTCAAAACTGTTTTAATTTGTATTTCTCTAATTTTTAGTGATTTTCACATATAATTATTGTTAGTGTGAATATCTTCCTCTGAAAATTTCCTGTTCATATCCTTTGACCACTTTGTGAGTGGATCTTATTCTTATAAGTTTTAATCATTTCCTTACATGTCTTGGAAATAAGAAATTTAGCAGAGATGCTTGCTGCAAAGAGTTTTTCCCCAATTAATTTTTTTTCAATTGTAGTAGTATGTATTTTGTTTATGCGAAAAATAACTTCGTGTAATAAAAAATATGTATTTTTAAATTATGAGATTTTCTCTTCTCCCTTATTTGGTCACCAACCCTGCTCCTAACTATAGATCCAAATAGAACTTTTAAAAAATTATTTATTGAGTAATTGGGGGGACTCTGGCTGGAGGGGGGTCTAGGGGGCGCTGTTGAGATTCCAGTGTCCCCGAGAGGTCAAGATTCCTGTCAGACATGGCACATGGACATGAGCATGAGCATGGACATGGTCATGGAAAAATTGAACTCCCTGATTACAAACAGTGGAAGATAGAAGGAACACCACTACAGCGAGTCCAGGAGAGGTTGGCTAAGCAAGGTCTCAGGGATCTGTGGGGCCGCAATGAAGCTTGGCGATACATGGGTCGTTTTGCAAAACCTTCTACTTTGTGGACTGCTTTGTCAAAAGGATTCAAGTGGGGTTTTGGAGCATTTTTATTAGCTGCTGGCATAAAATATTTCCTCACTGCTCCAAAGAATGAGGAGGAACATGCTTCTAATAACTAAAGTTAAGACACAGAGGAGTCATACCTAATTATTTAAAGTGAATGTTTGCTGTTCTGTCATTTGCTTACTTGCCATGTTAAAGATTAATATTAATGTTTCAGTTGGTAAAAGGAAAAAAAAGAGTAATTGGGGG
>CM053601.1:53698930-53729681 GCA_028646575.1 Pseudocheirus occidentalis
ATTGGTCAGCTTAGGATTCTGTTGACCCAGATGCCTTTGACCTTAGATGGGACATTCTGCCTTTTTTCTACATTAGACATTTCACCAAAACCGGGCATAGAGATATAGATGATAGATAGATAGATAGATAGATAGATAGATAGATAGATAGATAGATAGATAGATTGATAGATAGTAAAATAGATACATGACATATGTGTATATATATATGTATATTACCCATCTTTATTCTTAAGAGAATATATATGAGAATATAAGGCATATATATACATATGTATATATATATATTATGAATCTCTATTCTTAAAATTATGATTTTGTGACATAGAGGCTATGCCCACTTTAAATTCAAATCTATACATCTTATATAACACATACAGAACAAATTATATCTGTAAGCATTTGAATTTTTCCAAAATTAAAACCATGTGTAACTTTTTCTAAATCTTTTATACAGCAGGAATTTTCTCCTGTTTTTTTTAAATTAAAATAAACAGTATTAAATGCCCACTACATGCAAGTAACTATGTTAGACACTAGGGAGACATGGGGACATAAAGGATTCTTGAAGTAGCATTTGAAAGGAGACTGGAGGGATCCTAAAGAAGTGGGAATAAGGAAAGAGAGGAATCTAGGCATTCAGGCAACTGGGAGATAAAAAGCTGGATTTGAGGAATAGAAAGCAAAACAGTCTACTTAGAATGAAGATAAAAGGAATAGTAGTAGCCAGAATATCAATTTCCTTTATGTGGCAAGCTGAATCATTTGTATTTTTATATACAGGGATCAGGAAAGCATTATTTTTTTTTTGAGAAGGACATGACATGTCCAGATCTGTATTATTTATATTATGGCAGCTGCATGGAAACTTTATTAGAAAAATGAGAGCCTGCAAGGAAGGAAATTAATTATGAAGTTGTTGGAACCATCCATGAGAGAGTATTAAATAGTATTGGGGTTGTATGAATGGACAGAATGGATCAGTTTATATGTTAAGTTAGTTTTATGTATTTGGGTCCATTTTCATTCCTTCTAAGTTCTCTATTTTATGGTTTTTCTATACCATACACAATCTTCAAAATCCAATGTTTTTCCAAAAAAGAAGTAGTAGTACACATTCCAAATACCAGATGCTATGACAGAAAAAATAAATGTATACATACATACATATGTACATATGCATATACATACATGTGTTATATATGATACATATATTCTAATGTCTATTGTTTAAAAATGTCCACATATAAATCAAGAAAGCAAAAATGTCTTGCAGTTTTAAATTTAAATTGAAGAAATATATTTATACATAATGAATTCATAAGCGTTAAAGGCATTACTTGAGAAGAAATGTATAAAAATGGACTTTATTATTGTAGTTGATGGATAAAGAAGTGCAGATTTGCTTGATAAAAGACCAAAACCAAACAAAATGGTGAAATCCAACCAAAGTTTATCATGACTGCCAGAATGTTCTCTTGAATAGAGATTTTCATATCATACCATTTAACAACATGTGTTTTAAGGGACAGCAATTCCTGTGCCATGCATTCTGACAGTTCTAGAGAAGAGATACATACAAATATGACATAATTTATATAACATAGTAGTGATGATTAGAATTCTGGATTAGAACCATTACTAAGATTTCATTAATATGGATACTCAACCCACTGAAACAGATTGTAGTCCCTCTACAATCATTACTCTTTGGTCAATGTGATGGCACATCTCTAATTTTACTAGGCAGATCTTTGGAAAAAGATAAATGTTACCCACCACTGATTCCATACTGTAAATCTTTCCAGTTCACTAGGACCACTAATGTCCTAAAGAGAACACATTATCTTTCTCCCAAAACTTTTTCCTCTTCCTAAATTTTTTAGGCATCATGATCATTCAAGTTACTCAGCTTTGCAATTTAAGAATCATCTTGAATTCTTCCTTCACCCTCATGAGTCACATCCAATAAGTTACCAGATTTTATTCCACCTCCACAATACATCTCCCATTCTTGTGCCCTTTTCTCTACTCACACAGTCACCACCCCAATTTAGGCCTTTATCATCTGTCTCCTAGATTATTACAATAATAGCCCTTTCCTTGGTCTCATAATATTCTCTTTCCTCTCTCAAATTTATCCTCCCCATAGCTACAAAGTTTGATTTCTAGAGCAAAGGCTAATCTCTTACTTAGGGATCTTCAAGGATAAAAAACAAATTCCTCTGAATTTCAAAATCCTTCACTTTCTGAGTCCAGACTAGTGCTACAGGATGTAGTGCATTATTCTCTCTCATATACAATCTTCCTTTTAATCAAATTGCCTTGCTTCCTACTAGATTTTATTCCACCTCCAGTCTTCACTCCTGTTCCTTGGCACAGCCTGTGCCAATCACTAGAATGGACTGTCTCATTTTTAATGGTTCTTCAAACCATTAGCTTCCTTAAAGCTCACCTCAAGGGCTATGTTCTACAGGAAGCCACTACTAATCTCTCTAATAACTAGTGTCTTCTCCCTAGAAATTATTTTTCTTATAGTTTATATTTAATTTTTCTATGTACATACTGGAATCACTACTACCACCGCTAAAACCACCACCACCATCAGCATCATCAGTAGCATCACTTTCAACGTTACAAAAGTGCTTATGCATATGTTAAATTAATTATTTTATTACATGTTTTAAATATATTATTATTAATTTTAACTTCTCAACAACTATTTGAGGTATGGGATATTATTTTCCCCCCTTTTTATAGAAAAGGAAAGAGAAACACAGAGAAGTTATGTGAATTGACCAGGGTCACACAGCTAATAAATGCAGGTCTTCATGAAAAGGCCTGTGGTCTCTAAGGTCACTTCAAGTTCTCATGATTACCACGATGTCATGATACTTTGCTGATTCTCCTAATAGAATACATACCCCTGGAAGGCAGGAAAAGGATTGTGCTTGTGTTTGTGTCTTTAGCATCTTTTATAGTGCCCAGCATGTGGTAGGCACTTACTGAAGGTTCATTGAAAGAATGAACATATTTGCACTGAGCCAGATTTTCCTTTGAATCATTAGGGCAACTTCCTCACCATGAGAATGTCAAAGTGGACGAACAGATATGTGCACAGAGAGAACAGAGAATATGATAACTTCATTGCAGGCCTGGTACAAAATCAGATGAGGAAGGTAACACTCAGTTATGTGGATCAAGGAAGGCTGATTGGAGGGAGTGGCATGTTTTTTTTGATGAGGGAAGTAAAAGCAATTGGAGTTAAGTTACTTGCCCACGGTCACACATTTAGTTAAGTGTCAAGTGTCTGAGACTGGATTAGAACTCAGGAACTCCTGACTTCAAGACCATTGTGCCACCTAATTGCCCCTGTTATATCATTCTTGAAGTAAGAATAGAATATCAACAAGAAAAGTTTAGAAATAGGAGGGAAAACCATTCTAATTATTGGGAAGAGTGAGAACAAAGACTCAAACAGGAAGAAAATAGGAAGTATTTGGAACCAAAAAAAGTCTATTTTGATCCCTTCCTCCCTAAGACCTATTTTCTACTCGTGAAAAAAATAACAAGACAGAATTTAACCTCCTTGTGAGGATTATTATTACTATCATTATTATTAATAGCTAGCATTTATATAGCATCGATTACGTTCCAGTCATTGCATAAATACATTACAAATACTTTCTCATCGAGTCTTCACAACAACCCTAAGGTTGTATTGTGACCCTCATTTTACAATGGAGGAAGCTGAAGTAAACAAAAACGAAATTACTTGATTAAAGTCAACAGCTTCCAAGTATCTAAGGTCAATTTTGAACTCAGGATTTCCTGACTCCAGACCCAGCACACTATCTCCTGCGCCATCATCAGCAGGGGACAGTACGGCACAGTAGAAAGAGCACTGAGAATAAGCAAATATTTAGTAAAAAGGCAAAAGGAAGAAGAAAATATAGGCAAACATGTTCATGCACACATTCCTTTCCATTTCCCTTTTATTTTTATTCTGATGCTTCTAATACCAAACCAGGGAAGCTATGTGGGTGACTGCAAAGGTATGCTATTATGCAATAGAATATCTAAGAGCAAAAATTACCTCTCTAAAAATAAACAAATAAAACACACTTCAAGTTGTTTAGATTTTATAATTAATTATATTATTCATTCATTACTATTAATTAGTGATAAATAATATGCTTGAAATTTTGTTAGCTTTGGGAACAGATCTATCATTTCTCATACCATAAGAAAGAAAATTGCATTTACCAATGCAGATCAGCAACTTTAACGCAATTTACAGTCTTCCAGCATGCCTAGGGCAGTGAGAAGCTAAGTGGCCTGCCCAGGGACACACAGACAGTATGTGTCAGGGTTTCATCATTCCTAGGCTATATCTTCATCTACTACACCATACTGTCTATGCTTTAGTGAGTTGCTTAAATAGTCTTAATGAGCTGACATGGAAACAAAATCACTGTGTATAACATGCTTTCTAGGGAAAATTGTGTTTTAAATTCCAAACAATCAACTTTAATTATATTTTTGGAAGACATCATGAAATAAGGAGGGGAGTGGTACCTGGCATGTAAATATTGGAAAATGTCATATAATTACTTTAAGGACACTCTAGAAAAATGAATTTAGAGCTTTTTACCTATTTGCATTTTATTAAATATGACTAAAAGTTGTTGAGAGTAATCTATGTAGAAATATCTTTGCAATTCCAAAAGAGAAGTCCTGCTGAGAAGAAATCATCTTCAGCTTTGAGGACCTTGGATGCAGAACTGAATGAGTTATTGAGCCATAAGCCAAACTATCTTATAATTTTCATTTAAAAGTCATATGGGGCCAAGCCAAGCCTAGGCAAACAACAGAGGCACCAAGAAAGTGCTATTGTAACTCTTCATCCTGAAAGTATTCCATTTCTAATTCTGGATGACTTCCCCAGATGGTAGTTAATTTCCCACCTCTAAAATAAAATGAACGCAGAGCAAATTAGCATATATTTTGGGGCACCTGCAATTTTGCCACATAGGTTTTTGAGCAAATTAGCATATATTTTGGGGCACCTGCAATTTTGCCACATAGATTTTTGACAATGGTTTTTTATTTATTGTAATTAACTGAAAAACTAACATTCCACCTTTTTTGAAAATACTTTAGTGAAAATAGAAAATACAGAGAAATATATTTGCTTGAATTTTTTATTTTGACCTCAACTTCCAAAAAAATGGAACACATCCATATGCATAGAACAACAACAAAAAAAGGATTGTACATGAAAGTACAAACATCTATTTCAAAATGTTTGGAATTTTAGTGTATATAATAAATAATATAACACAGATTGTTAAATTTTTTTTCCCATTGGGGACACTTTTTGCAATCTGATACAGCATATGAACCTCTTCTCTGAATAATGTTGTTACATAAAATAAAATACATATTCTTACAAAGGAATTATAGTGAAATACAACTATTACAATATTTTCTTAAAATCAAGTTCATGTACCCCGAGTTCTCCAAGGGTGGGGAACCTGCAGCCTTGCAGCCACATGTGGCCTCCTAGGTCCTTGGGTATGGCCTTTTCACTGGGTCCAAGTTTTACAGAACTAATCCTTTTATTAAGGGGATTTGTTCTGTGAAGTTTGGACTTTGTCAAAGGTCTTGTCAAAAGCACTTGAGGGCCACATGTGGCCTTGAGGTCACAGGTTCTTCACCCCTATACACATTACATACACATATACATAATACTATTTGTATTTCCTTCTGAACTTTCTTCTGTTATCTTCCCTGTATTTTTAAAAAGTGTTTTAGTGGGTTTTTTTTTCTATTTTTGTGCAGCATCACTGTTGCTAACACCTTCTCATCATCTCCTAACTTCCCCAATTAAAACAAATAAAAGAAAATCAGAGAAAGAAAAAAAATCCTCATATTAAGTAGGCATTGTCAAACAAAATAAATCCTGTCTTTGGTCATATACAAAAATATATGGAAGACACACATTTGGGCTTAAAATTATATTTTTTCATTAACTAAATTTATTCTTGCTGCAATTTGTTTTCCCCATTCCCTCTGTCCTTTTAAACATCTGTAATATAAAAACAAAATCTAGCATCTAGTTCATTCAGGGAAAAATATAGTTTCAAAATATTTGCTTTTTAAAAACTTTTTGACTGCCTTATTCCTTTCCACTATTCACATATTAGATGGAAAATTTAAATGATTTATGGAAGATGCAACAAAACAAAGGGAGAAAAAACCGATGAAAACTATCCCTTTTCAATCTCAAATGCAAAATATAATACCTAAGAAATCAATGAGTTTTCAGGTATATTTCCATAATGTCAATGAAGCTATTATTGGTCTAATTAAATAGGAAGAGGTCAGACGAAAGTCTTCAAGAAGATATTCATATTATATTGGTCACGTTATATTTAAAATGTTAATATAATTTTCTACTTATGAAAAAAACACTTTTTAAAATCTTTTTTGTAACCTAAAATACTGAGTAGATCACAATACTTATGATACAGTATGAATTTAGACTTTTCAAAAGTAAAAGGCAAAACTGAAAACCAAGGCACTAATGGGATTTGAAATGCAATTGTAATTATATCAGCATTATGTAGTTACATGGGTGTTCTGTTTTCTAGATAGAATGGCAAGAAGTCTGTACAACTTAAATAGAATATATACAAAAGATTCAGTGCTTTATTAACCGAGATACTTTAAGTGGATACAAGAATGCAACCTTGTTTGCCATTACAGTTGGCAAATTTCAATTGGTTAAAATATCAATGACCAGTTATCAGTTAGGAAAACATTTCCAACAATAGATGTACAGAAATAGAAAATAGTAAACTCCTTATCTCCCCTAAATTGTATCAGTGCCTATTTTTGGCAGGGATAGGGAGAGGGGGGAGGGAATTTTAGAAGATATACCTATTCAGTTATGTGTTAGATAATGGTATTTTTGAAGTTTATTTGACCTCAGTTACCATGACACTCTCAGCAAGTCTTGGAATTAGAATTGTTTAAAGAAAGATGTCACTCATCAAGCTATGATATGCAGAATTACCAATACCTCATCAATAACAAATTCTTATACATAATGGTAAAGAAATCCACAAATTCAAAGAAAATGATTTATTAAACATTATGTGTATGTGTGTGTGTGTGTGTGTGTGTGTGTATATATACACATACACTATACACACAAGTTGGATAATAGATAAGTTTTTAAAAGTTTGATAGTTCAATGAAAACTATGCTTGAAATACTAGAAGTTCAAAATTTCTAGGCGGCTTTATTCAAATACCAACAAGGAGATAGTTCTGACTGCAAAGAAGATGGAAAATAATTTGATTTCTGAATACACCAGTCTATACCAACAAAAAGATGTTAGAATAGGATATAGAACCATGAAAACCATCTCATTTCTCCCCAAGATAAGACTTCTGGGTACAATGACACATTTGATGTACTTGAAAATTTTTCTTTTGATAAGATGTTTGAAAGCTTGTATAGGATCCTTGTCTATCTATGGCTATATCTAGATAATTGGGAATATGAATTTGGTATTTCTTGGTTTTTGCCCCCAAAAGGCCAACTTGGTAGCCAAAAACTTGGGAAGATAAATCAATTATACAGTTGATGAGCAATAAGTGAGGTCATAACAATTAATTTGAATATAGAATGATCTATGTTGTCATGCAATTAGCCAGTTAGTCATGAGCATTTATGAATTGCTGATTATGTTCCAGGAATTGCCTTGATTGCTGGAGAATACAAAGAACAACAAAAAGAGCCCAAGCCACCCAGGACTTTACTAATTCTAATGGAAGAGATAACATGTAAATAAGTAGGCATGTACCAGATATGCACAGAGTAGATGTTGATCATCAATGATACATACTAAAGTATAGTAACACCTCATGAATTTGAGACAAACACCTTTATAAAAGAAGATTAATGAAATCATTAGTTATAATTCATATAAGGGTTTCATGTATTCTATTTTTTATATGGTTTTGTCATCTGTAAAACAAGGGTGTGGAATTATAAGAGGTCCCCTCCATGCCAATACAGACTGTTATCTTTTATTTAGGAAGTTACAGTACAGACATAACTGTGTTTTGCTTCATAATAGGAATGAAATTATTTAATTGAAGTCAGAATTATCTTATAGTTAATGGGATATGGGACAGAGTAATAAGCTGATCTAGGAAGTGCAACTACTAATGAGATGCCAAACAATACAGGTGAAAAAATGAGAGACAGTAGATCACTTTTTCTCCCAGAAGCAGTAATAGTAGCAATAGCAGCAATTCAATCCAATCCAATTCAACAAAATTTTATTACTCATAAATATAACAGGCAGGCACCACCATATCATGAATTCTCTCCATTTTGAAGATTAATAATGTTGACGTTGATAATATTTGCTATATTCTTCTTCATTCTCTGTTAAAATATCATCAGTTCTATTTTCTATCCTTCAAAGATGTGTCATTACATCAAACCTATTGATCTCTAGTATTTATTTCCAAGTAATAAGGGGACATTTTAGTCTTAAATATCAATGTTTTGCTAGATAAGACAGAAACAATTGAGAATTAGTTGAGATAGAAAACTTTTTTCAGAACATTGTGACTTTAAAGAAAAAGTCTCAAAAAAATCTTGGCAATTACTTTCTCCCATATCTATCTAGTTAACTATCAAAATATAGATATAGTTTTGTGTATATATGTATATATATACCTATATATAGAGAGAATCACATACACATATGCATATTATGTTTCATACATTATATGTAAATATACATGTATTTCTATACTTACATACATATTGATCTTCATTGGTAAAGGGTATTTCTTCATTACAAGTTTATATATTTATATATACCATGATATATATATCATATATGTCTATGTCTGTGTATATAGATATCAATAGACATACATGTTTTTAGTGAAGAAATGTCCTCTACCAATGAAAATCAGTACCTGTTCTGAAATTTATTATTTTAGAGCAGCGGTTCTCAAACTGTGGGTTGTGACCCCTTTGGGGTCAAACGACCCTTTCACAAAGGTCACAGGGGTCGCCTAAGACCATCAGAAAACACATATTTCCCATGGTCTTAGGAACCTCCTCTGTCTCCAGGCGGGTCTATCTACATGCAGACATGCCCACATAAGACTATTAAAGGGTTGCTGTTGAGAATCACTGTTTAGAGTGTTAACTGGGGCGTGCAGCAGTTAGTTGACTTAATTTGAATAGTCATGATATGTCAGAAGCATAACTTAATTTTAAGCTTTCATGATGCTAAGTCCAACTGTGTGTCCACTCTACAATAGACACATCTGTATCTAACGCTTCATTTCATGCATGGTAGAGATAGGAAAGGAAAATGATTCATGACATCTCTGATTCCTCTGTCATTTATTAATGACCAGTTCAATAATTACTTTTGGCAAGCTATTCTATCGCTATGCAAGGGTATTGCTGTCAGGAATCCATATGTAGTAAACATGAAATATGCTATTACCACTCACCTTTCCGAGGAAAGACACAATACAGAAACAATATTTGTAAAGTAAATTCTATGTTTTTGTTAAAATAATAGGAAAGGCAACATGGAATCAGAGGATTGCAGTTAGGAGTGAGCTCAAGCTATCTGTTGCAACTCATATCTTAATAAGAATCCTCTCCATTGTATGCACAAATGTTGTTTGTTTGAAGTTGTTGTTTGAAAATCTTCAGCGAGGTGGAACCCAATCCACACCTCTTCCCTCCCCCCATTCCACTTCCAGGAGATATAATTTTGGGGAAGATTTTTTCTTATAATGAGCATTAACCTACTTCTCTTCACCTTCTACCTAGTTCTTCTTTCTGGGGTTAGGCAGAAAAAGACTAATTCCTCTTTTATATAATAAACTTTCAAATGTTTGAAGAAAGTTACCATGTCACCTAGTAAATCTTTTCTTCACCAGGCTAAGCATCCCCATATTTTTTAACCTATCCTTTATAGTTTATCTTATCTGTTCTTTGGGCATTCTCTCTTACAAAACATAGCTTTAAAAGTCCTGTTTGTCTTCCTTGGCTTGCTTTCCTAATGTCATTTTGACTTTGATCAATACTGGCAGTAGTCTTAACAAGGCCATAGCACACTTGAGTTCATCCTTTGTTATATGCTCTTGATTCTACTTTCTATATATGTCTTTAAAAAAAATTTAAGTTGCTTTTTCCCTGTGTGTTCACCTTGGTCTCTTTATACAATTTTCACTTTCCTTCTCATTGGAACTGTTTCTTTGTGTCTTCAGAATTTCATCCTTGAAAGTGCCTCATTTCTCCTGGGATATCTCTACCAATGTAGAATTTTTTAGGCCATAGGGTCTTACCTATTCTATTTCTTAACACTGAGTAATCTGTTCTCCTAAAGTCGGAGGGATATGTCAGGGTTTTCTCTCTACTATCACAAATTGTAAGACAGAGTGTATATGGACTTTAAGATTTATAATCTCTAATAAAATAGCAACATTATCTAAATTAATTTACAGATTCAATTCCCTAACAATCAAACTACTTAGGTACTTAAATATTTATGCAAATATTTAAAAAAATAACAAAACTTATTTGAAGGAATAAAAGGTTAAGAATCGTATGGGATATAATTTAAAAAAAAAACGTGGGAAGATAACTGAACAGGATCAGATCCTAGTCTCTACTACACAACATTAATCATCCAAATAAATTTGTGCCATCAAAAATATTTGGATTATAAATATATACTTATGTTACAAAATAGAAAAATGCTTAAAAGAATAGATAAGGTATCTTATATACAGGATCAACTGAACAGAGAATCAGTGTTCAATAACAATTAGGATACCAACTACTGGGAGTAAGGACTCATTTGACAAAATCTGCTGGGGACACTGGAAAGCAGTTTGACTTAGATCAACATTTCACAGCATACACAACTATGATCTCAAAATGCACATATACCTTAAACATAAAAGACCATATAAATTAAAGGAGAATATAAAAAATGCAATTTACAACAATGGACAGAGAAAAAATTCTTGAAAAAGAATTGAGACAGAGATGATAATGAGACATAAAATGAATAATTTTAATTATATCAAACTGGAAAGTTTTCGAACAAGTAAAACGAATTCAGTTAGAACTAGAATCAGAACATTTAATGGGAAAAATTTAAGCAAATTTATCTAATAAAAGTCTAATATTATAGATATAAAGTGGATTTATACAAATATTTTAGAACAAGAATCTTCCCTGATAGATAAATACAAAGTTTGTGAAGAGGCAGTTCTCAACAGAAAAAAGCAAAATCTCAAAAAATCATATGAAAACAAGGTTTAAATCATTAACAATATGAAAAATCATATACATCAACTTGGAACATTGACAACACTTAAAAATGACAATTATTGAAGTACAGGCATATTGATAAATTCTTGTTAGAGCTGTGAACCTGTTCATGTTTTCCAGAGAGCAATTTGGAACTATAACCCCCAAGTCACTATATTTTAACCAGTAATACTACTACTAGCCACATATCTTAAAGAGATTTAAGACAGAGGGAAATAACTTATATCAACAAAGAATATTTGTAGCATCACTTTTTTTGTCTGTAGCAAAGATTGAAAAACAAAGTGAGTATACATCACTTCAGTGATTATTGGACAAGTTATTGAATACATATATGCCATAAAAATTACCCCAAATTAAGTAATAAAGAATAAGGTGAGCATAACCAGAAGAGGTGCTTATACAATAACCATGGCATTCCTATGTGCAAAGTACTGTGTTCAGCATTGGAGACATAAAGTTAAATACACACACTCATGATTGTGTGTGTGTGTATATCATATCTCCTATTCTCAGTAGTATTAGAGTCTAATTAAGAAGGGATTAATAGGAACATGTAAGTACATTATGAAGAAGAGCATGATGGAGGCAACAGAGAGATTCTGACAAAGTGTTCTAAGAAAAAGTAAAGAAGAGAATGCATTCAACTGGATAAATCAGGAAAGGCTGCACACTGGAGAAGTCTTATAAAAAGGGAAGGATATTGATATGCTAAGATGAAGGCAAATATTCCTTACTTGGAAGATTGTCAACTCTTATACATACACTTAATGGCAAGTAAAGTTCTGAAAACACCTAGAAAGAAAGTGCTACTGGAATTCCTCAAAAAGGTAAACAAATTAGATGAAAGTCAGATTGTTTGGTGCCTTTGCTTTTTATACTCCAAAACAGGGGATGGCAAATTATGGCCTATGGATAATATCCAGCTCACCAGTTTTTGTATGGAGTAGAAACTAAGTGATCCTTGGCTTGCTGTGCAAGTGGAAACCTGTTGCTTTAGATAATAAGGAGCTCTTGATGAAATCAAAGCATGGAGTTTATGTGTTGAAATGGTCAGAACATTTTCTTAAAAAACAAAAAATCATGTAAATATATTTATTTTACATGTATTTAAAATCTCTCACTACCCCCTTTCTTAATGAACAACAAATGCAAAAACCTCTTTACAAACTTGCATGATTGGGCAAAAAAACAATTCTCATATTGGCCATGACCAAAAATGTCTGTCTTCCTCTGAATTTTAAATTCATCAGCTCTCTGGCATGATTTGAAGGACGTATTTCATCTTCAGCATCTAGGACTTGTGGGTTTGTCATTGAATTGATTAGAGTTCTAAAATCTTTACAAGTTGTCTTTGTTTTCTACAATTCTATTGTCATTATAGAGTGTTCTATTTATAAGTCATCCCAATTTCCTCTGAAATTTGCCATTTTGTCATATTTTTGCTCCATTTGGTCCATTTTTGAGCTTTTATCATCTTTGACAATCTGATATGTGTGTGGTAAAAGCTCAAAAATGTTTTATTTTGTATTTCTCTATGAGGGATGTAGAGCATTTCATCATATAACTGTTGATTGTTTGGATTTTTCTATTTGAAATTGGCCTATTCATATCATTTCCCTATTTATTTATTGGGGAATGGCTCTTAGATTATTGCTATTTTATTTGAATCAGTTCCGCATGTGTCTTGAACACGAGACTTATCAAACTTGATGCAAAGATTTTTTTTCCCATTTGGTTTTTTCCCCTCCTCATTTTAACTATAATAGACTTGTTTTTGCAAAATATTTTTGATTTTATGTAATCTAAGTTGTCCTTTTAATCTTGTGTGAACCTCTCTCTCACTTCTAAATTATGAATATGCCTTATTCATAGATGAGAAATGTGATTTCTTCTATCTCCTCAATTTGTTTATAATTTGACCTTTTATATTCAGTACACCTATATCTTCTGTGGAAAACTATTTTTCTTCTTATACAAATGACAAATTGGTAGGGTATAAGACAGAAGATTATGAAGTTGGTTGTACAACTAATACACAATAGTCTAGGAAAGTGGTTATGATGGTAAGAACTAGTTCAGTGACACTGTCACTGGAAAGAAGAGGTTATGTAGGGTTTGGAAAAAGAAAATGGTAGGACTTGACAACTTATTTGTTCCTGAAGGGTTTTTCTTAGTCTTATCCTTATTCTACAATGTATCATGCCTGAATAAACTAGAGGATGATGATGACACCAACATAAATACAAACACTTGGAGGTCATTCACTGAGTCAGTCAACAAGCACTTAGTAAGTACTTACTATGTACTAGACTAAGCACTGGAAATGAACATAGTAGGTACTCAATAAATTCTTAATAAAAAAGAAAGTGTTTTGTAAAGTTTGAATTCAGTTAAAGGGTTGTACTTAAGGACACAGAGGACTACATGTAGCCTCGAACCTCCAGTTTCCCCACCCCTGGCTTAGACTGATGGACTGGGGTCTCAGAGGAAAGGCAAAAGAGGGGATCAAGTTTTGTGAAAAAGATAATGAGTTGGTTTGGGGGCATATTAAGTTTGAGGACTAACAGAGCATCCAGTTGATAGGGTGCAGTAGGCAGCTAAAATTCAGTTCTGAAATTCATAGGACAGATTATGGGTGTGCGTGCATGTGTGTGTGCGTGTATGCGTGTATGTGTGTGTGTGTTAGAGAGAGAGAGAGAGAGAAAGATTTTTAGAGTCATATACATATGATTAAAACACAGCCAAAGAGCTATCATAAATGAAAACATTTCTGAGGGTTAGCAAATACTGCGAAACTCTGCCATCCTATTGAAGTCTCCTAATGATTTCCCTCAATGGAGATCTTGTTGGAAGAAACCACAAGGATAAGAGTAGAAGTGCAGTTCAGAAATGATGTCCCAGACAAAGGAAGTGACAAAGCCTTGATGAGTTGGTACTATTTGGAGTCTCCTGGAAGGAGAGATATGATTAAGTCTCCAAGGAGCTAATTAATTGTCTCACACATGGAAGAATTATTGGCTTTTGCTGATCTCAGTATATCCTTTGTGTTCTACACAGATGTCAGCCTGGATGGCCTGGAGGCACCTTGTACCAGGACAATGATGGCTGCCAGAAACCTACTGCATTGGCTAACTGGAGACTTACTGTCAGTGAAACCTGTTATCTGGTTCATATATTGGAGTTCTGTGTTCTGAAATGACACTTACTCAGAAGTTTTGATAGGATTTATGGGGATCAGAGTTTCAGGTATGGACAGATAACAACCAACTGTTCCATATTCAAATGAGTGCCAAATTGGATGCTACCAGCAGGAGGCTGAAAATTTTCTAAACAACAGAGAGGTTAGGGTAAGGTATACATTAGGAAAAAAGGAATATGGGTTCAGATACCCATAGACTTTGGCATCAGAGGCCATGGTGGATTCTGCAGAAATTAGAAATGTGCTTTCTGATTTAATCCTATTCTAGCCACCAGCTGTGTGACCTTAGTGCCCTCGACTTCAAAACAGGGATAACAGTGCCATCAGAAATTACAAGTATGCTGAATACAGAGAAATATGAAAAGATTTGTAAGAACTAACAACATATTAAGCCAAACCAAGAAAACCATATATGTGTACATGGAAGGAACAGCCCTAAAACCACCAAAAGTGAACATAGTAAAATTACAAAGCACAAGCATGACCCTAAAGGAAAGACAAGAGAAGATTCACCCATCCAGCTCCTTCGCAGAGGTGCAAAATCTATGGGTAAAGAATACTACATACATTTTCATTTATTTAGTTCATTGATTGATTTGGTTTGTTTGTTTTTTCTTCTTTTTTTTTCTTTCCTTTTTTCCCTTAATAAATATTATTTCGGAGGACTCTTTGGGGACAGTATGGGGAAAGAGGTTAAGAAGTTTTTATAAAAGCAATCACAAAAGATGCCAATATAATTTCTTTTTAAATGGAGATAATAACCCCTTTCTTAATAAATTGTGATGACCAGATGAGATAACTTATGTAAAGGTGTGTTATAAACCTTAAATGGCTATACAAATTGTACTTAATAACCAATTACTCAGCATTTATTAATCACGTTATGCTTTTATTAATCAGTTACTTGTGCAAGCCAATCTGTTAAGTGCTAGAGATGAAAAGAAGGGCAGAAAGCGTTTCTGATGTCAAGGAACTCACATTGTAATGCGGGAGACAATGGAGTTAGGGATAAATAAAAGTCTGGTCCAGGACCTAGATTTTCCCTTAGCAAGCATATCATCAATGGAAGAAAAATAGCCCTTGAGTAGAGAAAAGTAGCAGAGTACTCACTTATAGAATGATGACATAAGAATTCTGTTATTGGCTAAAAAAGTAAGGGATTTTATGACCAAACAACTGGGTCTAGCTTTCTGGAAGTCAAACTACTGAAAATGGAACTCATTAAAGGACTATCATTCAATCAACAAACATTTATTAAAAACTTCTGCTGTGCCACTTTGTTCTGTTGTTTCAGTAGTATCTGATTCTTAGTGACCCCATTTGGAGTTTTCTTTTGCAATGATACTAGAGTGCTTTGCCGTCTCCTTTTCTAGTTCATTTTACAGATGAAGAAACTGAGGCAAACAGGAGTAAATGACTTGTCTAGGGTCACACAACTAGTGAGTGTTTCAGGCCAGACTTTAACACAGGAATAGGAGACTTCCTGACTTTAGGCATAGAACTTTATCAATTATACCAACTACCTGCCTATCCACTGTGCAAGGTATTAGGCTAAGTGTTAGGCATACAGAGTAAAAGAAACAGAAGCAAACAATGCCCAGCCTGAAGTCCATATGCTATGGAGGAACATTATATCAAATGGCAAGAGACCTCATGGAAGGCTGAAGAAGATGTTTGTAATTTATATTCCTCTCCAGGTCTCAGGAAGACAGAAACCCTTTATTATGTTGCTCCAGTAGAGGGAGAAAAATAATGTCAATAACCTCGATTGCATAAAGGACCAGAACTCCTACAGATGGGCAATGTTTTACCAACCAGTTGATAGCCAACAGTTCATAGAGAAAGAGTGAATGCAGAGGTGTCATC
Source organism: Pseudocheirus occidentalis (assembly GCA_028646575.1). NCBI lineage: Eukaryota > Metazoa > Chordata > Mammalia > Diprotodontia > Pseudocheiridae > Pseudocheirus > Pseudocheirus occidentalis. The sequence continues at coordinate 53,715,399 of CM053601.1, forward strand.
CAGATGCAAAATTATTGCTTGGGCTCTCCTGCCAGTGCCTATTCTAACATGAGGTACCAGAAATGATGAGAGAGGTGATCATACCCAGAGTACACAAACATCTTATGTCTTAAGGAAATACTGCATCACAGGAAGGAAAAGAAGAAAATTATGGAGTTATTTTTTTAAAGTTTACTACATGTGAATTTCTTTGTGCCTGAAAATTGTAAACTATATTTCATACACAAAGTAGGAAAGATCTTTCTCGTTTCTTTTTCTAAATCATATCCTAAGACTACATCCCAAGGAAGACCATTCCATTCATCATCTTATCATGAATAAAGCTTTTCAAACAAATGAAAAAGGAGTAACTTCAATGTAAAAAAATCTATCTATCTATCATCTATCTATCTATATTGATCTATATTTATGTATGTATGTGTGTGTGCCTATGCATGTATGCATGCATGTATGTATGTATGTATGTATGTATAAAGTACTAAAGAAGGAGAATGGAACATTGATTTGTGTCAGAAGGTTGGAGGTAGAAAATCGTACTATAGAGGAGAACACAAAAAGATGGACCACAGAACAAGTTACAGATGAAAATGAAGCTCATATAGACCAAGTGATTTGCCCAAGGTCCAACAGAAAGTATTGTAATTCACAGAACTAGGATTTGAACTGATGCTGTTTCATTCTCAAACCCAGTGTTCTTCAAGTATTTCATGTTGTAATCAGAAGAAGAGACTGGTATTGGTGAGTAGCTCAGCCTTGTGGAGAGGTCAGGAAGCAGCTGTTTGTTGAACTGACAAGAGATTTCTTTGGTCTTCCAAAGGAAAGTATCCAGAATGTAACATGGAAGTTTTCCAGAGTTGTCAAATCAAATTATTACTGCACACTTTTTATAAATAAATAAAACAGTTTGAAAATTTGAAAGTACTGTATAAATCCTAGGAGGCAGCCAGGCAGCAGAGTGGATAGAGAGCTGGGCTTGGAGTCAGGAATACATGAGTTAAAATTTAGACTCAAGCACTAACTCTATGATGTTGGGAAGGTCAAGTAAATCTCTATTTGTCTCAATTTCCTCAAAAATAAAATGAGAATAATAAAGAAAACCTATTTCCCAGGTTGTGTGAGAATTAAATGAGATATTTGTAAAATACCTGGAGTGTAGTAGGTGCTGCATAAATTCCATTTGTGATGATAATTCACATAAAATACTCTAAAATTGTTCTATGTCAACTTAGAAGAAGGTATCAAGGTAAATACTACATTAATCTCTTCTTAACCCTATGATGTTAACCATTTTCAGTCAACTGAATAAAGAAATGAATGATATTTCTATCAAATTTTGAAACAAAACAAAACTGAGTAGATACTGGGAAAAGAGATGATATGACAGAGGTAGGATCAAAAAGGTCCTCACATGCTAGAACATTGGGTCAAAATTCCTAAGACAAAATTCAACAGTTAATTATAAAATCTTACACTTAGGTTAAAATAATATATAAGTATAAGATCAAAGACGGATATTCAGATAGTTTTTATAGAAAACATCTAGGGATTTTAGTGCATGGAAAGATGAATATAAGTCAACTGAATAACATGAAAACCAAAAAGATTAATTTAATGTGGGGCTGTACTGAAAGACCACAGTATTTAATACAATATAAATGAGATTTCTCCTAAATTCTACCTTGACCAGACCACATCTGAAATATTATATTTAGTTTAGAACAACAAATTTTGGAAGGTTAATGATAAATTGGATAATGCTTAGGGAAGGGCAATCAGGATGGTGGAATGTCTTGAGATTTGAACTTCTGACTATTGGTTGAAGGAATTATAGATGTTTAGCTTAGAGAAGAGCTAGAGGGTAGGGTGGCATGACAATTTTCTTCAAGTATTTAAAGAGCTGTCATGTAGAAGAGTGATTGTACTTATTTTACTTAGAGCCTGAAGGCAAAGTGGGCAACAATGAGTAAGAATTGAAAAGAAAATGGGAAACTTATACCTTATTTAAAAACAAAACAAAACAAAAAACCACAACAGCAATAACAATGAATGTCATTGCTCAGTCAGTCTTAGTAACCCCATTAGAGATTTCCTTGGCAAAGATACTGGATTGGTTAGCCATTTTCTTTTACACCTCTTTTTACAAATGTGTTAAGTGACTTGCCTAGGGTCACACAACTAGTAAGTATCTGAGGATCTGAGGGTGGATATGAATTTAGAAAGATAAATCTTCTTGAATTATGGCCCAGCACTCTATCCACTATGCCACCTAGATGCCTAGAGTGTAATGGGTCACCTCATATGGGAGTTGGTTTCCTAACACCTAGATTATGTTATGAGTGGGAGAGAGAAGAATTTTTATCTGCCTTTAGTTGTACTAGGAGTTCTAGAAGTTCAATTATAGTTCAAAGATTCAGTGATTTGAGGCTTCCAGTACTGTACAGATACCCATAGGTATTGAGATAATGAAATACTGACCAGAAATCTCAAGTACTGAGCAATGGTGTTTATTAAATTATTCAATACTTTCTTGAAATATTCTCTATACAAAATGTATACAAGAGCTGAAATTACCAAGTTCATTGTATAAATACCAAAAAGTGTAACTTTACAGAGATGATTTTATACACATCACACACATGTACATATATATAGATATATACTCTATATTCACTCATATCTTAATATATGTTTTAACTTTACAGATATATGTAGATACATGTATACATATACATGTATATAGACATATGCATGTATATGCATGCATATGCATACATATACATTATCTATATCTCTTTATATATGTATTTCTACATCTCTGTCTCTATATATGTATACATACACATATGTTTGTTTTTGCCTGGTAAAGAAATGTAGCCAGTTCTATCACAGTCTCATTACTTCATGGTTTACATTATCAGCTGAATCTGTCCCCTTTTCACCACTTATATAGCGTCTAATTTAGGTTAGGTCTATCTTCCTTCTCCAATCAATGCCCCACACAGTTGTCACATTGGTGTCCCTAAAATAGATATAAGACTGTGCCACACCCTTATTCTAAATCTTGAACAGCTTTCTATTGTCTCTAGAACAAAACACAAAATCTATAGGCTGAAATTTAAAGCTCTCCAAATGACAACTTGTGTTAACATTTCTAGTGGTATCAGTCAATTCCATGCAATCTATGTTGACATCCTATTGTCCAGGAGGGGCTCCCTTCATACAAAATTCCAAGTCTAGAATGCACTTGCTCCTGATCTCCGTTAATTTTTTCAAAATGCAGCTAAGACACTTTCTCTTCTATGAGACCTTCCCTGTTCTCCTTTAAGTTGTTAATTGTGCTGTTTCAATTAAAATTGTTATATAAATTTTGTTTATTCTTTGTCTGTGTTATATCTACCTGGGAGGGAGGAAGCTCCCTGAGGGTAAGTAATTTTTGGGGGGAGGGGTCTTTGTACAGGTAACACCCAACACAGTGTATTGAATATAGAAAGTTATTAATAAATGTGGTTTGAACTGAAATATATGCATATGCACATGTTGATATATGCACATAATTTCAGATACATTCTATTTTGAGAAGGCAGTCATTTAATATCTTCCAAAAGAAAAAAAAATCACCCTTAGATCATTTGCTTTTTAATCTAGAGATAGCTGGCTAATTTTAAGTATTAAATCTAAAAGTTTTCCCCTGTTTTTCAATATTTTAAAATTCCAGTAATGATGCTTTTGTAAACAAAGCACTATAACAAATGGAGATTGTTTTATTGCCTTAGGATTACTTTTATCTACTACACAAACATGCTGCCAAATAGCAACTATACTAGAGTGGAAGCAAAATTAAATGCCTACAATTGCCATTAGCAATTGTGAAAAATTATTAATCTGTCTAGAGGAAACTAATGGACATGATTAGGAGAAGCTAAAAGTCTACATCTTATGGAAATCAATAGCCTCAATGTATTCCCATAAGATAATGAATTGCAGAGTAGTGAGCTAAAGATTAAATATGCTTTAGTATACACTCTGCCCTTGCCTATCAATTTCTACCTCTGCCTTGATCTTGGTTTGGCTTATATTATACAATAGTATATAATCACCACTAATTCTTCTTTGTATTTAACGAAAGTATAATTATCCTGAATTTACACAAATGTAATATTTTTATTATGATGTCAGAGTACAAATTAAATCAGTAACTATGGAATTGTTATGGGGTTTCAGGTTTAAATCTCTAAATAGTCCTACTCTTAGTAAACAGATCAGAGGTAGAATGCCATGATAACTCCACCTGTATTCGTCCAAGCAGTAGGATCATTTAGCCCAAAGACAAAGCACTGTCTCCTGCATCCAACTGAGATAATTCCTAGACAAAGGCACATTAAGATACCCTACTTGCACCATCTTTCTATGAAGACTTTGTTTATGTAATGCTAGGATGATACTTTAAATGATGAGACTTCCCAAAAAGCCCTGTAGTGATTGATTAAAAAAATCTCATTCCTTCTGGTGTCTGTCAGAGCAGCTTCTTGCTTCAGACCTTGGTTTAGTCACTTCTTTGCTACTTTCTTGACTTCTCCAATCAGAACCTTATTCATTATAAATGTCTATGCCTATTCTTCCTTCTCTCCTCTGTTCTATTTTTAACATACTGTGCTTGGTCACCTTACCTTCCCATGATGTGTTTTTAGACCATCTTCGTTCTATCATTTTCTTAACCTCAGCTTGGATACCCTAATATCAGTTTACAACTTTCTAGACCAAACCATCTCAAGTCCTTATCTATATTAGTCAAGAGTAATAAATATGTCCCAGCATTTCACTTCTGCTAGATTCTCAAGCAGTTACTAGCTCCCTCATAGGCCTTACCTTACCTGTACTTTACCTGACTAGACTGCTTGGTCATGTTCAGTCAAAACTGGCACATTTGAGGCATAGGGAGTGCTCTTACCAATTTATTTATTTATTTTTTAAGAAATGTGTTGTATTTTCAGGTATGTCTGTGTCAGGTAGAGATTTAACTAAAAGATTTTCCCCTCTGATTTACCATAGCCTGCCCAAATTTAACTGGTAGGGAACCAGAAATATTGTAAGGACGTACTTTGAAATAAACTGTGGTAGATTAGGAATGTCAGATTAACCAAATACACTGACTGCTTTAGGTTCTACTAGGGGATTATAGATCTAACTGTAATAGTAATGAAATCTGAAGTTCCTTTTGTATTGCTAAACTGAGAAGTACTTAGCACCTAGTTTCAAATTAAGCCTCTGTTTAAGAAACAGAAGGTATGAACCTCTGTTGCTGACATAACAGGAAGGGGCTGAACAGAACCCTTGTGGCTGATGTAACAGGAAGGGGCTGAATAGGGAGGAGCAATACTATATATAAGGAAAAACCCTAGGTGGGAGAGTTAGAACTTCTTAGGATAAGCTTTGTGAAGGAAGAAGCAGATGCTGCCAGGGAGGATGAAGAGGAATTGCCCAGGCTGGAGAGAATGGTTTTGATTTTGGGTACCTGGGTGAAGTGATTTTGATTCTGGGAACCAGCTGGAGCTTCTGCTTCTCCTGGGAGCTGCCAAAGACTTCAAAGGACCAACTAGAGCTGCAAAAGACTGATGAAGCATGACTGTGATGCTATTACTTTGTATGGACATGTTTATGCTTTTGTTAAGCCTTTACTTCCCAGAAACAGAGACTACGAAGTATTTAAGGTGGACTGGATGCTAAGCTTCAGCATGATACAGGAACTACATGGAGAGCTGGACAAGGACTGGGAGCTGTCTGCCATTGAACCCAGATGACAGTCTGATGAATCCAGGTAGGATCTAGGACCATGGAAGGAGATCCAGGGACTCTCAGAGCCTACCTCAGGTCAAGATGAAAAGACCTCTCCCTGAATACTGAGTGGTAACTGACCTTGATATGAGGTTTTGCTTTGGGGCTCACTTTGGGAAGAGTTGTGTAAATTGGACAGATGAGATTCTGGGCAGCCATTGAGCCCCCAGCTTTGAAAACTCAGATGTTGGTGCTTTCCTCTCTGGTAAATAACTAGGTATGGATGTAATGGTCAGACAGCTGGAAGCCCTATCTCCGAAATTGGGTCATTTTCTGTTGATTGATGGAATTGTAATTTATTTGTGATTGTACTTTGTGATTGAATTAAGGACTCTGTGATTGACTAAATGAATGTAATACCCAGGGATGGAGAACTTTGACCTCTGTATTTTGTGATCCTTAAGGAGGCAAACTTCCTTAAGGATGATTGAATGATTGAGTTACTAAGTGATTGGTTGTCTAAATAATTGTATTTTATTACAAACTATATGACCACTGTGGTGAAAACTATGTGGCCATTTTAGTGAGGAGTTGCTGTGAATGCTGTATTTTGTTTTTCTGTGAATGTTTTGCTCCAATTTGTTATTGAATAGAGCGTTCACTATACTCTGTAATCAGAACCTTAAAAAGCCGTTCACAGCAACATTCTTCTGAAATGCTGCTCATGCATGGCTTTACACTAACCTGCATAGAATTATAAGAGGGAAAAAAGAATTATAATATTTTAAATAGTCATTAAGGTTAACATGAACTAAATAATAGAAAGTCCTAAATAAGTATGGTGGGTCACAGGGTGGGGGGTGGTGGATGTTGAATATTTGTAAGTATATTATAATCCTCCTTTCAAAGCAGTTTCTCATAAACTGGAATTTTGTATAAGGTAGGTTTACCTTGGACCCCATTCAAAATGCTGTAATTACATAATGTGAAGACAAGTTAATTATGCAATTTTACCCCTATACTTTGATACGTTATTGTTTCTGTTATCTCACTGGTGTGGATTTTTCTTCCATCAGTGAACATTGCAAACCATACTTCTCCGTCTTTGGATCCTGTCCTTCCCTGAATGTCCTATTTCATTGGTCCTCTTCAAGAACTAAGGACAAACAACACCTTAATGAACTAGATGTGTTCCAATGTATCTTTTAACATTCCTTACAAAGCTCATGGGTTCCATCTTTCTCTACCATGCCCAAATCCCTGGTATCCTTTCCTTTTTAAAGAAAAGTTTTGCTAAACAGGATCAGAGGATCAGAGGAAAATTACTTTCCTACCTTCTTTTCTGGTCACACATACCAGACAGTTTTTATGCCCTCTCTTACACAAAGATTTTCCTTAGCAATATGCTATAGCTTACTTATACCCAATATGCATACCCTTGGCAAATCTGCATTTTTATAGCCTATTGCAAATCACAATTTTTATAACTATTTTAAAAGTTTTATTGATACTACTTGTTTTTATACCACAATCATTTCAAGAAATGGTCCTCATCCCATCACCCTCTCCTAGAGAGCCTTCTGTTGTCTAACACCCACCAGTGTGTCTATACACATACACACACATACACGTACGTGCACATGCACATATATACACACACACACCACAGTTAAGTAAAGGCAACTGATAGAACTATGTTATCTGTCAGTATCTAAAACAATTAATGCTATAATTTTCTACCCATTCAGTGAGAGGAGGGAGGGGTGTTTCCTCAACTAGTATCTGGAACCAAAATACAATCTATAATTTTTATTCTTCTGAGAGAGTGCTTTTTCATTTTTATAGTCATATTACATCATTAGAATACTATTTTTGGGGTGGTTTTAGATGGGCCTGTTGACAGAAAGCAACCACCAATGAGGCTATCCTTGATCAAGTTAAAAAAAGGAAAAATATAGGGAGGGAGCTGTCAGAAATTCTCTCTGTTATGGCAATTCATGTGCTGAGAGAGTGTCTCCATCTAATTGTGTTATCATAGTTTCTTTTGCTCTATTTAGGAGGCAGGGAAATCTCTTAACCATCTATGCAGTAGAAAGTATGCTAGATTTATAAACAATCAAAGGACCTGGGTTCAAATCCTAGGTCCTTATGTCCTGGTGATATCAGCATGGGTAAGGCACTTTTCACTCGACCATGCTTGGTTTTCTTTTCTTTAAAATGAGGGGGTTGGGCTACATGGCCTCTAAAATCAATTCCAGCTCTACAGTTATGATTAATCCTATGATTTTAAAGGAAGATGTTAATGATCAGAACATATTATTATGACTGATATGAAGCTAGAGAATGATGGAGAAGAGGTTTGAGAGTCACCAGCTCTAGTTACCTTCAATTGGTTTTGTAGCAGCCATGACAAATCACTCTGTTTGCTAACATACAGAAGAATGATCTTTACAGACTCATTACCGTACTGGTGTCTGCCTCGGCAACGTGAAGCAATCTGTGCTTAATGTGAGACAGCAGCAACTGCCAGCACCTACCACTCAAAGAACTAAATCAGCATAAAAATTCCCTTGTGAACACCATGGAGAGAAACTAATGGCGTGTGTAGGGAAATATTTTGTTTCTTATGAGTACTGGCAATGCTACTTTCAATGCAGTCAGTGCCTTTGATGGACAACAAGCATGTATGCAAACGAGATGATAGCTGTCTATCAGTTTCTAAGAACTAAGCTGGAAACATTTGCAATTCAGATATGACATGTAGTAGTGGCAAAATGTCCCCAGATTTGACCTCTAGCAAACTTCCCAAGGAATCCAAATAATAAGATCGACATGGAGAACACCTGATGGACTAAATTGAAAGTACTGGTTGGTCATGAATGGATGTTTTTGAAAGTCAAAGCTGTAAATAGATTCCATTTTGACATGCAGCAGGTGCTGCAAGAATATACATTAGCTCACATATACATAAAACCTCATTAATCTGGACTCTGCTAATTTGGAATTTGATAGAGATAAGGTCTATAATGAAGTTTCTTATTTGAGCAAGGCAGTTGTTCCCACTAAATGATAAACAATTCCCCACTTCCATGTTTTTATCCAGACTGTCTTCTGCACTCAGAATAAAAGCTAGATTTTATATAGTGCTTTTTTAAGGTCTGTGAAGCATATATTATTATGACAACCTTGTGAAATAGGTAATATTATTGTTCCTATTTTAGAGAAGAGGTGCCTGAGCCTAAGAGTAGTCAAGTGGCTGTTCTGGGGTGATACAGCTAGCAAAATACCTAAGATATGATTTGAACTCCATTCTTCTTGACTCCACGTCCAGTGCCCTCCACCCTTTGAACACCCTAGTTCCCTTCCGTCATCAAATTCAGTGACACTTCCTACACAAGCCCTTTATAAATCTCTCCAATTTTCCTGTCTCTCTACTTCTCTGGAATTACTCTCTACCTATCTGTGTACATGTTGTTTTCTCCCAGAATTACTGAGGACTTCTTGAGGTCTTAGACTGTTTCATTTCTGTCTTTGTGTCACTAGTGCCTAGTATATTGACTGGCATGGAGTATTTCATAAATGGTTATAAAACTTGTTGTATATATGAAATTTGGACATGGTTTAGCCATTAGGAACAAATTACTAAGAAATTTTTTCCCTTGGAATTTCCATATGGAGATGGTATTTCAATTTCTACTCTGTTATTCAATCCCTTCAGGATTGACACAAAGACTGTGCATTTGTATAAAGGCACAAATTCTGTATTCTTGAAAGAACAGGAGAGCAGCAAGGAGGAATCAGGAAACTGGCCTGGATTGATTGAGGTGTTGTTAGGAGTGAAACCCTCTGTTGAGGGTTGTACCAGAATTGACTAATTCACCTCTTTTCTGAAAATATAATTCTCAGATTCTCCAAGGCTCCATTATCAAAAGACTTCCCCTCCCCCATAAAGAGTAGAATAATCTGCCACATATGATATTTTGATTTGTCACTGCTCCTAAACATTCTAAAATCAATGATTCCTCAAGAATAAGTATAGCTAACCATAACATTTGGGTGAGAAATGGAATTACTGGATCTGTTTTCTTACCTGCTGTGGAAGGTTTCTGCTGTCCTGCTGATAACAGAAACCAAGTATAATTACTGAGATTTGGTAACTTTTGAGGCTTTTTCTAACTTTGAGATGCTGTGATTCTAGAATTCATTGACACACCTCCCCTTATGTTCACTGGATTCTCAATAGTAGGAGAGTCAAGAACTTATTAAAAAAAAATTCTAACAGTATTGCAACCAAGTTGGTTTCTTTGTGTTCTTTGTAATTCTTGGTGCATTATATTTAATGCATAAAGTATTTTGATAAGAAGTTCATAGATTTCACTAAAGGTTAAGAAACCCTATGCTACTGATAATTTTTCTCAAAGGTGACATCATTTTTCAAATTTGAAAAATGTTCATACAGTTATTGAATTAAAATGGAATGCACCCAATACTAAGCCTTTCAGATTATGGTACAGGAAATAAATGCCAAACATACTCACTTTCCTAATTATTTCATTTCTCATCAGGATTACACTGCTCCATTTGACTTTTCCTTTAAGGCTTTAAAGCTTTTAAACCTCATTTATTGGTTTTCTTGATAACTTCATATTGCTGATACCAAGGCCCTTTAGGCAATAAAAATTCAAAGATTACTTTACTAACTGAGATCATTAGGGCACAAGTTTATTAACTTCACAGGACAATTAGTCCCTTGGCAAAATTTCTAGGCCATTTCCTTGGCTACAGTTTTTATCTTAATTTCGTTAACTGGCTTGGGCTGTCATACAACACTAATTTATTTGCCTTGTCAAGATAGGAGATGAACGCAATACCCCAAATCCATTCTATTCCTCAGTTGAAATATTTCTACTTAACTTAAAGTTTCAAAATAAGACATCTATATCATTAACAAGGGTCTAAGAATGAAGACAAAATTTTACATGGTAGGAGAGGTTCAATAAATATGTATTGAATGAAGGGTTGGAGAAAGACTACATCACACACACACATACACAGATTTGAAATAAGTAATCATTACATTGCTTAGTCTATTAGCTTAGTTGTTATAAAAATTGTTGCTCAAAAGTCAAGTTCACAGGTTTGATTCCCACACAGGCTAATTAGTTTTACTCACAGAACAAGTCTTTTCAATGACTAAATGTTTTAATTAATCCTATGCTACAATGATATTTATGCATTTTATTCAGTACAAAAATATATCATTTTACAGTATATAAATGGTCAAAGACAAAGCTACCAGCAAGACAAAGTAGATTCAAAGGTCCAACTCTTAATTAAACTAGCATCCAACAGAACACTTATTCTTTCACCTCCAGCTACAAACACATAAATCTCCATACTAGGTAAGGTCTCTGGACTATCCATTCTAGTAACTGGTTTCTAATAGTGGTCCCAAGAGTAGGAGGGTTTGGTTATTTCTCTACCATCAACATTAAGGTTAGCTATATACTTTTGACAACATCTCAAATTTTCTTGACCTTATTGGCAGCTTTGGGTTGAAGTACTCAGGAAAAAGTCTACCGAATATTCTAACTTTCCATTCTAGTCATAACACTTCTGGTTAAAAGCCCTTCATTTCATAGATGCCACTTATTTATTTGCCCACGTGAAAAACCATCTGCCATATTTCCCCATCCAACAGGCTTATCTAATAATTGAATGGACCAGCCAGGTGGCATAGTGCATAGAGTACTGGATCTAGAGTCAGGAAAACTCATTTTTCTGAGTTCAAATCCAGCCTCAGACACATATTAGCTGTTAAATCTGCTTTCTTCAGTTTTCTCATTTACATAATGAGTTGGAAAAGGAAATGGAAAACCATTCTAGTATTTTTTGCCAAGAAAGCTCCAAATAAGGTCACAAAGTCAGATATGAGGGAAAATGACAGAACAACAAGAAAAGTAACTGAATTGTCTGTATTATCACTGAAATATTATAAATTTGAAATTCTATGCCATTATCATTGTGACACTGTTGATGAAAAGTTTAATACCCAGGAAGGTATTTCTATGCTTTATACTGAAGGCACTTGAATTGGACAAGGGGTATAGTTCCTTGTAAATTTGAAATCATAGGCACGGTCCATATTCCTATTCTGTCACAAGTTGAGTAAATGTTCTGAGTCCATAAGTCTTTGTTTCTGATACCAATACATATCCAAATATTATATAACTTATTTTCATATTTCTATGTCATTTTAATCATGTTTTGAAAATCTGTTACATTTTTATTCATTTTAAAATAATTTTTGTGAAAGGCATTCCTTTCATTTTTTTTAAATTTATGCATTCAAAGGCTAAGCACCATTTTTTTAAAGTTCATGCAATTCAAAGTATGTATCAACTATATCGAAGTTCATGACCTCAGGTACTTGCCCCTGAACAAGTCACTTAGCCCCTTTTTGCTTTAGTTTAAAACCCAGGGATAATAATAGCAGGTTGTTGTAAGGCTCTGTGCTTAGCACAGTGCCCAGTACAGTTACCACTATATAAATGTTGGTTGTTATTTTCATTATTGCTTTTATTGCTTTGTTCTTTAACCCATAATTCAGAGCCTCTAAAGACTGATGACATCCTTTGTTGGGCTCATGCATAAAACCAGTTCTCTATTTCACTGACACTAACAAAATAATCTTGACTCATTTCCTATTAAAATATCTGGATGCTTCAAATCACTCACATTCCAACAGAAGGCAGGAGTCTTTGCATTATACCTCCATCATTTAGTAGAGTATTTACTTTTCTCAGTACTTGTGATGTTTAAAATAAAAGGAAACCAAGGTTCATATACTTTGCAGATCAATCAGAGCAAAGAGTATAGTTAGGGAATCTCTGCAGACTGACTATACTTCCTATATGCAATCATGAATTTTTCTTAAATGACTGTCAAAACAAACTTGTGAGGATCATATTTTGAGAGCAGTGATCTGGAGTATTGAAGATCATAGTTGAATTTGCTTAAAGGACAATGCACTAGTGCCACCTAGTTGTTCAGATATGATGTGCTACTTAATTATTCGGAAAGTAAAGAATTATAGATCAAAGGTCTAAAATTGTAATTATTTCTTCTGTTTGGAGAAAGCCTGATGGATTAATCATTACAGATACCTCCCTTGTACAAGTCACTGAGATGAACCAATATTGTCCTAGGAACAATTCAAATAAATATTCCTACTGATTTATTTCAATTTGTTAAGAATGATTTTCATAGATTTTACAATATTCACTTTCCAACAATTGTTTTAGTTGATTGAATTCTAATGATTGTATAATTAAAAACCATTATAATGATTATACCATATTGTTATAGCAGTAGTAGGGAAACAGGTTTCCCCACAGTGTTGTTTTACACATAGAGAAATTACTTCTCAGTAAAACTAAAATCAATTTAGTCATTTCCCCCACAGTCATGGACAACTTCATGACCTTATTTGAGAGTATTCTTGGTAGAGATACTGGTATGGTTTGTCATTTACTTCTCCACCTCATTTTACAGAAAAGTAACTGGGGGCATATAGGGTTCAGTGACTTGCCCAGGATCACACAGCTAGTAAGCCTCTGAAGCCAGGTTCAAACACAGGAGTCTTCCTGACTGCAGGCCTGGCAGTCTGTACACTATGTCCCACTAGCTGCCCCAAACCATTACAGAATGTTTATATTACATTGAATAACTTGAGTAGTCGGAAGCACATAATCTCAGACTTGTAAGGACCCTCAGGGTTTATCTAATCTCACCAGAATCTGAAACATAGATCTTCTCTCTCCCTTCATTCAAATATGTGTTTTTTCTGGTTTCTGCTTAAAGACAAAAGATGGGGAACTCACTATATGCCCAGGAAACCCATTGCATTCAACAAAAAAGTTCAAAAAATGGAAATGAAATTTGTTTTCTTGTTAATTTCTATCTACTTATCTATAATCTACTGATTATAATTTTAATGTGTACATTCAAATATAATAACTTATTTCTCTAACATGTGGCATCCCTATTCAAATATGTGACAAACGTTATTCTACCTTTTTATTATGTCTTCTTTAGGATAAATGTCCCATTGACGTCATGTATGGGGTAATTTCATATCTGCCATGGATGCCTTTTTCCAGATACACTTCAGGTTGGCAGACAGTCCTACAAGGCTCCCAGAACTGGCTGTAGCACTCCAGGTATAGCTGAAGCACGGTATATTGCTATAACAATCTCATTTCTTTCACTCTGCATACTGTTTCAGTTTTATGCAGTCTGAGATAAACTTTGTTTTTATTTCTGCTTGTCATATGGTCCTCTTGACTTATACAGTTTCATAATCATCAAAGCACTCAGATGCATTTTTATAAGAATTACCTAATGATGATGCTTCCATTTTGTATTGCTGTAGTTGATTTTTTTCTGCTCAAATAGAGGACTCCCAACACTCATATTTGTAAGCTTATCAGACTCAGTCTATTGTTACAC
>CM053601.1:53730181-53747060 GCA_028646575.1 Pseudocheirus occidentalis
TAATCCGAGTCTTAAAATCTCATCACAGTAGCATTCTCTCAGAAATCTACTGCTGATTGGCTTTACAAGACCCATTTTCAGAACAAAGAAAACTGTCAGATATTATCTTCCAATTTGCCTTGGGAAAGGAAGTTCCTCACCAGGAACACCATAAAACAATGAAATTGAAATTCTAGCTCCTGAAAGTGCTCCCTCTGTCACTTTCTCCATTTTTTTTTCTTTTGCCCCACTCCACGTCTCCCATATGAACATACACACAGACTAACTCGATGGGTCCCTCCAACTGTACTTACCATCACTTGTTTTTCCACTGCATGGACTTTTGTTATATCTGTCTGTTTTGATATAACCATGAATAATATTAAGAAAATTTCCTGTAATGTTTTGTTCTTGAACCAAATATAAGGCTATCATCCACAAATAGGAAAAAGAATGTTTAGCTTGCTACCTACAGATAGTTGCTGTTACACTTGGACTTCGGAAAGGAATTTCACCATCACTCTGATGAACACCTTCTTGTAGCATATATTTTTCTGTTTTATGCCTTGTTTGACAATACTCAGACATCTGTTGAACAGTCTGTTTTGTGTTTCCTCGTAGACTATTGTATTATAATTATATAGGCTGAGTGGATGAGAGCCTTTGAGATATAGGAGTAAGCCTTATTTTAGTAGGTAGTAGTTTTAATAATAAACAACAACAGAATATATGGGCTCTCTATGCTTTTGTATAAATGAATTTGTGGTCTTTTTTAGGCTTGTTTCATTCTCCACTGATTTTGTTTTCAGTTCTAAAAGGCAACAGTTGATCCATACCGTCCATCTTCCTATGCTAAAAGATTTTACACATTAGCTTATATTCTAAAGATATATTGATCTTGATTATAATGTTTCTGAACTTGGCAAGAAGATTAGTGTGTGCTGGCTGAGGGGTTTTCTATGATCTTTTGGTGACTGTTCTACAATTCTACACATACACATACACACACACATAATGATAAGACTCAGTGCCTTTACTTATACCCATTTCCCATCCCCCTCCCTGGGCATTAGCACCTTGTTCAAATGGGTTGGTTATAGTTGTAGTGGTATGTAGTGTTTTCTTCTTATCTTTATCCTTTCAACTAATTTGATAATAAATTTTACCTTTGCTATCACTCTATACATAGATAATTGACTCAAAAATGACTATCATGCCAAGAACTAGTCATTTTTTCTTGGCTGACAGTTCATTTAATTTTGTAAAGATGGCTAATATTGAAAATATGTGGGTCGTCTAATTGTATTCTGAAAGACTTTATTAGTCATCTACATGAATATAACCCTTGAATAGTCTTTCTCCTTTTTTTATTTCCTGAACTATATTTTCCAGAATTAAAAAAAAATGTTCAAGTTTGGCATTCAACTTGTTGAATATACCAATGTTGATGACATCTTGGATTGTTTTGTGAAGTTCTAGGTGTAATTTATAAGCCTCTCTCCTCAACAACTGATATTAGTGTAGCCGATATTAGTGTAGTGTACAGAATGGAATTTTTCATGTGCTGGTTTGTATTCCTCTGCTTATCTTGAGAAATACATATATACAGTATAGCTCATGAAATATGGGTGTGACATATGAAACAATGTAATACAGTGATTTCATATATATACACATATATGTGTATATATACACATATATACACATATATGCATATATATACATACACATATACATATAGTCTTATTAGTATTAAAATCAGAAGTCAGAAAGTAGGAATGAAATTAATAAAAATAATAAGGATGTAGCAAGAATATGTAATATGACACATAATATTAGATTACGTCATATTATGTAAAATATATATTTGTGTTATAATTTATATTGTTATAGCTTCTATATCATATATAATATTAGATACATTCTTATTTTTAGTGAAACCAGGTGAGAAAAAAGCAGCAATAAAATGAATAGTAAATATATGTAGCTAAAGATATGTTATATTATGTTTTATGCAATACATATATTTCTATTATTTATATATTATATTTATAGATATTCTATGCATATAGCATATATATTCATATACATTCTTGCTAGGTTCTGAAACCAAAAATCAGAAAGAAGTAGCAGTAAAATGATAGAGATGCTCACAGGCTCTTTCTGCAAAGTGAAATAGACCAGTGGGTTTCTTTCTCTTTCCAAAGGAAAAGAAAAAGAAAAAGTGCCTTTGATTGCTTTCCAGTAGTAAATCAAACTCACTCATCTTGTGAATAAGAACTCATATAAAAAGATGAATTATTAAATTAACATACATATCATCTAAAAATAAATTTTTCTTCTACAATTACTCTCTGTATTTTATCTGTTCTGTGGCTTGCCATGAGAGCATTTTAATACACTGCATGATGATGATGATGATGGCAACATTGTGATAGCACTTCAAGGTCTGAAGAGTAGTTTACTAGTATTATTTTTATCTACATAATAATCTTGTGAGATAAATGTTATTATCATCTCCATCTTACAGTTAAGGCTGAATTAGAATTTGGGTCTTCCCAACTTCGGATATAATCCCGTATACATCCTAGCTGAACCTGGTGGATATGATTCTAGACTCAGGAAGACATGAGGACAAATCTCACCTCAGAAAAACACTAACTCTTCAATGAATCTCACTTAGCCTTGGTTTCTTCATTTAAAATATGTATAGATAATAATACCTGTACTACCCTTCCACAGAACTCTTGTTATAGCAAAATAGGATAATTTATTTAAAGTAGTATCACTGGTTCAGCAGTTCATTGTACATTGCCTGAGTATTCTCTAAAGTCTTTCCACAAATCAATAATCCCTCTGATTATTTTCCTGTAGTGTCAGCCACCTAAAATTCTCATTTTTTTCATTATTTTTGTCAATTTTCCTTGTATAACGTTGACATCTTGGGTGTTTTTATTTTCATTAATTTACTTTTCTCTATTAGGGAGTGTGAACATCCTTTTATGTGATCATAAATAATTTGTTTTTTTTTCCTTCCAAAAATTGTCGGATCATGTCCTTTGACTATTGCTCAAGTAAGTAATGAAGATCCACTTAAATATATGTTTAGTTCCTGATCAGTCCTGGAGGCAATCATGCCTTTTCCTCCTTTTCATGTCCAACAATTCCTACAATACGGGTAGGTCTGAGTATATGATTCCTCTGAGGCTGGAAATTACAGGCAAGAATATAAAACAACAAAAATGAAGGCCACCATGGGGGTAAAGAAATGTACAGAAATTATTTAACTAAACTAATCTTGAACATTGAATAGGAATACCCTGGACCAAAAAAAAATCTTAACAGAGTTAAAAGTAACAGCAAATTAATATAATAGAATTTTCCTTGTCTTAGAAGAGAAGACTCTTGGCGTATAACATTTAGCACAGATCTTGCTAATCAGGAGCAGAGGGGAGGTGGGTTGGGAAGATGGGACTGGGAAATGTTTTGGTTACTAGGATAAAATAACTTCATTAAGATTATTAAGACACTCAAAGAACAGATGGTAACTATTCTTTATCAAATAATCCTCTTTAATTCGATGCTTTATACTGTCCTCTCCCCTACTGAAGTAAAATCAGAAAGTAAGTAGTTTGGAAGCATTTTATGGAAGAGCAGCACAATTAAGGTGTAATATGGCTAAATGATGATTTTAAAACACCAAACAGTCTTAATTGAAATTTGAACATTTGAGCACTGGCTGGAGGTGGTAGGAGAATTACTTAGATTAATGGGAGTGAGAAGAATAAGAGATAATGGAATGAAATTAAGTAAATTAGGATGACCCTTGGAGTTACTGAATCATGAGACATGTTAGGGGAAGTTGCAAAATTCTCATCTCAGTCTTATCTGACTAAAAAAGAAATATTCTCAAAAGCCTACAGAATCAACAGAGTGAAAAGGTTTAATACTCTTTTCCATCCTTAGTTCCTGTCTTTCAAGGAAAAGCAGATTTTTAACTCTGATTTTTGGGTCCTTTTTGTTTTGCAAATCCCTTTGTTATCTGAAGCTCATGTAATTTATTGGAATGAGATTTAGGAATTCTCTGGAAAAGCAAATTTTGTTCACTTATAAGTGTGATTTTATTTATCCATTTCCAAAATGACACAAAGTAGTAAACACAAAGTAGACAACACAAGGTAGTAAGAAAAGAAAACAGACAAACAAAGCAAACAAACAGAAAAACAAACCCTAGACACATACATGCACAGAGGGTGGCCTGGGAAACCCCTGCTCTAATTTCTCTTATTAGTTTTGGAAATTTATGTATCATATACACATACCCCAATAAACCAAAGGGCTAAGAATTGACCATATTCATGGATACAAAATACATATAGAGAAAATCTTCATCACTATTATTTCAGTAGCTTTTTAAATTAGTCTTTCCTAATTAATCTCTCTGCCTTTCATCTCTCCCCCCTTTTAAACCAGCTGCCAGAGTCATTCTAAAGTGAAAATTTAATCATGTCACAATCCTACACAATGAACTTTAGGGGCTTCCTCTATTGCTCATGGAATAAAATACAAACTCCTGGAGAAAGCACTTAACTTCTTGTTCCTCTATGAAATATTCCAAGTCCAAAAGTTGAAGAGGAGCTAATCTGAATTAAGAAAGGAAGTATTCTTATAACATGAGTTTTCCATAGAAAAGAAAAGCACACATCTACTCCTTCTTCCTACATGTACACATTGTCTCTCTCATAGAGTATAAGCTCTTTGAGGGCAGAGACTATTTGTCTTTTCTATTATCAGTCCTTAATATGGTGGCTGGTACATAGTAACTGCATGTAAATACTTTGTTGCTTGATTGTTGTCAAGAATTTGGGGAACTTCAGGGGAAAAAAAGTGAATTTTGACATAATGGACCATCTGATAAATGGTTTCTCTATATTACATAACAATATAATTTAGTTACTTTGTAAGATATAAAGTAATAAATAAATGTGAGCTTTAATAATGCAGAGTTAGAGTAAAATGAAAAACCTTTTTTTTTCCCCTAGCAAGTGGGAGAGTGGGGGAGAGATAATGAAATGAGCCAAATCTTTGATTTCATTGATAGAATTGCTAATGACCAACTTTCTCTACCAATGGAGTTAAAAGTACTTGTTTCTCAATTTTATAGAGTTCACTGAGGGCAAATAAGGATTAGATGATCAATCCATGCTCAGATACCTAGTATATGTCATAGGCAAGAGTTGAACCCATCTTCCTTAATTCAAGACTTGTTGTTTACCCATGATACCATACTCTCTCTAGCCATGTTTTTATACTTGTATATTATATGACAGTCAAACTTAGGTTTAAGTTTATATTATGTAGAATAAAACCAAGCTCTTCATATTAACATAATTTCTAAAATGTCTGGCCTAATAAAAGAACTCATGAAAAATCTTTTATTGAGCAAATACTATGGGCAGATTACTGCTAACCCCTGAAAACAGAAATAGAAAAGCAAAAGAATTCCTTATTTCAATCAATCATCATACATTTATTAAATACTGACTTTGTGCCAGGAATCAACTTAAGCATTGGAATCAGAGAAGAAAAAGCAAAAGAGTCTCTATTCTGATAAACAGAGATAACATGCAGGGAGGGTTCAGGTACAAGTCAGATGGAGAGCCACAATGTCTCTTAGACTGCAGTAAGCAAAACAGATATAACTTCATGTTCTTTAAAGCCATTTCTATTGATATAATTATATCTGTTTCTGAATTTGAAACATTTGACAATGCAGAGTACTGTGATAGTAAGATTGTCACAATTTAGGTATTCCATGTACATCATTTAATCACTAAGAAAAAATTTTGAAGGCATATCTCTAAACTAATGATCTCCTAGGAAGCTTTTAGTTTGATTGTACATTAGATCCTTGAAATGGAATCTTGCATTACTGACTTTAACATATGGAAGAAAATTTGGAAGAAAATGAGCATAAATTTACATGTGTTTGTACAATTTGGTAAGTTAGATGAACAGAATGCTTGGCCTAGAATCAGGAAGATCTGAGTTCAAATCTGATCTCAGATACTTATTAGCTGTGTGACCCTGAACAAGTCACTTAAACCTGTTTACCTCAATTCACCTGTAAAATGAGCTAAAGAAGGAAATGGCAAACCATTCCATATCATTCCAAGAAAATTCCAGATGGGGTTATAAAGAGTTGAACAACTGAACAACAGGTAATTGTCCAATTTGCCTATTAATCTATGAAATTTGTACATTATGTGTAATTTCACAAGTGTTTTTTGATAATGGTAAGGATTAAGAATAAAGCAGATATGTTCTGTCATATCATAGTCTTCAAGAGTCTAGGCTTACCTTTATGTTATGAAGAGCATCAGAAAAGGATTCCTCTTCTCCCAATACATCAATATTATTCAAGATTCTTTGAAAGATAAAATGGAGACAACTTTACTTAATGACTCTCTGATCATTAACATTAGGCAAGTCATAAAAAGGGAGATAGATTCTTACCAAAAGTCTTCACAAAAGAACTAAAAGAAATCTAGCAAGGAGTTTAAGTCGAAGAGGGATGAAGAGGGAAGTCCTTCTCATTCTCCCATTTGCAGAGGTGATCAGCTCATTGTATCAAATTCTGGATCAATAAAGAGATACCTGAATTTTGTAGCCATTAAAAAAGCTTAGTCTTTAATATATGAAATAAATAGTTTCTCACAAAAAATACTTCTATGTATTGAAATAGAATAAGGTGAGCAGAACTAGAAGAATTTATACAATGACAACATTAAGACAAAAGCAACTTTGAAAGGCTTTAGAATTCTGAACAATGCATTGTAAATCCATACAAAAGAATAAAAATTAAACTAATCATCATTCACTTCCTACCAGAAAGATGCTAAACATAAAAATCAAAATGAGACTTATATTCTTAGTCAAGATGGATTCATTTTGCTGGATGGTGCCATTTTTAAGGGTTTTCTTTTGTGTTTTGTTGTTATTTGTTGTTGTAATGGGCAGTTAGGGTAGGAGGAGACATAGATTATAAATTACTGTTAAAATAAATAAAATGTAAAAGTTTGTTCTGACTGTCCATGAAGGAAACAGCAAGTGCATGAAGATTGTATGTTGCAGTTAGATGAACAAGCAATGATGCTCATCTATCTGAAATAAGTGTAAATTAGTTGGGAACAGAAATGGGCAAAAGAAGAAATCAAGCTGAATTGCCTTTGGGATATTGCAAAGTAGACAAACCATAAATTTCTCCCAGAAGCAATGGCCTGTCTTCTTAATATCAATACTCTACTTCACACAGTCAGTTAATAGGCATGTAAGTGGGCAAGCATCATATAGGATGGGTTGATATGTTTCTGTTATAAACTAAATCTATGGAGAAGGTTGATCCATATCATGAGACTATAGATTACAAATTCATAGATTGAGAGCTGGAAGAGTCAAAGTCCAACCCCTTTCTTTTACAGATAAGGAAACTGAGGCACAAAATAGTTGAGCAATTTGCATAATATCACATACTATGTATGTGTCTAAGGCAGGATTTGAATTCAGATCTTCTTGACTCCAAAAACATCATTTTATTTACTGTCACCTAGTTCCTGATTGAATATTTGGGAATTTAAATGATTCCTATTAAGCACCCCCTGCTTCTAAATCCTCCTCAAGTGCTTTATTTCTATCCTATACCTGTTAGCAGAAATTATTTGCAAAAAGCACTTAGTGATTTCACAAAATTTTGCTTCCTGTTCACCAATTTGTTTCCTTGAGTCATATTCCTTATTTCTAACTCTTAAAAAAATACTTTCAAACTAATCCAAAGGACAATTTATACTTAGCATTTTTTAACTGGTCCATTTACAGCTCTTGCTAGAGAAGACGTTCTAAAGCATTTGTCTCAGTTTGGTTTTGTGAATCGCAACCACAGGAATAGACAGTAAAGAGTCTGAATTCATTGCATTTTGGCAAAGGGATCACACCTCAAGCAGCTTTCTCTGGAAGGGAGTCTAACACAGTTAGGGGTGAGGGAATGACTGACCTTTCACTGCAGAGCTGTCACCAATGTATGACTTAGGAGGCTCACACAAAGAGGACCTTTACCGAAGAAGGGTGAGTGTGAACTTTGTGACCTGGCCTTTAACTATATAAAAGTATCTAAATATACACAAAAGGGGAAAAAGGAAAAAGGAAAAAAGATACAGGCCATCTACTGCTAAGAAAGCATACAATTTACACACCAGGGGGGAAGTAGCATCTGGTTTCCGTGTCTCCTTAAGATCCCAGTCTGACTGCTGTGGGTCCATAGTTATACTATAACCATCATATCTAAACCACAAGCCTAGTTTCAACACAATAGATTCTAAACCTATTCCTCAAAAAGAAGGGTGCAGCAAGCAGCTCTGGGAAAACAAGAAATAATTACACACAGAGAATAAAGATTGGCTGTATTTGCGGACAGATACAGCTTGCCATAGCCCTCAGGACAGACAAGAAAACAAATCTTAATAAAACATGACACCTTGAATACCCAAAGTCATTTATTTTTGAAGGCTAGACCTGGGACTCCATTGGTTTAGGAAACCATAGGAAGTGTTGGAAGTAGGAATTAAACTCAGGTCTTCCAATAGGATGATTTTTATTGGTTTCATAGTTCAAATAAACACAATCTTGTATACGTATCTTATTAAGTTAAAAAAAATCCATAGCTGAAATTTAGGGCTTTCCTTATTTGAAGCAATATATCAGTCCATAAATTTCATGAGCTTGAAATTACCCTCTCCAAAATTGCCTTAGATCTCTCAGTGACCAAATCTAATGGTCTTTTCCCACTCCTCTGCCTTTTTGACCTCTCTGCATCATTTGGCAATGCTGATCAACTACTCTCTTACCCTGGATTCATTCTCCTCTTTGGCTTTTCTCCACATTGCCCTCTTCTGGTTCTCTTTCTGTCTTTCTGGCCAATCATTCTCAGTCTACTTTGCTAGCTCCTTTATCTCTCTCATGTCCACTGTTCAATGAACCTTTTTCTCAGGTCAACTTATATTTTCCATCTCACTAGGTCTCAAGTATTTAATTATCATTCCTATATAGATTTTCTTTTCTAAGCTCTACCTTTCAGATTTGCAAACTGGATGTTCTATAGGCATTTCAAACTCAACATATCCAAAACAGAAATTACCACCTTTCTCCCAGAACCTTTCCTTCTTCCATCTTTCTTTATTACTCTTAACAGCACCACCATCCTCCCATGTTGCAAGACTTACAACCTCAGTGCTGTCTTCAATTCCTCACTCTCAATCACCCCATATACATATTCTATTGCTATTTCTTGTCATTGCTGCCTTCAATCTATCTTATATATGTCTCCTCTCTAGTCTCTTATTTCCCACCATAATTCAAGGCCTTATCACAATTCTGCTACAATGAACTATTGAAATAGTCTTCTACTTAGTCTTTCCCAAATTCAATTCATAACTTACTCACCTGTCAAAGTGATTTTCCTAAAGTGTAGTTTATACATCAACTTCCTTCTCTCTCTATTGATTAAAATCCAGTGGCTTCCAGTCACTTCCAGGATCAAATGTAAATTTCTCTGTTTGGTATTTAGCTCTTGCAATATTTTTCTATTCCTTCTATTCTATTTGTTTCTATTCTATTCTATTTTCTATATTTCTGTATTCTAATTTTTCTATTCTATTCTATTCTGTTCTAGTCTATTTTTTTCTATTCCTTCCATTTTTAGTTGTTATGTAATTTACTCCTCTCTACATGCTCAGTGATCCACTTTGCTAGCCTTCTTACTGTTATTGACAAATAAAATGCCATCCCACATTTTTGCACATTTGCACTGGCTCTCCTTTCTCAATTTCTCATGATATTTCTCTTGGTTTTTTAATTAATAAGGAATAGAGACTAGACTTGTGATTTCATTTGATAAGGAGAAATTCCTACCAGTAGATAATGCCACCTTTTCTAAAATCTCTAGTCCTAGAGAGCTGCCCCAAATGCTGAGTGGCTATGATTTGCCACAGACCACAGACTATATACAGACCACAATACAGTCAGTAGGGACCAGAAAGCTGGGTCGGAGGCCAGCTCTGTATTTACCATGCCATGTTCACTCTTAAAAAACAAACAAACAAAAAGCCTTAAAATAATCTGAATTTAATTTTTTTAAAGTACTCCAGTGTTTTTTCCTGAGAATATATCAAGAATAGCCCTGTAATCTTTTTTATTACTATTAGCATTCAGTGACTTGATATTCTTCCAAAAATAATACATACAAAACCTATAGCCTAGTCAAAATCAGAATCAATAAGATCTAGACTAATACCATTATATTCTTCTTCAAACTGCAGGAGAAAAAAATGAAAGCTCACCATCCCTACAGTTAAAGAGCCATTTTAAAATAATTTAATCTGCAAGGAAAAATATTCATATATTGTATATTAAAAAAACCAACTACTAAACACCACGAAGAATATTATGTTAAAATTATAGAAATTGTCAAAAATAGGCTCCATCTGCTTCTTTTCCCTTACTTTCCCATCTATGAATTTTCTGTTTAACTAATTCTGGCTGAAGAGAAATAACTTCCTTTTCTGCAGTTCTTAAAAGCTTCAACTTCCCCCACCTCCTTTTTTCTTTTTTTTCTTTTACTAAAATATGTGATGTCAATTCAAATAAATTGGATGTTTTTTGAAATGGTCACAAGCTGTTTGTGTACCCCTGATAGACTTTCCATTCTATTATTTTCCTTTGCTAGATTTACTTTAAATTACATTTTTAATTAACAAAATTCTTTTTCTCTCACTCCTTCCTTTCCCATCTCTCTTCTATCTTAAAAAATAATTCCTGTCATAATTAATAAGCAAGAAAGATATATGTGGTGAAATCACATTTCTAAAAAAACTTACACAGAAAGGGAAAAGACAATGCCTTTTCCTTGAGATTCAACTAGCTTTGCTTCTCTTATGCAACAATTGAATCTTAAGGATGGCAGGCAATCAGTGGTATTGTTATCAATAGGGAAAGTTTATCAAGCACTAACCATGCTCTGGATTCTATATAAAATGCATTAGGTTGAAAATCCAAATCTGACAGATAGAGGGAAAATAATTATGTGGAGAAAGAGAGGGAAAACATGCTTCTTGACATGATGGATTGGTCAAAAATAGATTTCCTGGAGTTCATTCTGGTTGTCTTCAATAGTTAAAAGAACTTTATATGAGTCTATCACATAAAATACAGCTTTTATTGTGAAAATTGACCACTGTTCATTTAAGAGGGCAACCTTTGTTATGACCAGAATCTTCAGCTGAGTGTGACAGTCTATGATTTACAAGTGCTCTCCTTCTAGGACAAGAACTCAGAGCCTTTCACTTCCAATGTCATTGGCACCCTGAGATTTCCACCATAGATAGGTCTTTTTTAGGTTTCAAGCCATGGTGATAATTGTACTTTTTTTTTTAATTCACTGGGAAAAAAAGAACTTTGTGGGAATCAGGAAAGACTTCATATAACAAACATAATTCTGAAAGAAAGGGATACTTTCTAACATTTCAAACCTTGAAACAATTTATTTTTGAATATATGGTAGATTTATGACTTTCCCTTACATACTTTATCTCTTTCTCCATGGTTTAAGGCCTCCAAATCAGTGTACAGGCTAATAAGTGACATAAATATTTAAACACCAGAGAAGAATTACTATAGCAAAGATCCTATGAAATATAAAAGTGATAAAATTAGAGTTACTTTAATAGGTTGGAAGAATATTGCTTATTTTATACCTAAGAGGAAAGTTTCCCAGGAGGTGGAAGAAAGAAATCACTTATCCAAATCAATGCTTTTAAAGATAGTCTTCATATGTTACAGCTATTCTACTGAAAAATTTCTAAAAAGCATAAACACATTTTGCCCCTCTCTAAGAGATAGGACCTAATTGCCTCTACGACTCAAAAAAACATCTTTGTTCAAAGTCATTTGGTGTAAGGTTCACATCTGTTTGTAGTTCTGGCCGAGCTGAATTGGAACAGCAGCTCAATACCTTTTCCTTCCTTCCCATTAAGCTAAGCAACTCAGCACCCCTTCACAGCTCCTTTCCAATCATGCCATGACTTTCTGAGTTTTCTACCCAGCTGAATCCCTAGAAATAATGCCAGAGAGAAGACATTTGCTAAATTTATCAAACCATTCCATTTTTGCAGAGGGAAAATGTGCAATGTACACATTGCCTGTGTGTTATTTGGGGACTGAAAAAAGATAATATGATTCAGCACCTCTCCGCCCTAGGTTTGGGCACTTGTCCAGGTGTAAGAGTTGTTGAAACTTTGGTGTTTTTCTCGCCCTTTTAAATTCAATTTTAATGGAACAAATTGCTAGAAAAGCTCCAAGAAAATTGTTTCTTAACATTTGCCTGCAGGATCATGACCCCAAATGTCTTTACCGTGCTGATAACTTCTGGGCAGCAAAATCAGCCTGTGTTTTTGAAATCTCTTAGCAGATGAGCTGCTGGAGGGGAGGGCACAATGATTTCATTTGAGAACAGCCACAGGTGAACAGTGCTAGCTGGTGAATTATTCCAAGTACATTAAGAGGAACTAATGACACCTTTGTTTAGCTAATGGGTTTCACCTGTGATGGTTGCAGTTGTATTTGGAACTGATTTGGGTAGACCTTCATACAATCAGTCATTAAGATCCTTTTTTTTTAACAGTTATGGAATGACAATGTAGTTGTTGTATTCTCTGAGAAAAACTGTTGGGTCAATGTTCATTACTCTATCTCGTTTGTCCTCGGTTTTGCTTCAAATTGTATGAGATTTTTAAACTCTCACCAAATTTTACAGGTGAAGAAAATGAGACCCAAAGTGTTTAAGTGATTTGATTCTGCCTTGACTCTTCCGTTTAAGCCAGTCTCCTTTTCCAAACCTCATCCTTTCCAGTCTATCCAAACTGGTTGTACAACTGTTGTGTTTCCTTACACCAAACACTGTTGCATCTTTGCACTGACTATCTCTTATTCGTGAAATGCTTTACCTTTGACTCTTAGCATGCCTTACTTCCTTCAAGGCCCCATTCATTATCGTCTTCATGAGTCCTTTCCTGACCCTGAGTTCAAGATATGGCTCCCACAAAATTTACCAAGTATTTCTTACATAGTTATGAAAATCTCTCTGGTAGAATGTAAGCTTCTTGAAGGCCAGGGATTGGTTATGTGTTTTCTCTATAACCTCATTGCCTGATGGAGAGCCTGACATATGGTAGTTCTTAAATGTTTGTTGATAGCTTGGCATCCCAAAGTTATGTACATTAAGTAGCAGAATTTGAATCCAGATCCTCTGACAAGTTGAGCAAATTTACTACTAAATGATTCTTCTTCCCTAGAATCTTTTTTTTTCTTTTTGGAGGGCAGTTGGGGTTAAGTGACTTGCCCAAGGTCACATGGCCAGTTTTTTGTGTTAAGTGTCTGAGGCCGGATTTGAACTCAAGTACTCCTGACTCCAGGGCCAATGCTCTACTCACTGTGCCACCTAGCCGCCCCCTTCCCTGGAATCTTAAGAACAAAATGAAGAGAATGTAAGAAGGAATCAGTTCCTTTTACTGACGTGAATGAAAGGTTAGAGTTTAACTAGTCTTATTGCAATTAAAAGCAAAAAAGCCAAGATAATATGGTAACACCTTTTGAATCTTAAAGATTTTACTATGATAGATTCAGTCTACAATATGTGGTACTAAACAATCTGAAGAATTTAATTAAATTTTCCCCTATTGCATGTGTTTACAAGTTTGCCTATTAAAGTTATAACTGGCTAAATCCTCAGAGGATTCACCTCAAGTGGAGCGTACACATTAAGTTGTAAATATTAGGTCTCTGCTAAAGAAGGTACTCTGTGAAAAGAGAAAATTTGAAGATAAGGCCCTCATACCTCAGTTATGGAAATTAAGGAAAAAGAAAATTCCTCTTTATTGGATGGGTTGGCAAGTTTGTCAGAAGCAAAATGATGAATTCAGGGTACACCCTAAAAGTGCTGGATGCCACCAGAAATGATGGAGTAAAGACACGTGAGTTCTAGTATGCTGAAAGAAATTCACTCAAACAATTCTACAAGTTAGAGAAAGGTATTTATTGGGAGTGACACAACCAAGTGGGCCTGCTCCCATGTGGGAGGGACAGAGCATAGGTGGTAGGGTCTGCTTCCCTAAGGGAGGCAGAATACTTATTAAGGTTAGTCTATATATAGCTAGATGAGATGGCGGGAAGGAAGAAGGGGCAGGCAAGGCCTTGCAATGCCTGGGATATCAGGTAATCCAGACGTGCCTTTATTATACAGATAGGTAACAGGAAAGGGGATAGGAAGAGTAGTCCTGTGATGAGGTGAGGGGGTGCTTTGGGAAAGCACACAATTAAGTCCAATATGGGGGCTTCAATGCATAGTCTTCTTTGATCACTTTTCTAACTGGCCACACCCTGCATCTTATCTCAAATCTCACATCCTGCTTGCTCCATCTTCCTTGAGCACTCCATCTACCTCATTAGAAGTATGTATTACTTCTGTTCTAATGTCCAAGGGAAAAGGGTGTGAGAACATTTTAAAGCACGTGGCGGAAAAAGGTAAAACTGACTATGTCTTTGACTCTTTGTTTACCAGATAATTAATTGGATTAGTGGTCTAGGTCTGGAAGGGATCTCAAAAGCCAGTCTCCATGGTTTATAGATGATTAAGCAGAGAGTCAAGCAGTTTATGTGATTTGCCCAAGGTCCTTGCAATCCATTGTAGAAATATAGTTTCACTTCAAGTAAACAAGTCAGTGCTTTGCCCTATCATTCCATCCAAGGGTCTTATGAATGTGCTCATCTTGTGTGGTCTCTTCTGGGAGGACAGTACTACTCAATGCAGTTTCAGCCTTCTGTTTGTCAAAATCAACCCCATCAATGCTCCAAATTCCTGTCATTTAGCTCTACTCTATCCATCTGTTTCACCAGCCCTGTGTAGAGTGTTTTTAATTTAAATGATTGACTTCGGGTACCTTGCATGATCTAAAAAAACCCAAGACAATTTAACAATACAGATTAATATCTTGGGATGTGTGCCCTCCTGCCTTTTACTCTCATTTATAATTACCTGTAATCTTCCGTGGATTGATCTTTACTATAGACACATATACATAGATTCATGGATATGCATTATTTTTTGTCACTGTTACCTTGATGCCTGTTTGGCATTTTTTGTTCCTTTCTTTGGAAGAGATGAAGGCTGAAGATGATTTCTAGTGTCATTTCCTAGCTCAAGCTCAGCTTTAGGAAAATGAAGCATTCTTTCTTTCTAGCAGGAGGCTTAGATTTTCAGGCTGTCTTTTTCTCCTGGCAGCCCCTAATGTAAAGGGTGTGCAGTTAGCAGCAAGAGATAACAGGGATTTGGGGAATTACAACAATCTGCCTCATCTGGCCTAAAGTAGTTGACACTCCACAGTGTCTCATTAAAAGGTCTTCTCCTCTTCTTCAGGTTTCTTTCAAAGATTGGAAAGCAGATTGGGTATATTAGCATTACTCTTTGACTTGGAGCTCATGTAAACAGACCTTAACTTCATACACATTTGCAATGTTTCTATGATAGCTGTCATTTCTAGAGTGGATGCAGCTGTTCCTGATGCTACTATAAAATACCTTTTTAGCCAGCATCACTTACTATCTCCCTTTTGTAAGCAGTCTGTGTACACGTGCATGTGCCTGTGCCAGCATGATTCATGAGCTGTTCTTTAACAGGGTAACAATATAGAGGGAGAAAAAATGCACACTTTTCTCCTGATTCCATTATGGGATGATGCCCCTACTCACAGCTTGAAACAAATTAGAGTGGCTTTTCTGATTGTACAATGGAAGTAGTTTCCAAGTAAGGATTCTTTTCAAATTATTCACAAACAGTTTTCCCCTTCTCAGATTTTGTCTTTATTTGTTAGATTCGATTAGTTTGCATTTAAATGTTGATAACAAAGAGATTACTTGGATTATTGTGGGATAGCATAGGTGATAAGCTTGGGCAATTACCCACGCAACACCCCTGGTAGATGTATTTATTACTCCTTCAATTATTTTTCCTTCTTCTCTAATTATAGGAACAGTTTAAAATGCAGGATGATATTCTGTTGTTATGATCATTATTCCTCTTCACCGTATAAAGAATTCTGTTAAAGTGTCTTTCTCTTTTGTCCTTCTATAGATATTTCCTTCTTGAGTAAATTTCCTTTTCTTCTTGTTATATAAAATCTCAAACCTTCTTTCTCACTTTTAGGAGATCCCTGGCAGTTCTGCAGTTCATATTTTAACCATAATCAAACAAAAGCTAAAGAATTTTGCTCCCAAGAGAATTGAACGTGTTTTCCTCTTGGACGTATTATTCATGGTTTGTTTTGAACTGTTTAATTTGGAATGTAACTCCCTAGTGCAGGACCTATATCTTTAAAAAATTTCTTGTATTATGCCAAATACTAAATTAGCTTTGACAACAAAAAAAATGATTAATTTTACATATCAATTTATTTTTTTTATTTTAATTTATTTTCTTGGTTACATCATTCATTTTCACAAGGTTTTAAGTTACAAATTTTCTCCCCTTTTTGCCCCTACCCCCCAGCCCAGAGCATTGATCCTACTATAAGGGCCCTCCCACAATCTGTTCCCTTTTATGCCCTCCTCCAACACCCCTCTAGCTTTCTAGCAGGGCAGGGAGGGGCTCCCTGCCCCCGTCCCTGAATGTATTATTTCCCAGTTGCATTTGATTGTATAGCTTTAAATACTAAATTCTTGCAATTCTTCCCCTGTCACCCACTCCCACTGGGAGGAGCAGCAATTCAATACAGGCTGTACCCGTGTAATTACACAGGAC
>CM053601.1:53747560-53765052 GCA_028646575.1 Pseudocheirus occidentalis
ACTACTGGTTGGCTCGTTTTTAAATTCTTCTTTAAGTATCATCTACCTTTTTGTGGCATCAAAAAATTGCAAAGACAGTCAGTGGCCACCAAATGGGGAGTAGTTACATAAAAATTGGCATTAAAATATAGGGAAATAATATTCTTCTTTATGAAGTAACTAATATAAACAATTTAAGACAGCATGGAAGGAGTACTACGGTCTATTTAAAGTGAAGTAAGAAAAAGATAAAATAATATACCATATACAACTATAACAATTCAAAAAATTAAAACCTAATGAAATAAAACTAAGCACAGTATAGCTATAACAACCAATCTTAGCTCTGAAAATGAGATGAGGACATGTGCCTGCTTCATTTACCTGGAGAAGTGACACATGATGGATGTAGAACATTGCAAACATCATGCACTCTCAGATGTGGTCACTAAGACAAACAGTTTTTTTTAACAGTTCTTCCTAGAAATATCTCCATTATCTCCCCCTCCTTCTCTGAGGAGATAATAAAACTTTTTCATTGACTGAGAAGAGTGAAAATTAAATATATCTTTCCAAAATTCCCAACTACTGTTTCCCAATACAGATTGTCTACTTAGGCCAAGCTGAGCCATTAAAAAACATTCCCTGTATATGCCTTAACTTCATGCCTTTGCTCATATCATGTTCCCATCTTGAATTTTATCACATATCCCTCTCCCTAAACAAATCTTAGCTGTAGTTGGTTCCTTTATAAAACCTTCTCTAACTATATTATTTCACAATGATGTTTCTGGGTACTACTTATTTTCTTTTCTTTTTTTTTTCTGAAGTGGGGAAGGTAGGTAGGGCAATTAGGGCTAAGTAACTTGACCAAGGTCACAAGGCGTGTTTTTGTGTTAAGTGTCTGAGCCCAGACAGGTCCTCCTAACTCCAGGGCAGGTGCTCCATTCACTGCACCACCTAACCACTTCATCTTATTTTTTTTTCCTGATTCTAAATCCTTATTAATGTGTGGGGGAATGTGAAAACTTCTCAGAATGGGTCTTGGAATTTGGTGTCAGAATCGAGTATGGACTTTATCCTTCCCCCTTCATTGCTGCTGCCAATCAGCAGAAAGGCCTTTTAGGAGTCAAAAGATCCCCCACCTAGCTTCAGTTCTTTGTCTTTTTTTATGCCTCTGTAGACCCCTCCTCCTTGCCAATGGGAGCCAGGGACAGTCCCAGGTCATCTCCCCCCCCCCACAACCAATGGAAGTGAGATACAATGGAGGAAATAATGACCCTGCTGTATTGGGGTTTAAAAACTCTGTTCACCCCACATTGTAGGTCTCCTTTCCCTGATCCATCATGGAGAAAACTGCCCTCTTTCCCCAGAGGAAGAGAAAAAAAATTCTGTTTTTAATCCTGAGAAACCTCTGTGTTCTTGAATAAATTTTGAATGGGGTTTTTCATCCCACACATTAACTTATTGCCCACATCACTGATTTAGAAATATGACATATAGACCTTCTTATGTGTATATATGACACTTCTTTTAAGGTATTATTTTTTTTACATCTTTTGGTTTTATATCACCTACATTTCCCAATTTATCTTTACGCTCATTTCTCAGAAACCCATTCCTTATAAAAAGAATACCGAGAGGAAAAATCAGTTAAGCACAAATCAACTGTAATTTTTTCTTGATTGATTTTCCCTATACTTTAAAGAGATAATACTGTTCTTTCCATTTGACTTTAACATTGAGAAAAATTCTCTGATAATTCAAGAGGATATTTCAAGTCACTTAACAACATAGGGAAACAGAACTGAAGATCAATGTTTTAAAAAATGGCATACGTCTTTTTAAATTAAAAGTATTATGTAAAGCAAACAAAATGTATACAGTATCCTGGATAATGCATTAACAATTAAATTAAACTGAGAGACTCCTTATATTCCTATATTTTTCTATGACCCCCCTGGTCAGTATAAACATAGATGCCCCAGTATAGTACCTTATTTCTGTTGATAATTTCCAATTTGTTTTGTACATTTCTTGTATGTTGATAGCTGCTTGTATGTTATCTTAGCCATTATAATTTGTGCTACTTGAGGGCAGGGACTGTTGTTTTCCTTTATTACTATTCCTGGCACTTATTTCAGGGCAGAGCACAGACTAGATTCTTACTAGAAACCCATAGACTTGACAGTTACATTATAGAGACTCTCTATAAATATCAAACTAGTTGAGTTGATAGAGAAGTTGAGCTAGAATTTAAATCTCTCTCTACATAAAATATTTGTTTTTTCTTTGATTTATGTGATTAAAAAATAGTAAACTATCAGGTCTTGAAACTAATTGTGTTCACAGAGCAGTCATACTAGAATTTAAATATTGGGGTTTGTCAACGACTTAAATGATGAAAAAGGGAAAAGGCTTTGGAACTAGTTTCACGGATAGAGCAGTTACAACACAATGCAAATTCCCTGTCTGTATAAATTACTGTGTTTGTTATTGTCTCAAGTGAACAACAACAACAAAAAGGTGAAACACCAGCCCTTAATATCACTAGAAAGTAATATTTCTCCCCCCAGTATTTCTTGGGAGAAAATACATTCAAAGCTTAAGGTGAGTTCTGAATATTTTAGTAAAATTTACTTGCATAACATAGTGCCCAGAACATAGTAAATACTTTATAAGTACTAGCTGACTGACTTATTTGAGATTCTCTCATTTAACAAGAATGCAGATTTATGTTATCATCATCACCTTCACTTAGATGACAAATATGACAAAATTCCTGTCTCTTTGCTAGGTATCCTGAACTTAACCAGGACAACTTTTAATGATAAAGGTGCTGTAATTTTAAGCAGACCTCCATTTGAAGAATGAAATGGATAAAATTACCCACAGTTTCTTCTTTTGAAAGAGTAGAAAAATAAATCTTCCTTGTGTTATCTAAGAAAACTGGCCATAGACTTGGAATTAAGCAGAGAAATCAACATCTTCATAATTATTTTTCACATTCCTGTGCTTCCTTCATTTATTTAGCCAAGGCAAAAGATGGGAAGATAAGCCAGGCACTGGCAATTTGTTAAGCCTCTAAATTGTTGGGTCGCTCCCCCCCAGTTATAGGCTGGCTGTTTGTTGTACACTCTTGAAATAAGATTTAGTAGTTTTTATTTCTATGCTTTATAACTTGTATTATGAAATTAATTGAAACTTAAAGCAGCCTAATTGTGCATTCTAATTATCGTCTGGATTGTGAAGTTATTTAAGGATAGTTTTGCCAATACTTTAACAAATTATATTATCTAAGGCTGCTTATGATATTACATATAGAATATCCTTGGATAATTAGTTTGAATTACAAGTCAATACCCTCAATAAAAATACAGTGCTGTTAAGAACATTTTAAATAAACTTTAATAAGTACAAGTTTAAACTTTTGCTCTAATTCTCAGATTTCTAATAACAGAGTATTTGAACCTTATAAATCTTAGAAATCTAATTAGACAATGTTAAGTTCTTTCTAGTTGAAGCCACAGATGTTTCACACTG
Source organism: Pseudocheirus occidentalis (assembly GCA_028646575.1). Taxonomy (NCBI): domain Eukaryota; kingdom Metazoa; phylum Chordata; class Mammalia; order Diprotodontia; family Pseudocheiridae; genus Pseudocheirus; species Pseudocheirus occidentalis. The sequence goes on from CM053601.1 coordinate 53,751,083, forward strand.
GGAAAATCAGCAAGCCCCAGGGTTTGTTTGGTCTAGAGTAGTGTCAAATTTTCATGGATAATTTAATAGCTAATAACTCTAATTCTTTCCCGTAAACCAAGAGATGATAAATAATGATTGCACTAAAACTGTAAAATTAACCCTCTAGGCTAATGAAATTTTTCAGGAACCATTGAGGAAATTAATTTCTGGTACTTAATGTTTCGTTATTGCCAATCTTCCTAGAGTTCTATTATATCTCATAAAGTGAGAGGAAATGTATATAAACACATAGAAATGATGCAATACAAAAAGTTATGTATCAAGGACATTTCAAAGATCTTTTATCTGTCATCCTTACTGACTATTCTATGGTAAAAAAAAAATAAAAACATAAAAAACCAACAAGAAGCTTACCTCAAATTAGGGCATTTGGTGCTATATTTTTTGATTATCCTTTATTTAACTGCTATCAAGTTATGAGGTTTGAAGATGAAAAATCATACAATTTATAAATCTTGGAAAACTTGTAATTACGCTTTTTCTATTTAGATATAGAACTATCAGCTTTATGATATATTTGAACAATATTTAATGATGTTAATTTAACAATAAGTAAAATTAATTTAACATATATTTTAACACTCTCTCAAATCATCCAGACAGAACAACTTTTTGAAGGTGTGTTATATTCTAGGGCCTTAACGCACACCAAGAATTGCTGATAAAATTGAATAAACGTACATTATCCCTCCATGTCTATCACTATAGGCTTGTAAAAGCTCTCTCAAAGATAGAAGTTATGGTGAAGTATTGTAAAATGTATCTTGCTTATACTCCACTGTTAGTTCTTCCTTTCAAAAATGGTCAGAAAAAGAAGCCCAAAGGAGGAAAAGTCTCTATGAAGTAAAGGTGTTCAGAGGAGTGCTTTGTTCATACCTGCAGCGTAACATGGTCACAGATGTTTACATCTTATGGTTTAGTGTCAGTCTGACCTCAAATTGATCTTTCTGTTTTCAGCATGGAAAGACAAAAGCTATGCAATCAAAAAGGAACTAGGAAATAACAGACTTTTAAATCATGCATTAGCACTTAGCATCTGGAAATCCCTGTTGCAAACAGAAGAATTAAACTAAATCAGTACAGCATCTTTTATAGCTGAGTGCACCTGAACCAAAGGGTAGTTAAAGACCTTTGGGTAAGTATCATCCTAAGCCCCAACATTTCTCTCAATTAGCAGAGCACCTACAGTGTTCAATTGGTCTGTTTCCCACACTAAGATTTATAACTCAAAATTGCCTTATTGAAAACTGGTCTGTAAATGGCAGAGAGTCTCCAGAGCCCTGACCCATTTGCCATTAGCTGTAGTAATTGAAGATATTTGAGAATTTCCTCTAGACATCTATTTAAATTTAGTCTAGGTAAGTTCTTTTTATTGATATTTCCGAAACTTGAGATAAAATACTTATCCATAATTTTAATATCATATCATGTATATGTGTAGGGAGACTAGACTGGCTTACAACTTGTTGGAAAGGGAGAATGCTTAGTTTATATACTTGGGCCTAATAGTTTAGATGAAGCATAGTGGTAATATTTAGAAGGATTTGTAGATAAGGGAAAACAGAATAGACTACCTTTCCTTAAGAATATGTCCATCAGGATAGAAAAGTAAAAGTAAGAAGTTCTGGAATATTTCCATATAAGAAACAATTCATCAATGGGAGATCATTTCTTGACTGAGATTGGCAGCAGTCATTCCCAGAAGCAAACAAACAGACAATGGACAGAAATCTATGTTTTGTCCCTCTGGCACAAGCTAGTAGGTGTCCTCCCTCTGACTTCTGCTTTCTTGCCAGAACTAGGTGAATTTATTTTTTTCAATATATCTCAGATACCTCAAGACTCTAATGATATCACTACAAATACAGTCCCTATCCTGCCAATATTTCAAAGCCAAGCTTAAGTACCCCTGCTTTTTTGCCACAATTCTCCAACTCTTGATGATTACTGCTGCTGCTCAAATCCTCTAGCACAGCGGTTCTCAACCCATGGATTATGTTCAATTTGTAACAATGAAAATACATTCTGCATATCAGATATTTACAATATGATTCATAAAAGTAGCAAATTTACAGTTACGAACTAGCACTGAAAATAATTTTATGGTTGGGGGTCACCACAACATGAGGAACTGTATTAAAGGGTCACGGCATTAAGAAGGTTGAGAACCACTGCTCTAGCATATACAGATTGTCCTTCTCAGCCAGTCCTTAGTGAATGTTGTCTAATATTATCTAAGTGGCCATGCTACTTTACCACTTATAAGCCCCGGAAGGATAAACATTATGTTATCTGACTCATTAGATTTTCCAAGAAAAAGTAGAATACATCTAACACTTATCTAATACCACACATATTTGTATAGTTACGTTAGAAATTTATCTAATACATAACAAGCCTAATTACATTAAATTAAGCACACAATATAGGTATTAAAAAACATAAACACATGTTGTTATCCCCTGCTCTAAACTCAGCTGAACCTTAAAGGTAAGAACTGTGTCATTAAAAAATATATCCTTGAAATCTAGCACAGTGACAGAAAATATGTAGGCATCTCTCCCTACTTCCCTTTCTCTCTTTCTGTGTGTGTGTGTGTGTGTGTATAAACACACACACACACGCACACATATATATACACATACATGCATACACACATAGATATATCTATATCTATCTGTTGGTAGTAACTTTTTATACTCATTGTATCCTCTATTTATCATGTTAAAAACTTAATCTCCTCTATTTGGTAAATTGTAAAGTGTAATTTTGTAAAAACAAATAATATTTCTGTGCCATTAGGCAACTTGAGTAGGGAGGTTTAGCTCAACACAATCAGGGCCCACTTGAAATGTGCGAAGTAGCTACAGGTTGGAATTAATGTTTGGCCTAAAGAAATAATCAGAAAGTACAGAGATTCAGTAGGATTGACCTCAAGTAGTAGCTTATAGAAAGACAGCAATCCAGGCATCTATTGGCTTGAGAAGGGGGCAGAGAGTTCATGGAAGGGCCACAGTATGTCTGTCTACACACCGGCAAGAGGCTAGCAAAGGGTCCAGCAAGAAGAATTACTGGTTAATCAAGGCTCTTCTCTAGTGAATAGTAAAATGAAGGTAATTTCATAAGTGGACAAGTATCCAGAGACCCATTCCATGGTGAAAAGGGAGGCGGAAAGAAAAGAAAGCCTATGATATAGAACTTTCTTCAAATAAACAAAGATACTTGGAAATCTGTCCCTGGAGGCAAGAAGTGTACTGCCTAATATTATAGACATAAAGTCAAAGACAATTCATTCCAAAGTCAAATATTTAATATTTAATTCTATCAGATAGAGTACAGTAGAATGAACAAGGAGCTATGTGACCTTATTCAATCCAATTTTTAGTTTCCTCATCTATAAAATGGTGGAAGGGTGGGAAGAGGGGATAATTATCTAACTACTTGTTAGAGTTGCTATAACAACCAAACACGATGCATAAAGTACTTTGTTTTTCAATGTGCATTCTTATTAAAAGTAGAAATGTTTTTTCAATTTGGTGAGAGAAATATATTATTCTGTATGTCACTTTCTGAAAGGGATATAATTTGTCTTGAAGTATGACCAAAATGTGAAAAGTGATATAAAACAGATTTTTTTTACTATATGCATTGAATTATATTTTCTAATTATAGTTTTATGCCACAAGACATCTACCACAATAAAATATTTAAGATCTATCAAAAAATATATAGCTCATCAAGCATCAACCTTGCAATTTTTTCAAATACTCAGTCCTCACCTGGCTACACTATTTTGGGACTTCTTTGATTGACTTCTGCACCATGGCCCAGGAAACTCAGTGTAATAACATCATTGTCCTTTCATTGGCCTTTGCTCTCCAACTCCTTACTTACTTATACCTATCTGATTGGAGGATAGGACCATGAACTCTAAACCTCTATTTAATGAGAGAGCTTAGATCAGACATCTCATTTCTCACCTTGCTGCCCTATTTTGGGCATTCTTCTAAATGACTTCTCCCTGATTTGGGGTACTTTTCTTTCCCTCTTCTCCCAAACAGCTTTATAGCTTTATGTGTTTTGTCTCTCCCCCCTTTAGACTATAAACTCCTTGAGGATAGAATCTCTCTTTCCTTTTTTTCCCCTATTTTTATTCCCAGTGCCTGGCACATATTAGTTGATGAATCATAGTTTTAATATTTACATAATACAATTATTATTAGGTATAAAATTAAATTATTATTATATATTCAAATACATATTTCCATTATATGCTTGATTATTGCATTTTTCATTGGTTAATATACTATTAATATATTTGGATATTTTCTACGTCCCTTATTTTCTAGAATCGGAAAACAGAAATCATAAAATGGTAAAAGATTCACCCAAGATCAGGTAATGAAATATTGGCAAAAGTATGCTTTGAATCCAAGCTTTCTGACTTTTACTTTCAGCCTCTTTAATTTTGTCTATATACAATCCCATACTTCCTTCCATGAAAGTAGGCATTTTTTCATTCTTTGTATATGTTTCCCTAACCTCTACTATAGTTCCTAGCACACAGTAGGTACTCAGGAAGGGCTCATTGACTTATTAACACACTAATATTGTTATCCTTATATTTGCTAAATGAATTTATATATCTTGCTGCATATAGCAATTTCCTATTGTACTATTAAGATTTAGGCACTTAAAAAATTGAGTATTGCTTATAGCTTTATCCTTAGACTCTTTTATTTATAAGTCAGTAGTTCTTCTGAGCCTTCATTTCCTTTTTTCATGTCAAGTATTAAAGATTTCCACCTATTTTCTCAAATTTGCTTATTCTTTAGCAATTAACCAAAATAAATGAGAATGCTGAATATTCCTAAACTTTAAAAATTCTTAGTATCTTATTCATTGTATTTGGGAGTTTTCAATTTTTCTCATGAAGAAAAGAATATTTAGTCATATCTCAACTTTATATATTGTCCCTGCTACTTCTCCAACCCAATCCTGGAGAATAAAATTTGGTGTATGTTGTCTTAGTTTCTACTGCATAGCAAAAGAGAAATCATCAAGAAAATCTTTAAACATCATGTGGAAAACCTTGAAAGTACATGTTTTGCCCTCCCATTTAATTACATGATCTAAATTATTCTGTAGTTCTTCTGGTACATTGCTGGGCAGCCTGTGTCCTATCTCATGGTTGCATGAGGCCGTGACTTCTTCATAAAGAATTTGGAAAGTTTCACACTGAATATTGTACTGTAGTTTCTTTATGCTGTATCCCCTCTTTCCAAGTCTTATATATAATAGAGAATTATCCTTTTGAAGCACAAAAATGATATGAAACCATCATTCAGGGAAGAAGTCACAGCTATGGTAATCAACAATAACTCCACCATCTTACATTTTATTTTCTCACTTATCAACTACTCTTTCTTCATTCAAAATGGGAATTTATATTCTTCATCAAAGCCATCATATCTTCTTGTACTAAATTGCCCACATTAATGTATGTCAATCCTATTCTTGATGCAAGTTCTTTACCTGGTGTGATCTTTCTAACCCCTTCTGTACCCATGAAGAGGATGTTGGGCAAACATTGTCAAGGTGGTGCTGTCTCCACCCTGGTCACCTGCTTTCCAAGGGGGAGAAGCAGACAGAGGGGGATAGGTAGGAGGTGAGGGGGTAGGCCTAGCAAGACCAAAATCATTAAGAAAAAAATATGGACAAATTAGAGCATTGCCAGAGAAGGGGGACTCGGTATGTTCGAATCTGTGATACATTAGGATCATATCAAGGCAACTGGGATTGTACAGCCTGGAGAAAAGGAATATTAGAGCAAGATATGATGTGTGTATACATATCAGCACTCTGGACAGCACTGACCAGCAGGATAAGAAAAATAAGCTCTCTTTCAAAATATAGAGCAACCTGCTGTTGAGCTGTTTTGCTGGCATTAATAGCAAACAAGGGACACATGATAAGACGTTCAGTGAGAAGGGAGAATGTATCTCTTTGAGGATACTTGAGAGCCAAGATGTAAATCTTCTATTATTTGAAATGCTGTCATGTGCAAGAAAGTTTTGAGTCTTGTTTTATTTGGTTTCAGAGAAAAGAAATAGGAGTAAAGGGAGAGGGTTCAGAGAAATATGTTGCAGTTTCATAAGGGAAAAAATAAGCAAATTTAAGGCTTAACTAGTAAGTTTAAAGAAACAACTATTTTTAATATAAACATTGTTATACTATGCTTTAATAGATAATAAACACACCATCATTAGAAGTATTTAAGCAAAAGTTTATATGACCATCCCAGAGATGGTGTAGGTTAGATTTTTATTTATGTATGATTTATATTCAGATGAACTCTGATATATTTTCTTTTTAAACAAGTTTCTGTTGGAATGGTATTCTGTATCTAGAGCCACAAACCACATCAATTATCACTTCCGTTTAGTGAAAGAAGAGGTGTCTGTGAAGGTCTAAGGGTGAACTAAGAGTCTGGTCAATCTTGGAGGAGGATGGGTTAGGAAGAGATGATCAAAGAATTAGGCAAAGACTGCACATAATGGCAGCAAAGGAAGCAAGATACATCAGTTTTCATTTTCTAAAACTACCTGCAGGTTGCACTAATTGCATTTCACAGGAGGGATTGATTCATTTCAGGGTTCCTTCCCAGAAGCCCTTTCTGTCCAATGGCAAAAAACTATCTGAGACTGCTCTAAAAATATCTGAACCCATCCCAGGGTCAAGAAATACAGCTCCAAGGTGGAGGGAAGTGGTCATGATGACTCAAGACTGATGTGACTTCCAGGATATATGGGTGTTCCAGACATCAATACATTGGACAAAAGCCCACCTGTAGATAAGGGGAACAAGGTAGAAACTGATCAACTGCACAGTAGGCCAGATATAGTAGTTGGATGAGGACACCAGAGTAATCCCATTGAACTTTGGCCCGGTTGTCCTTGCCTGACAGTGTCATGTGTGCCAATCAATGAGAGGAAACATGGAATAACAGGGGTCCAAGATCCCCTGATCCAGTACCACTTTCTTCAGTGCATCCATCTTGGTGTTGCCAGGGATCAGCTGGTCCAAACCCCTGTACCAGCCACCTACCATGGGGGCTGACATAGGCATAGCCAAGAGATGATGTCACCTATCCCCACCAGGGACCCAGATGTGATAACCTTCCATGTGTGAGTGGCCAGTACTTGCCGCTATGCCCACCAGAGAATTATGCCTCCTTCTTCCAAATCCTGGCTGGAGGGAACAAGCCCTTCACCATTACAGGTGGAAAGACCCTTAGAACAGTACTAGACTTTAGGGTTCATAGAAATTTAGATTTCAAAAAATTGACCCTCTTGGTTTTACTCCTTTTATTCTCCCAAATGTGGGTGTATGCCTTGTCACTCAGTTGTTGCGCTTATCTATGAAGTTTTACCTCTCCTCACAACTTTATCCATCACTTCTATGTAGAACAGTGGTTCTCAACCTTCCTAAAGCCTTGACCCTTTAATACTCGAATGTGGGCATATCTGCATATAGGCAGACCCACTTGGAGATGGATAGAGGAGCAGTGTCTTGGTTCCTAAGACCATCAGAAATATGTGTTTTCTAACGGTCTTAAGCGACCCCTGTGAAAGGGTCATTTGAACCCCAAAGGGATTGCGACTCACAGGTTGAGAACCACTGATGTAGAAGATCTAAATCCTTCTTTGTGGCCTTGATATCTTCTGAGGTTCAGACCTCACTTTCAATTGCTTGCTGGACATCTCAACCTAATATCATCATGAAGTGTACATATTTAAGATCATATCCACTATCCACTCACCATAAAACAGCTCACCCTGAAAACTTCCCTATTTACATTACTATTCTCTTAAGACAGTGGTGTTGAATTCAAACAAAAATATGGACAATTAAACCCTACATAAGGATCCCTGTGGACTACAAGTGGCAACTTAAAAATGAAACATTATCTATATTATACACTAAATTTTTATTTTGGCAAAGATTTCCCAATTACATTCAATCTGGTTCTGGCCACATTTGAGAGTGTTGCAGAGGTGTTTGACACCTCTGCTTTAAGTCATTCCTGAAATCCTAGCTACCTTCATATTCTTCATCCCCTTTCGTCATTCTCATCTAATCTATTCTCAAGTTTTGTCAACTTTTTTATTCTTTTTCAAATTTACTACTTTTGTTTTATACCTATTATCACCACACCTTAGTCAACCCTGTCTTCTCACATTTAAGCTATTACAATAGTCTTCCAATTGGTCACACTTCGCCATATTCCTTCTCCTATACCTTTCTTCCCACACCCACTGAAATTTTCATTTTTCTAAGAATGACCCTAATCAAAGACTTTCAATTGCTCACCATTATTCATAAGATAAATTCTAACATTGTTGTCTAGAATTCAAGGTCCTCCACCATCTGACTTCTATTCATATCTCTACCATGAACTGTCACTATCTCCTTACATGAACACTTTGGCTTAGCCTAAGTAGTATACTCCTTATATTCTCTGCATATTCTGTGGGTTTAACTCTCACCTATTCTTCATTCCCATAATGCCCTTATTATCCCTTCTATCTAAATGCACTCCATGCTATAAAGCCCCGCTTGTCTTCTCATTTCTTTATAAAAAATTCCTCAACTTTTGCTAGTTGCTTCCCTCCTCTCAATATATTTACCATATATTGATTATGTTGCCAAGTTAGCACTTAATACATCTTGTTTTCCATTATCTACATTTTCACCTCTAAGTCATAAAGGACAAGAATTGCTTCCTCTCACTCATTTGATTTTTCCTAGCAAAATTTGTCTACATATCTCCAACATTTATTAATTCATATCATACTTATCTGTGTAAAGTACATGATATAAGACCACTGCCATATTGCCAGCATAATTTAAGCTCTTATGGGTAAAAACTGTCATAAAAAAAACAAAGAAAAACAACTTTATATTTCTGATATTTAGTGTAGTGATATAAAAGTTGTCATTTTACAATATTTGAATAGTTTTTGTGTGTCTTGTAGGATCTTTAATCACCAGAAATGTATCTGACATAAAGTAAATGTTTAATAAATATTTGCTTCAGATAATGTCTTCAATTTAGTTTATATCTAGACTACCATACCTAACTTGAGGAGATACAAAGGTGAATGACTTGGTCTTCACCCTGCAGGATATTAAACCAGCATAGAAGAGAAAACTTTTCAAGTAACCATAATATATGCAAAATAATTATTCAATAAGGGAACTATAAGCCAATCAATAAACATTTGTTAAATGTCTACTATGTTCTAGAAACTGTGCTGTATGCTAAAAGACACCAAGACAACAATAAAACAGTCCCTAACATTAGGGAGCTGCCATCATCTTATAATGCTTAGGAATTAAGGGTAATTTCTGATTAAAAGAATAAGGTAAAGTTTCCTGAAAAAATGTGAATTTGTATTAAAACATTGAGAATGTATGATATTCAGCAGATCAAACTAGAGTTAGATGTACTACATGTCCAGTCATGCTTTAGGTGAGATAATCTGGGTATATAGGTTTTTTTTTTGAATGGCTGAGTATATTACACAAGTCTTTGAAAAAAGACATTAAACTTTTACTTTGAAGTATACCTACTAGTGTAGATATTAATTGAATTGATATCATCCTCATCCTCATCATCATGGTGTGGGAGCTGAAGCAGGTGTTGTAGGAATGCTTCAGTGAACCATTTAACAAGAAGATAAATGAACTCAATTGAACCATATGGGGATATTCATGGTCTATTTTTTTTACCTTCTGTGTAGACAGGTAAAATGGAGCAGGAAAAAATACTTACATCACACAACGTACTATTTTTGAATGTACTTCATCATGCAGATATAGCCCAGACTATTGATCCTTTGAAAGCCAAACTCTTAGAAAAATTTCTTTACACTCAGTGCCTCCAGTTCCTCACATTCCACTAACCCCTTAATACTTTATAATTAATCTCCCAGACCCATTACTCTACTGAAATTGATCTTGCAGGGCTACCAATGATCATCTAATTGATAAACTTTATATAGTCCTTTCTCAGTTTAAATCCTTAACTCTGTTAATTTTTTATATTTGACCAGCACCTTCTCCCATCTCTTTTCCTTTGACTCTTAAAACTCTTTCATAGGCTATTGGATTAGTATTTTAAGACTTAAATATCCTTTAGTTCAACTCCCTCAATTTGTAGATGAAACAGAAACAGAGAAAGTAATTGTGTCCAAGGTGTTTCTGGGATTACTCTCTTCTCATTTTCCTAATTGTATGAACATTGCTTTTCTGGTTCATAATCCATAACTTATCTCCTAAATATGAGTGTCACCCATGGTTCTCTCTTGGATCTTTGTTTTTCTCTATAATCTCCCTATAGGTGATTTCATCAGCTCACTTAGATTCAATTATCACCTTTTTTGCAGTTGACTGTCAAATCAATGTCTATCCCTATTCTCTTTTCTGAGTTCCAGTCACATATTGCCTACTGCTTGGAGAACTTGTACTTGTGAATGTCCCATGAGTGTATCAAAACTCAATAGTTTGAAATAGTAATCTTTATCCTCACACTCTCTCAAACTCTCCTTCCTCTGAAGATGCCTACTACTTATTATATCACTTCCTTGTTAACCAGATTTGCAATGTCTGAGTCATGCCTGACTTTTCCGCTACCTTATTCAATAGTCCATTAGCTACAACCCATCCCCAAATCTTATATATTTTTAATTCTACAACTGAATTTGCACCTTTCCTTCTCTGCAGTTATATAACCACCACTCTTCCAAGTTCTGTACTTCAATGCTTTTTGCCTTGACTATTGTAATGTCTTTGCTTTTAGTCTTTCCCATCTCTCATCCATCATTCACATAGAGGTTGTAATAATCTCTCCAAAGTGCAGGTCTCACTTACCATATCACTCCATGCTCAAGAACCTTGAGTGGCTCTTTTCTATATAATAACACAGGAAACTCTTGGGTTTGACATTTACAACTCTGTTCTAATCTTTGTTTCTCGACTTTTTATCACCCTTTCCCTTCCCTTTGACACATTCTTCATTCCATTGAAACTGGCTGAATGGAGTGTTTCCAGAAGCCATTTCTGTCTTTGTATACATTATTCTTCCTTCTAGGAAAGAATTTTCTCTCTCTCTCTCTCTCTCTCTCTCTCTCTCTCTCTCTCTCTCTCTCTCTCTCTCTCTCCTTTCACCACCTCTCTGAATCTTTTTATTCCTCCATGACCCAGTCAGCTACCTCAGGAACACCTGTTCAATTTTTCTTATGTTACTTTTGTTCACATTAATTGTTGCTTTAAATGTTGTTTCCCTCAATATAATGTAAGTCCCTTGAGACTAGAAACGGAGTTTTTTGGATCTTAGAATCCAAAACACCAAGTGTAGCGCTTCATAAAGGTAAAACATCTTTAAGAAATTGAAATATAGGTGGTTTCTAGCACAGTTAAGTGATGTCACCTTTACCAAGTCTTGCGATGATGTTCAATTGACCTCTGACATTTTATCCTAATTTTATTTCTAACCTTATTCAAAAAATTTCCTCATAATAAAAACTCATTGACTATGTGTATAATTCTATAGGTCAAATTTAAGCAATTATCTAGTAAATCATTTTATTTAAAATTTCTCAGTTTTACTAATGAGAAAACAGTCTTTTTTAAAAAAACGTCCTTATAAATTTGTATGTTTACTTTTAGTTTACAAGATTCAGTTCCACAATCCCTTGAGTTTTACATTTTCTCCCCCTCCTTCACTACCTCCCACACCCGACCCCATGATGGCGTGCAATCAAGTATAAGATCAAACAGTCCCTTTTTGTCCTAAATATGTCACTGAATGTGCTCATTAGATAATTACTTTCCTCCTTCCTTGCCCTGGACCAATTAGGTGTACACACACACACACACACACATACATATATGTCCAAATATATACATATGTACACACACTAGATATATATACACATGCATATGTATACATATACATACACACATACATATATATATATACACACATACATACATATACACACACACATACACTAGTAACATTTCCACAATGGTAAAAGTACATACTCCAACCTTTATATACCTTATGGACTTGTGAACTTAAAGCTGCTGTACTAAATATATGGCAAATATATCCAAATATATACTATGCATATACACATAAATATACATCTATAAATACATACACATATATATGACATGCTACAACTAATATCATCAATTAATTTCTTAGAATCATAAGATTAGAAGATATGTTATAAAAAGATGTATTCAATTGTAAGTGCTGGGAACACAAAGAGTTTTTTAATGCAGATGCTCTTCAAAGAGCTCACATTCTCTTGAGAAAGACATGTAAAAATGTATATACAAGAAATATATATTGTAGATATCTTTGTGCAGCTAGGTTGCACAGTGGATACAGTAGATATAAGCCTAGAATTTAGAGGAGCTGAGTTCAAATGTGACCTTAGCAACATTCTATCTGTATTACTATGGGCAAGTCACTTAATCTCTGCTTGCCTCAATTGACTCAAATGTAACATGGGGAGATAATAACACCCTCCCCAATAGGACTAAATGAGAAAATAATAATAAAGCATTTAAGTCCTTTATGCGCTAGCTCTTATAAGTGCTTTGGCAATCTTAGTGATTTTATCTTTGTTGTTGTTAGGAGGTAATCTTAGCACTAGAAGGATATATATGTATATGTATATGTATTTATTTATGTATTTATCTATCTGTCTGTTTATTTATTTATCTGTTTATTTACTTATTTATTTATAAAGGAGGAAGAAGTAGAAAAAGCAAAGACCTTCTACAGAAAGTCAAATTGGAAGTGAATCCACAAGGAAACCAGGCACCCAGGACAAAGTGAAGAGGTATAAGAAAATTCAAATATTCAAATATTCAAAGCATGTGGGGCACATGAAAAAGCAGAGAGACAAGAAGAACAGTGTCACCAATTCCTAGAGTATATGCAAGGGGGAAATGTAAAAATACTGAACAGTAGGAATAGATCAGATCACAGAGTTTTAACTACAATAGCAGGATTTTACATTTGACCCTGGAGGTTCTAGAGGACCTCTGGGGTGTACTGAACAGGGAGATGATACAGTCAGACCTGCACTTTAGGAAAATTGCTTTGACAGCTGAGTGGAGGATGGATTGGAATAAGGGAGACTTACATCAGCGATATCAACCAGAAGATGCTTATAATTACTTCATATATAAGATGATGAGGATTTGTACCAGAGTCACAGCTGTGTGAGTGGAGACAAGAGAATATATCCCTATATCTATATAGGTGAGATGATGTAAAGACAGAAATTATAGGTTACCAGACTGGATATGTAGGATGACTGAGAGCAGAGAACCAAAAATGAGACTATGTTTTGGATACTTGGATGACTGGGAGGATGATGGCATCCTTAGCATTAAGAGCAATAAATTATCTAGAAGGAAGGGGTGTTTTGAGGAAGATAATGAGCTGTTTTAGGCATTAGTAGTTCTAGAAAACTATGAGACAAAAAGTTGAAGATATCCAAAAGGCAGTTATTGATTGGACCTCAGAAGAGAGGTTGGGACTAGATATACATAACTGGGAATCATTTGCATGGATATGATAACTGAACCTGTGAGAACTGAAGAGATCAACAGACCAAAAAGTCCTAAGGGATAAAGACACAACCTCAGATTGTGGATATAACCTGGATTAAGAACCAGCAAGGAAAACAATATTCAGATGAAAGAGATAATTTTCATGAAACTCTAGAGTATTGAGAATATTAAGGATAAAGAGTAATTGACAGGGTCAAATTCTTCCAGGACATCAAGACAAATGTAGATTGAGAAAAGGCCACTAGTCTTGGCAATTAAAAGACTAT
>CM053601.1:53765552-53787494 GCA_028646575.1 Pseudocheirus occidentalis
AAAAAAAAACAACAAATTCAGCAGAAAATCTGTGATGAATATGCAGTGAAATATAGTAATTCAGAGAACTCTCTTCTAGCAGCAAAAGGTCAAAAAGTTTATCCATAGGTCCAGTATTCAGGCTAATGGGAAAAAAATAGGCCTTCATATGTAAGGAGTGGTCCCAACATCTTACATGTTAACAAAAGCAAAGGCACTTTGTTCAGTGTACTTGGGTTTAAATAATAAAGTTTTTGCCTAGAAACACAAAAATTCAACTTGAGTTTCTTCTGCTTCTGTTAATTATTTCTGCTACCTTAGTTAAGTTATTTATCCTCTCTACATTTCACTTTCTTATCTGTAAAATGAATTGGTTAGGTTGATTGTGTATCAGCAATTTAAGTAAGATCCAAGACTTCTTGCACCCAACATTCTATTGGTAACCCAAACTTACTTTGATTGCTGAAGTAGGAGATTCCTAGATACTTTGATTCTCTTCTTCATTCTCTCTCTTACTACCCTTCTCCAGCCCACATCTGGGCCTGGAAAATGGGTCTTAAAGCAGTATAACAAAGTTAATGCATTAACTAAGCATCTAATTTACCCCTAGAGATCAATTTGGATCTGGGGGAAATCTGGCTCATGTAATAGTGAATGAGAGAGAGAGAAACATAGATTTCCTTTCATCTGTATATTTCATCCTTCCAGTCATTCAAATTTAATGTCCAAACAATTGACTTTTCAATATTTAAATTCTCCATATTGAATGACAGGCCCACCCAGTTACTTGTCACATTTTATATTTTACTAAAGACTTTCATTATTTATCTACATTGATTGGATGACCTTTGCCATCTATTTGATATCCTTGAAAAGATTTAAGACTTTTGTATGTATAATTTGGCTGCATTCTTGCACAAATTAATTAGAATTATTGGTCTCCTGTCATATATCTATGAATAGTCCTTCCTTTACTTTTGCACCTGCTTAGGCTAATTTCAGGACTACTCTTGATATTAGATACAAATATAAATTTTGTGAGTTCATAAGAAATATATTCATTTCATGGGCCAGAGATGTTAATATATTTCTATCAAGGTAAGATACAACTGCCTAGAAAGTACCCAGAATATTAATCTTTACTCAGTTATATCAGATAAAAGCAGTTTGGGTAGAAAAAAATTCTTTAAAAAAACCTTCCTCTTCTAATTCTTTTTTAAAGTATTTATTTTTAAATCAAATTTTATATTTATTTTTAGTTTACATAATTCATTTCAACAAGATTTTGAGTTAAAATATTCTCCCATGTTTCCCCTACCCACCACCCCAAAAAAGCAATCCCAATGTATACTCCATTTCCCAATCTGCTCTTCCCAATGTCCTCCTCTATTTGTCCTCCCATTTTCTGGTAGGGCAAGATGGATCTCCTTACCCCAGTGCCTGTATGTTTTATTTCCCAGTTGGATGTAAAAAATAATATTTTTTTAAACATTTGATTATAAAACTTTGGATTCCAGATTTTTTCCCTTCCTGCCTCATCACCCACCCTTACTGGGAAGATAGCAATTCAATATAAGCTTTACATGTATAGCTATGCAAAACGTTTCCATAGTGGATATATTGTAAAAGACTAACTATATTTCCCTCCATCCTATCCCACCTCCCACTTGTTCTATTTTTTACTTTGACCCTGTCCCTTTTCAACAGTGTGTGCTTCTAACTACCCTTCCCCACAACCTGCCCTCCCCTCCATCCTCTCCCCTCTCATCCACTTGCCCCCTCCTCTCCTGTAGGGTAAGATACCCAATTTAGAGTGTATGTCATTCCCTCCCTAAGCCAAATTCAATGAGAGTAAGGTTGACCCTTTCCCTTTCACCTTCCTGTTCATCCTCTCCATTGCAACAGTTTTCTCTTTCCTCTTCTATATGAGCCCATTCTGGCTCTCCCCATCTCCTGTCACTATATTCCTCTCTCATCTCTCAATTTCACCTTTTAAGTATCATCCTTTCCTATTCAATTGATCCTTTGCCCTCTGTTCATGTGTATCAGTACACATATATATACACACACTCACTTATGTATGTATACCTACACATATATGTATATGTACATATGTGTGTGCATATACACACATTTTTATTCCCTTCACCTATCCTCATACTGAGAAAAGTTTCATAAGTTAAAATTCTCATTTTTCTTTGTTGGCAAGTAAATAGTTCAACTTTGATCATTTTCTTTTGATTTATTTTTCCTGTTTACCTTCTCATGCTTCTCTTGCTTCTTGTATCTGAATGTCAAATTTTCTATTCAACTCTGTTTTTTTTAATTAAGAAAGCTTGAAAGTCCTCTATTTAATTGAATGACCATATTTTCCCCTGAAACATTATACTCAGTTTTGCTTGGTAGGTGATTCTTGGTTTTAATCCCAGCTCCTTTGACATCCAGAATAACATATTTCAAGCCCTTTGATTCCTCCATGTAGAAGCTGCCAGATCCTGTGTTATCCTGATCATGTTTTGACAATATTCAAATTGTTTCTTCTTGGCTGCCTGTAATATTTTCTCCTTGATCTGGGACCTCTGGAACCAGGCTATAATATTCCTAGGAGTTTTCTTTTGGAGATCTTTTTTAAGAGGTGATTGTTGAATTCCTTCAGTTTCCATTTTGCCCTCTGGTTCTAAAATATCAGGGTACTTTTCCTTGAGAATTTCTTGAAGGATGATTTTTATTGTTTTTATTGGGGATTTTTTTGTTTTTGTTTTTGTTTTTTTGTCAATCATGGCATTCAGGTAGTCAAATAATTTTTAAATTGTCTCTCCTGGATCTATTTTCCAGGTCAGTGGTTTTTCCAATGAGATATTTCACATTCCCTTCTATTTTTTTTCATTTGTTTGGATCTGTTTAATAATATCTTGATTTCTCATGAAGTCATTAGCTTCCATTTGCTCAAATCTAATTCTGAAGTAATTATTCTCTTCAGTGAGCTCTTGCAATTCCTTTTCCAACTGGTAATTTTGACTTTTTAAGGCATTCCCACCTCATTGGCTTTTTGGGCCTCTTTTGCCATTTGAGTTAATATATTTTTAAGATGTTATTTTCTTCAGTCAGGTTGTTGACTCTCTTTTCATGATTTTCTTGCATCATTCTCATTTCTCTTTCTGATTTTTCCTCCACTTCTCTTATTTTTCTTTTCAAAATTCTTCTTAAGTAATTCTGTGGCCTGTAACCAATTCATATTTTTCTTGGAAGCTTTTTTTGCAGGAGTTCAGACTTTGTTGTTTTCCTGCTGTTCCATGCTTTGATCTATTTTGTCTCCCCCAAAAGGAATCTAAAGTCGGATTGCTGTGCTTGCTTTGCTTTCTTTGCTTTCTCACATTACCACTAAGTTATGTGACGTTTGAGCTTTTTGCCACAGTAGAACTGTGTTTCCAGAGAGGAGAGCTTTTCTCCAAATTGCTGGCGTTTTCCCAGCTGCCAGAGCTATTTGTTGGGTGTTCTTTAAAGCCTATGAAGGCTCTGGCACCTGCACCTCAGGACCTCCACCCAAGACAGTGATACAGATCCAAGCAGGTTAAAGCAAGAGTGATTATCCCTCAGAATCGTGGCTTGGTCCCCCTGTGATCTGCAGGCCAGGACCTCTGAAGCAGCCATATGGAAGTGGCTGCAGAACCACTGCACCTGAGCTGCTTCTCCTTTTTGGAGGCAGAGGCCAGACCACATTCTTAATCCCCCTGTTCCCAAAGTCCTCACTGACCTCTCACTTTTTCTATGGCATTGATGGGTTGATAATTTATATGTATACATATACATATATATATAAATATACATACATCTATATGTATACATGTAGACACATGTGTGTATGTATGCCTATGCATATAAATATGTATGCACATTTATATATATATATATCATCTATATGATCTGTAAGTATATGTAGATACATATATACATACACATTAATATGTAAATGAATATGTCCATATATCTACAAATTGCATGCTATATACCTACTCCTTTTCTGTATGTGCTAATATATTTATGTGCTTTTCTGCATCATTTTTATATATTTATATATAAATATTAATTTTGTATATTTAATTTTAGATGAACTATATGTAAAATATTCTCATTCATACAAACATATACACATTCATATATACATTGTGTGTGTATATATATGTATGTGTGTTGTTTGAGGACAATAGACCCAATATACAGTGTGCCTTGAGAAGGGCAGATCTCCAAGTTGGCCTTACAGTGAATGAATTTGCTTTTTGGTCATGATGACTCCAAAAGTGAAAGTTGTTGAGTGGTTGGGATGAAGGTTTCTGAATGGAGGATCCTTATCAGTGAAATCACAAACTTCTGAACTATTGAAGTATCATTTCTCATAAAAACATCTTCATTCCCTCTTTACTGATCAATTCCTTTGGCTTAGTGATAAACAAAATTTTGGATATGTTGAAATAATAACATAGAAACACAGGGTTAAATCAAGTAAACCAATCAATCCAATCCTGAAAGAGAATGTACCTTTTCTTAGTGAGTATGTTTTTTCTTTTCTCATTTTGTATTTATGTTTAAAATGAAGAATTTATCAAAAACTGGTTTTTTAAAAAATTATTTTCAAGAGATCCAGTAAAATCACCAGTTTCCTGTTGAGCTCTATCTTGTTGAGTGGTTAGAACCAGCCATTTTACTATCCACTTCAATTTCTCTCCTTCATCCTGACAAGAATGAAATTCATTATTGCAGACATCATAAATTTTATAAGAAACAACTTTCTTCCTCCATAATATTATAACAATCCTTCACATTTATTCATCAGTAGTTACTGTGATAAGGCCATCACTCTGTTTAAAAGTATGTAGCTGACACAAAAACACCCAGTGGCACATGGTTTAATAAAATTCATGTCTTTGAAATCTGGTGCCCCGTTAGCCTAGCCTTAACGATATGAATGGCAGAACTGGAGAGTTGGAAATTACCTTAGCTGCCACCAATCAAACTTAAAAAGCAATTCTCATTCTTATATACCTGGCAGGTAATCACTCAGCATTTTCTTGAAAATCCTTAAGTGGGGAACTTGCCATGGTCTTTGATTCCCCCATCTCTCTGATGAATGGGTTGAACTAGATAAACTGTGAACTTCATCTATGAATGACAAGTTGTTTTTGTTTGTTTGTTTTTCGTTTTGGAGGGGGTGAAGGCAGGACGGTTGTGGTTAAGTGACTTGCCCAAGGTTACATGGCTAATAAGTGTTAAGTGTCTGAGGCCAGGAATTGAACTTAGGTCCTCCTGACTCCAGGGCCAGTGCTCTATTCAATGTGGCACCTCGCTGCCCCCTGACAAGTTTATTTAATGCTACTTGCGAAACTGGGCAGTCCTCTAGTAATACGTATTTTTGTTCTGGATGAGAACTCTGACTTCATCTATGGTTGGGCTTCTATTGAGAAACTTTACCAATATCTAAGCATCTTCTCTGAAAATTATAGTATTTCAGGGACTCACCTTGATTACTGTGAGATTGGGTCTTGACCAGAACATGCAATTAACTTGTGAAAGAAACATGACTTAAACCAATGCCTTCCTGATTCTGAGGCTGCTTTTCAGTGTTTTTTTTTCCATGTTTTCTCTCCATAGACCATCATACTGCATATGTTTTTTTCTCTAAATGTTCTTCCCTAGAACTGCAGTGGGTCCTGAGGCGACAGACAAGGGTCTGACACATGGAACCCACGATATATGGTGCTTTAATTTGCAAAATGCATTCTTATAAAGGCTGCTATGTGGGGAAGTGGAGTGTTAGTCCTGGAGTCAGAAAGACCTGAGTTCAAATGTGACATCAGAAACACAGTAGCTATGTGACCCTGGACAAGTCACTTCCCCGTTGTGTTTTGATTTTTCTCAACTGTTACAAAAAGAAAAAAAAAACTAATTCATCAGATCAAGAAAGTTAATAATTGTAAAGGGCTTAGCATGTTACCTGGTATATAGTAGTCACTATATAAAAACTTATTCCCTTCTCTTCCCCTACCCCCAATCAACCACACTGTTAGGAAGGTAGGGCATTATTATTACCCATGTTTTACGAATGAATTCTAATTATTACTATGAAGCATGGATGATAGGGGATTAAAAATAAGATTTTTTATGGCAATCAGTACCACCAGAGCCCATCATGAGTTTCATAAATTCAAATGAAAGAACTTTACCAAGCTGGTATTGAATCATATGTCTTCCATATTCCCCCTTGAAGAACATTTCCTGTTAGTCCATGGAGAAACATTCAATGGAATAACTAAGACATATATTGATTATTTTAAGTCAGCTTCATGTGTAGAAGAATTTAGGCTTTTTTTTTTGCAATCTTGTATGTTACAAAAAGGGAGAAGAATTATAACAAGAATAGTTTTAAAATTTTATCAATTTAAAGGAATTTCCTTTAATTTTCCTTCCTGAAGGAGTGGCAGACAATATAGGTTCACCTCTCTCTCAGCATTGTAGCTGGATATATTTCATTGATGAAATATGTATATTCATATGCATACATTTATAAAATTGGTGTGTGTATATGTAGCACTATGTGAGCACCTTGGCTCACATTGTATGTATTATGAAGGGAGCCTGGAGGTGTCAAGGATTTCTGCAAATGACCACAGCCCCCACAAATAATGTCCCTCCAAACATAGGGGGTTGTGGTCTGTTGCCTGTTCTGTTTAGCCACTGAGTCCAATTAACATTTAGGAAGTAATATTTACTTTGGCAGGTTTAATAACAAATATAAAAATTTACTCCCCTAAAACATACTAACTCAGTCTCTGGAAAGGGAAAGGGTATTAGGTTCATATCTTAGATGAATTCTATAATAGACATTCCCAAATCCAAATCCCAGTCAGACTTGCATCACAGGCATCTTGTCTATTCTGGGCCTTCCCCAAGTATCTGGTTTACTGCAACATCCCTTCTGAAATATTGACACCAAAGATTCCATGGCTGGGTCTAAAGCAAAGGAAAATTAAGCATAACAGAAGCAAACTCCTTCTGACCTATTTCTCCCAGCTGGGATAAAAATAGGGAAAGCAGGAAAAGGAAACCCATCTCCTCTCACCAGTTAAATAAACTGTGATCTTTATCCTCTGAATGCAGCAAGAAAAGGAAGAGCCAGGAAGAGAACAACTGTCCCCATTCACCAGGTATTTTTTGTTTGTTTTTGGAGGGGGGAAGAGAGGGCAATTGAGGTTAAGGGACTTGACCAAGGTCACAAAGTTTACTAGTGTTAAATGTCTGAGGCCCGATTTGAACTGAGGTCCTCCAGGCTCCAGAACTATATTCATTGTACCATGTCACTCTCCCCCCATTTCCCAGTCTCAAAGATGTAGGTTGTTCTTGTTACATGACCAATCAAAGGAGGCTATACCAGCTCATGTGGTAGATGAAAAAAAACCCCTCCATATTAGATCTGAATTAGTACAGGCAAATTCCCTTAGGGGTACCTCTGTATCAGGGAATTCAAGCATGCTGGAAAGTCAGGCTTCATGATACACAAATAGACACACACATATACATGGATGGATGAAGAGATGGATATCCGTATATTTTATATTATGCCTTCCACTTGAACATCATAGCATGTCTGACTTTTCTCATATATTACCTTGGTTTTTTTTTTTACAAATACATGTATACACACACACACACACACACACACACACACATACACACATATATGTATCCCTAGCATCATTTCCCAAGAATTCCAACATAATTAGCTTGGCATTAATTCATATTTAAAGGTTCAATTTCTGCAATGAAATGATAAAATTTAGTATTGGTTAAAACATCAAAAAGAAAACAAATGGGAAGAAACGCTACAAACAAATATGTCCAAAAAAACTTTTTCTTTGAGGACATGTAAGATTTCTTTTTTCTTTCTTTTTTAGAATATGTGCTTTTAATCAATTAAAAGTTCATGTTCTTTATAAAGGGAGCATATTGTCCCTAGTGGTCTACCTTGTATGATATTTACTTTTTTCTCTTGTGATTTAAACTGATTTTTAAAAAAATTGATTAATACCAACAGAGGAGGTAAGTTCTGCCACCCAGAGTTCTAGAGAACCATCTGAGATTTTGGGACCTAGTACTTCAGAAAATACCTCAAGCAGTTAAAGGTCTCACAGAATGCAATATGGGGATCTCCACTTTCAGCTACGGGTCTCTGTGTCAGTTTCTCACTCTAAAATGGAGAATGGATATTTCATAACCCTGATCATCTAAAAGATGGTAGCTGACATGCATCAGTATTTTTTGTATGAGACTTGGGCATATGATTTTTATGGACCTTCCCTATTTCAACTTGCTGAAGAAATATGCACTCAATTCCTTGAGTGTTGAAAGTATTCTCTGGCTATCAGTTGAAATAACATTAGACACACACACACATTTATTTCCAAATCTGCACACACACACACACACACACAAGCACACACACATGCACATGCATACATACATAAATAGAAATGTTTTGAAAAAATATTATATTAATTGGATCATATAGCTTAAATGTCCACTTGGTGAACAACTAGGAAAAAAAAACAATCCTATGTTATGAGAGCACAGACTAACTCCTATGCACATGCAAGATAGACTACTTTTTCCTTAAAAAGTTATTGAAGCTATCCTCACAAGTTGATTTGCTCTGTGGACTAAAGGTTTTGGCTGCTACTCAGTTTCCTGAGTAGAAAACAGTCACGTGGAGCTCCAAGTACTCTGTACTGCTTGGTTAGTAAACCACCATAGGCAACTCAGGCAAGGAAGATTAATTTAGCTGAAATGGCTCTGATTATTTCCTCATTGAACATCCTTCTACTGTGGCAAAATAATTATATTTTATTAACTATTGAATAACCTATGAGAGCCTCATTTCATTGCAATATCAAACTTAATGTGTTAGGGGGACTGGCCTGAGATAAATTTAGTCTAGAAAAATTCCATTACATGTGAATGGAATTAAAGAAGGCAAACTAACATGCCCAAGGTCAAATTGCAGGACTAGAGCCCAGGTGCTCTGACTTCAAATCCGGCTCTCTTTCTAGTAAATGGTACTGCAATTTCTTGAAAGAATTAGCATACTTATGATCTTAAATATTTTACATTGCAAATAAAACACATATATGCAATAAATGCATTCAAGTATTCTAACATCTTACTGAATTATTTTTGTGTTTGCATTTGATGACCCTCTAGTTAATTTAATATATTTTCTAATTAACCATACCAATTAGTAACTTGAGTCCAGAGACATCATTTCATTTGCACAGGGACTCCTTTGGTGAGAAAATACCCTCTACAAGGCAGATCAGTTACTTTACAATTTATACATTTAGAGAATTGCCTGAGCCACTAAGACCAGAGGATAGAATTGAACCCAGTGACTCTGATAGCATTAAAAAATAATTATTTACTTCTATTTACTCACAGTCTTTGAGGGGGGATTATTTAATTGAAATCTAGATTAAATATATGAGACTTTTTTTGGTGTCTACAATTCCTATGATGTTTCCTAAATCTTTTCTAATATAATATAATCTTACAATATTAGGTCTACGACTTCAACTAGTGTACATGCAGTTGGCCTCAGCTGGGGAATTCAAGGGTGATGAAATGTCATTTACATAATAAGAGTTACTCTTATATTCAGTTTTAGCTATTTTGAATCAATAATTTAGAAAGAATTAATAATATATTTATAACACATGCTAGTAGTAGCATAAAATTATTTATAAATGCTTAATAAATGTTTTATAATGCTTTTGCCATCCATGTTATAAATGATAAATAGGTAACTATAGATATCTTGTTAAAAATTAATACATAGTGGTTATGGTTATTCTATAATGGTTTAAAAAAGTTATTAAAAGAGTGAATTAAGATGGTATGTATGTTCTGTAAACCAATTATGACAAAATATGTACGACTTGAAGTAGTTTGTAGGGATTGTTGGATTATTATAGCTAATGGTATTTATTTAGTGTCAGCAATTTGCTACACAGAAACAGTCCCTGACCATTAATTTTATAAGCCAAATTATCGATCCTCCTAGGTTTGTGCATTCCAACATTTCACCACTTGTTTTGGCTATCCCAAAATTAGTTTTAATTCTCGTACACACATACCGCATACTATAGAGTACTTTCAGAGGCAGAGGTAGGGAATCACTGATTTAAATAATGAATTCACTATAACAATTTAACCTTGTCTTATTAAATATAGATGCTTAATAATTTATAAAATGCCTATTGTTGACTGTAGTCAATAAAACAAATATTCCTAAATGAGTTTATGTTATCTAACCTTAGCCATGAACAGACATATTCCATGCAGTGGTGTTACAAAAGCAATAACTGTAGGCTTGATAGAAAGTGATTTACTGAAAGTTCTTTAGAACGTTTCAGGTTATCTGTGATCTTCTATTCATTTTTAAAATTTGAATTGTGGCATTCATGGGTCACTACAATGCCTTAAATATAATAGGTACTCAGTACATACTTGTTTTGATTTTAGTTGAACACTCTTGAGCCTACCTGCGTGACTGCTTCATTTTTTTTTCAGTTAAAGATATTAGCAAATCAAATCAAAATTTTAGGACACAGGCTTTGTTCTTCAATAAGTGAATATGGACCATGACAAACTAGGAAACAGACTGTCAATATATGAAGATTGAATTAGTTTATTTTCTCTCTAATGAAAAGAAGTACATCTTTTTTTTTTGGTAGAGGACTGGATTAGATATGTATATGGTGAGCCCAAGATTGAAAGAGTCTATCACTGAAGTCATTAACATAGGCAGCAACTACTTGAATTGTTAGAGTTTAAATCCTGTTGACAAATTCAACAATTTCATAATATTTGTAGTTTTGCAAATCACTTAAAAAATACGTGTCTCATTTAGTCTTTACAACAACCCTGGGATGTAGTTACTGTTATTATTTCCATTTTATAAATGAGGTAACTGAGCCTTTGAGGCTTAATTATTTGCACCAGTCCATGCAGCTGGCAAGTGTCTGAGTCAGAGTTTGAACATGGGACTTAGCACCTCCAAGTCCTACCTTCTCCCCGCCACACCACCAGCCTCTATGAGATCCCAAAGTCAAATGGTATGTAGATTTCAAATTTTAAGTCCCAAGTTGAAGTGAAATTGGAATAAATTGAAAAATATTAAAATAAGTCCTTCTTTAGGGAAGCAATATTTTTTTAAATTTATTTTGATTTATTTTTAGTTTTCAACATTCAGATTGTTTTTAAAGATTTTAAATCCCAATTTTTTCTCTCTTTTCCTCTCCCCAGGTGGGCATACAATTCAATATAGGTTATACGTATACAACCATATTAACCATATAGGAATGAATATATTTAGTGGGTTTATATCATATACTTTATGTACTGTGATAATCCCATGAGTCTGAGACCAGACCTGAGTCCTTGACACCATTCCCCCATATTTATGATGAAGCAGTCACGTAACATAACACTGTTTGTTTCCTCCTCTGTAAAATGAAGATGCTACATTAAATGACTTCTGAGTTTCCTTCTATATCTTCAGGTATATTCCCACAATACCTACATGACTTTTTCATTTTTTATACTTCCACTTTTAGAGTTAGAATAATGTATGACTTCCCGGGGCGGCTAGGTGGCACAGTGAATAAAGCACTGGCCCTGGAGTCAGGAGGACCTTAGTTCAAATCTGGCCTCAGACACTTAACACCAAACTAGCCTTGTGACCTTGGGCAAGTTACTTAACCCCAATTGCCCTTCAAAAAGCAAAAAAAAAAAAATGTATGACTTCCATTGAAATTTTAGTCAATGGAGATAATTGATTTTGCATATAAAAGTACTTTGGGAAATTATTAATGGCCTAGTGGATATAGAGCAGTCTTTGGACTCAGAAAGATCTGGATTCAAATCCTGCCTCTAACATATATGAACTATGACCTGGGACAAGTCACTTAACCTCTTAGTATCTGAGAGGACTCTCTAAAACTGCAATTTAGAAGAGTGGTTCTTCCCTGTGCTGTTAGAGGGATTTTCCTGGGTGGGAGCTTTTTCCGCTGATAAAATCACAGGTTTAATGAAATAATAGCAACTATACATTTATAACTTAAATTTAAACAGCTCTTGGACATTTACACAGTGATTATTTTTCTCACAGAATTCCTATTATACCCATTGTAAAGATGAGGAAATGGAGGACAGAACAGGTATTGCTCTGCAATAGTACAATTGCTAAGTTTTAAAGCCAGACCTTTTATTCATGTTTACCTCCTGCCCCCATATTCCCAGTTTTCCTGCCACTTTGGAGCCAACTCTTATTTCACAGTAGTGAGCTTGTAAGGACTTGCAGTATGCCTGATATGTCATGGGCACTAGTCTGATCGATTGATTGATTGAGGACATGAATTCTGGTCTTAAGAATCATATATTCTAACAGAGAGTAATGAAGTAAATGAAAATAAACACAGGATTTATGAGCATTTTGAGAACAGGCACATATAAAACAGATTACTGCTCCATAGCCCCAGGTACACCTGCCTATTAGAATGCAAGCCCTTTGAGGGCAGGGACTGTCACTTTTGGATTTATGTCCCAATGCCTGACATGCTGGAAAACAAATGTTTAATTCAGTGAATGGGAATAAGATAAGGCATAGGATATTGTAATGGGAGTGACTGGGGCCACATAAGAGATAACCCCTTCAGTGAAACCTACTGATGAAAGAGCCAATTATGATTTTTATATGGAGAACAGAGAGAGTATACCAGGCTTGTGGGGTGTTCCCAATGTGGGAAATATTAAGACATCTGTGGAGGAGAGAAAATAGACTTCCATTGCTGCAATAGAGGGGGAGAGAGAGACAGACAGACAGACAGACAGAGACAGAGAGAGAGTGCACAGTTATTTACAGTATCAAGTGGGAAAAAAGTCCTGGACTTGAAGTAGTGGCAACTCTGCCATTTACAAGCTTCACAAACTTAGTAAATCAATCCAAGGCTCAATTTTTTAACTTTACAAAATAGAACTAATTAATATGCTAACTACCTAGGTCCCAGGTCTCTACTGGGGGTAAAGTATGTGCAAGTACTTTATCTTCAAAAAGTATATCCCAGAGGTGGTGCAACAGACAGTGACAGGCTGTGTGAGAAAGAGCTGAGATCAAATCCAGCCTCAGACACGTATCAATTATGGCACCCTGGGCAAGTTACTTAACATTTATTTGCTTCAGTTTCTTCATCTGTAACATGGGGATAATAATAGGGTTGTTGTAAGAACCAAATTAGATAATATTTGTGAAATGCTTAGCACAATGCCTGGGACACAGTAAATACTAATATTATTTATTATTATTATTATTATTACTATTATCATCATTATTGTTATCTTTCATAAACCACCTGAATGGCATTATTATATTTAAACATTACAACAAGTTTATAAGGTGCATTTTTATTACCATTTTATAGATTAAGGAGAGTAAGGCGTAGAGATGTCTGGTGAGTTATCAGTGTCATAGAGCTAATAAGTGAAGGGAAATTTTAACCCAAGTCATTTTGAGCAGCAGTCACATACCATGCCACAATAGCACCAACACAGTATCCACAGAGCCTATGGTAGATATTAACATACTTACATAATTCTGAATCACTAAATATATCAGATTCTCCACATGCAAGACAGAACCAAAACATTTATTCAAACTGAATCCCAACATCACTAAGCCAAATCATCATAACAACAAAGACATTGATATACAATAATAATGCAGACATCACTACCATTCCCAAGCTTTCCCCCTGCTAGGGCCTTCCCACAAATGAACACTCATAGCTTGTGACCTGCTTCCTTTCCCTCATTTCTAACTGCTCTCACCAACTTCCTCTGATCTCTGCCCCACCCTTCACACTCATCGTTTCAAAGCTCTTCCCACCATAGCCTTCAAATGACTCAAAATCATGCGTCTTAGCCTTCTATGTGACTTAAGCAGGTCGCATACATAGGAAAGATCATCCTATTTACATTGCCATTACAGCCACACTCTCTATATAGATCTATACTATTATTAATTATTTAATTAATCATTAAGTATATACTCCATTGGGACGGCTAGGTGGCACAGTGAATAGAGCACTGGCCCTGGAGTCAGGAGTACCTGAGTTCAAATCCGGCCTCAGACACAACACAAAAAGCTAGCCGTGTGACCTTGGGCAAGTCACTTAACCCCAACTGCCCTCCAAAAAGCAAAAAAAAAAAGTATATACTGCATTTAATTTAATCATTAAGGACCTTTGATTTGTCCAGTATTTTGTCCTTCTGGTGCTACTCACTTTACTTTGTATAAGTTCACAAATATCTTCCCAGGTTTCTCCAAAACCATTCCTTTTGTCACACCCATTACCGTTCATTTACCATAATTTAGTCTTCCATTCCACATTTGATGGACACCATTCTGATTTCTAGTTCTTTGCCACCATAAAAATTGGTGCTTTCACATTGTCTGTGTTCTTCTTCTCCATATTGATCCTTTTCCTTTGTCTGTGATCTCGTTATTGTCTATTGCTAATGATGGTCGAAATGTCTTTACCCTCTTTGAATTCTTGTGGACTTAGTTCTCTGTTGCACTCATTTTAGATCTTGTTATGTGCTGCCTTGAATTGCTTGATATCTTTATAGAAGAATGGCTAGGTGGCTCCACAGTGCATAGAGTGCTGAGTCTGAAGTCAGGAAGTATCACCTTCCTGAGTTCAAATCTTAGACATTTAATAGCTACATGACCCTGGGCAAATCACTTTACCCTGTTTGTCTCACTTTCCTCATCTGTCAAGTGAGGTAGAGAAGAAGATGACAAACAACTCCAGTGTCTTTGCCAAGAAAACCACAAATGAGGTCAGGAAGAGTCAGACATGACTGAAATAACTGAACAACAAACTATCTTTTCTCCTCTACTAGATTGTAGGCTCCTTGATGATAGGCTCTCTACTTCATACTTCTTAGGATGGTATACCAGCATCTAGTATGGTCCCCCTCCATGTCATATGTCCTTAAATATTCTTTCTTTTTGACATTACTTCTGCAAACTAACATGCAGTAGGAAAAAAAAACCATGAGAATTAGAGTTGGAGGAAATAGCATTGAATCCCAGCTCCAATATTTTGTGCTAATTATGTCATCTTGGACAAATTATTTTACCATTCCAAGTATCCATTTTCTCAATTGTACAAATCAGCTTTTACAGGAAATTGCTTCCTTCTGTGCTTACAATGTGTCATAGGCCTTGAACATCTAGGAGTTGGCTATACCTATTAAAGTGGTGTACGAATTTATCTTAGATATGATTTCATCCTGTGTCTGCAGTCTGTCTCATGTGCCTGGAACATGAATCTTTCCTACCACAATCTCTTGGAGCACTTAAGTTTTTCCAAAGTTCATTTCAAATGCCACCCCCCTTCAAAGGCCTTTGCTTGTGTCCCCTGATTACATGGCATATATTTTAAAGTTACTTATTAGCATATGCTCTGTTTTCCACCAATAATACCTAGATTTCTTTAGGGGAGACACTACTAGGCTTTTGTCTCTGAATCCTCAGTGATTAGTACACATCAGGCACTTAATAAATGCTTAGGAAATGAATGAATGATCCAGAACTCCTTTCTGTACATCTAGATTATGGGTTAGACTTATATGTAGAAAAATGAAAGGTCAAATGTGAGTCAGTCAGAGAGCACAGAGGATAGAATGCTGGCCTTGGAATCCAGCATCAAATTTGAATTCTGTCTTATACACTTAGAGTGGTGTGTCTATTAGCCAGTCAGTTAGCCTCACCTTGATTCAACATTTTCATCACTAAAATGAGAAAATTGAACTCAATGCCCTCCAAGGTCTTTTTTTAGCATTAATTCTATGATCTAATGCCATAGAGGAAGGATCAGTAGTATTTAGTGAAAGGCTGATTAGATTGTGATGCTAAACTTAGTACCATTTTTAAAATGTCAAAAGGGAAACATTTGGATTTCAAGTTTCCAGAGCAGATGCTTTTATGTAGTTAGGCAACTTTCTGAAAAAGCCAACAATCACAGGGGCTCATGTTTCTCCCTCCATCATCACTACCCTCCCCCTTCTACCTAACTAGCAAATACCGTCAAGCTACATTAGCACTGAAAGGAGTTACAGATTTCAGTGACCTTTACTAATCCACTACAGTTATGTTTGTACTTTTCTTGCAATAAATGTAACATTACAATTATTGATGTCAGCACTTTCTATGGAAACAGTAGTGAACTCATTAAGAACACTGCCAGGTGTTGCCAACCCCAGGTGTGAACCTAGTGGTTAGTGAGATGTAAATAACTCTTTGTGGAAAATTTGCAGTCGAACAAATTAGCAGACTTCTAGGAAGCTAAACTAGTATCCTGTGATTTGGTTCATTACACCACTTGCTGATTTTCTGCAGGTCAAATCAAAGGCACGGATGCCCCTCCTCTAATATGAAAATATCTATTTGACCACTCACTATTTTCCACAAACATCAGTGGACATTGACAAAAGATATTGAGGGATCCATCTTCAAATTATATGACTGTGTAATTTATATTTTCTTATCTTTCCCCAGAGGCGACCTACCTTATTGATGGTGGCATATTTTGCTCACAATTGACATTTTCATGGAAACCTCTGTTACTCTGATAATATTTGCCATTGAAGGAAACAGCTTCTATTAGATCCAGAAATAGTGATCAATTTCTTCAGACCCTAGTAACTCAGTTCCTCCATGATCAGAAGCTTTTTGTGTCTTCTTTCCCTAATTCTACTTCTATCCTTTGCCACTTTTCCTATGAGCTCTCTGAGGCAAATGTCAAAATCATTAAGTTACAGGAGAAGAAAGTATCTTAGGACTTTAATGCTCCGTTGAACAAATCTACAATGCTACCATGACTGCCCCTCTTTAGATTATATAGACTTTATATTAATTCAGACACATGATGCATTTGTGTGCTTCTGTGAATTTCTAGTTGTCATGAAAACACTAACAACAAAGAAAATGCCTTTATAGACCTTGACAAGTACACTGGATATGTAGCACCAGAGAGGAACATTTGATTAAGCTGGTTCACACTTAGCAGGTTTTACAAAAATAGGTTTTCAAAGGTTGCATTTTTTTTGACCAGCCCATGTGTTTGCCAATATAAGCAATAAGTATTGTAATTCATTTAATATGATTGCTATTATTTGGAGGTGTGGTGTTCCAGATTGAGTTTTGTATCATCTTTTTTTCAGGGATACTCTTTGTTAGATTCTTTAGTATAATATTAATGGAAAGGCACTGAACCATATGGTTTATTAACTATGTAACCAAATTATTTAACCCATGTGAGTCTTTTTTTTCATAACCTGTAAAATGAAGGAGAATTCTTTTCATTGCACTGTGTTTGGAAAGTGGGTGAGGGCTGGATGTAGTGGCACATGCCTATAGTCCCTGCTGCTAAGGAAGTTGAGTCTGATAGATTGCTTGAGCTCAGGAGTTCTGATCTAGAACAGGCTAAGCCACACAGATGTCCACACTAAATTGAGCACCACTATGGTAAACCATCAAGAGGAGATACTTTTGTAGGGAGGCCACAGGATATTCAAGTAGGCCTAAATTGGTCCATTTTGGAGATGGAATTTGTCATAGCTATCAGACTGATGATCAGTGGTATTAGGGATATGAGTAGATACTCTGTTTCTAGGTTGTACAAGATCCAGTCTCCCCACACCCCCTATC
This sequence comes from Pseudocheirus occidentalis, assembly GCA_028646575.1. Taxonomy (NCBI): domain Eukaryota; kingdom Metazoa; phylum Chordata; class Mammalia; order Diprotodontia; family Pseudocheiridae; genus Pseudocheirus; species Pseudocheirus occidentalis. The sequence goes on from CM053601.1 coordinate 53,783,350, forward strand.
CCCAAAAAAGGTCAGTGAGGGAGTAGCTTTGATTTGAAAGGGAACAAAAAAGGTCATGGATAAAAAAATGTAAGCATTAATCCCTTAAGAAGGGAGAAAGGGGTAAAAATGGGTAAACTGGCCTGAATTAAGTGGTGTCAGATCTCAGGAATTAGTTACATCAACAAGAGTTTCCATTCCCTAACAGATATGTCTGAAATGATTACTCCAGGATCCCTGAAATTTGCAGGGGATATTAACCTGGAATCTCTGGTCACTAATACCCCACTGTGATATGATGCTAATTTCAAACTGGACCTTGAATTTCAATTATTGAAGAATGATTTTAGTTACCGAGGAAATAATTTCCAGGTTATAGCAAGTGGGGGCATAACAGGAAACATTCCTGATGGGTTCCCAAGTGGTGGAACAGCCCTATCCAGAGGTACTTCTTCTGGATCCACTATTGAAGAGAACAACTAAAAACACCAGAAGAAAGAGTATGCCATACAGCTTTCTAAAACTTGAAGGACTCAGACTTGTCACGAACAATACAAATGACAGTCTAAAAGTAGTATTTAAGATAATATAATCTGGGCATTTTGATTACTTGAATGTGGGTGGAGGGAAAGGAATGAACAATATTGTACTTCATCAGCACTATAAATATGTGGAAATGCAATTCTTGCTCTTGAGAATAATCTATTTAAAATCGGCACCATGAGAAAAAAAAGAATACCATCTATAGACTTATATACTGATAGAGAATAAATTTGGGTATTTCACACTGAGTAAATCCCCAGGAATTCCTACTCAGATGTAAGGAAGTTTATATATTTTAATGTTCTCTGCAGCTGGGAAATTCCTTCCTGAAACTTAATGACTTAGGTCTCTGGAAACTGCATATGCTCTGTAATTCTTGGCACAGATTACTGTAGCTTCTCAGTATGGTTCAGGAACTCCTTTGCCATTCCTGCTGCTTATATGCCTCACAACTACCACTGTTGAGTCTTAGAAGTTCAACATTCTATGTCCAGAGCTGACCTCTATCTGTGTACTTACCCTACATTAAAACAACAATATTGTATCTGGATTCTACTGCTCCAACAGCTACTGCTACTTGGGGGAAGTATCGGCACTCTTTTAGGATGTGATTAACTAGATCAACCTGCCTGAGGCCCGGTCAACACATTTTCTGTTTTGTTGTTGGTAGTCTCACAGCTCTTCTCACCTGGTGCACAAAGTGGCTTCCTAGGTATGTGCAACATTTACTGATTTGTTCTTCTCAACTAAAGCATGAATGTGCTGATAAATGTTTAAGAATTATCTCCCTTGCAAGGAGAGGGGGAATATATCCATCACACATTTTTAAGTTTAACCATTATTTTTTCTCCACTACTTTCTTAAATCTAGACAATAAGCAATCAAGCATGTCCTGATTTGTAGCATTTGCCAATTTCTGTGGGGGTAAATACTAATACATAAAATTTAACCATCATAACTCCTGAGCCACGTTGATAAGGCTCCACACCATATATCTTCTGCCTTTGCCTTTTGGTAAGTTAGTAGGAATGAATTTAATTCACCTCTTCCACATCTTTGGTCATAGAAAGTGTAACCACCACCATTTGATTAGTATCTCCCACTAGTCTTGCCCTAAAAATCTCATAAACCTCAAAAAAATAATTGGAAAGGGCTGCTCAAATTGTCTCAAACCTACAAACATTGTTGCCGTAATTACTTATTTCATGCCCCATTAAAAGCAGCTTGACCTAGTATAAAGTAGAAAGAATCATGCACATATAGAATCAAATCTTTCCTGACACTTACTATCTATGTAACCCTAGGGAAGTCTTTAACTTCTTGAGCCTCAGTTTCCCAACCATAAATAGGGAGTTTGACTAGATGGGCCCCAAAGTCCCTTGTACCTCTTAATCAGTTGTCCATTAATATAACCATACAACACAACTGTATAATAACCAGTGTTACATAAGTGCATTGACAATGTGCACAATGAAATAGTGTGTGAGATCCAAGGGATATAGAAAAAACTATTGATAGATAAAATATACATATAATTTATGTGTATAGGTATTTATGGGGTTTTTAAGCTTTGTAGTCAATTGCTGAAAGACAATTCAAAATTAAGATGATACTCTTCTACCAATTGGAACTGCCCAGGAGTATAATGGATATTTTTGACATGTGAGTTCTCTTTCCTTGGAGGTCTTCAAGTGAAGGCTGTGAGATGATACTTGGAAATAATTTAGAGGGAATTCCTGTTCAAGAAAGAATGTGTGGCATAGTGGATGGAAAGCTGGGGTCATAGCTGACTTGCGGACTTCTGAGTTCTAACATGTATTGACTACAAGGCCTTGGGCAGGTTATTTAACTTTTCAGGACTACCTGCAATTTTTGAAGACTCTTAAGTTTTAGGGAAAAGATTGACCTGCATTGATAGAGGAAATTTCCTCATCTAGGAGTGTTCTCTATCAATGAAATGACACGTCCTGTTCTGATTCCTTTCCTACTCAAGCCTGAGTAGCCATGGATGACCACTGAGCTCTCTTTAAATACTGAAACTCTAGGGATATTGTCTAACTACTTTCCAAAATGCTATTGTTTTATAAATGTCAAGATCAGGGTTATTGATTTTGTGTTATTCAGTTATTTCAGTCATATCTGACTCTTTGTGACCCTATTTTTCGTGGCAAAGACATTGGAATGGTTTGCCATTTCCTTCTCTATCTCATTTTGCAGATGAGGAAACTGAGGCAAATAGGGTTAAGTGACTTGCCCAAGGTCATAGAGCTAGTAAGTATCTGATGCTGGCTTTGAAATTAAGTTGATGTTGTTTTTTTAAAAATCTAGACATTATGCTCTATGTTCTGCACCACCTAGCTGCCTAGAAGCTAGGGTTGCCTGTGGTTTAAATTCTATGCTAGAAGGTGGGCAGAGCCAAGATGGTGGTGTAGAAGCAGCAAGGTCCCACAGCTCCCACACCGCCACCCTAAACACCCATATGAGCCCAGACAAAGTCTAGGAATCTCAGCCTCACAAAAATACAGAGAACACATCTCTCGCAGAAGGCAGCTTGGCAGCAGGGGCTCATCTGGCAGCCGGAAGCAGAGACCTTGGCCAGGCCCAGGGAGGTGGGAAGGAGCCGGCCTCCGCAACCAGTCTGCAGAGGTTATGCAGCCTCCAGCACCTCCACATCTGCCAAGGCGTGAGGAACAGGGACGGGAGAGGGGCAGCTTGTACAGCAGCAGAGCAGAGACCCGGCCAGCCCAAAACAGCAGCTGCAGCCAGGCTAGGCCAGCCACGAGGAGCAGAGTCTCCCAAACCACAGCTTGAGTCTACTTCAAAGAAAATCTAAAGCACCTGCCTTAGGGGAGCTTCAAATCCCAGTCAGAGACAGTTAGTGAAAGTGAAACTTTGAAAATTAATTTGGGGGTGGTAAAGCAGTTTGGCCAATCTGCCCCCAGGGCAATGAAGCAGTGGGGGAAGGGAACTTCTGGAACCTGCTGGGGCCCCCACCAGGCTGCTTCAGAGCCCCTGGCCTGCCGACTCTGCAGGGGGGCTGAATTGGTTGATCAGGGCCAAGTGCTCTTGCATTCAGCAGCCTGGATCCAAATCGTGGTCTTGGGTGGTGGTCTTGGAGTTCACTTTCAGCAAGCCAAAGCTGGGGGCACTTGCAACACCCCCCTAATAGCTGCGGCAGTTGGGAAAACTCCAGCAATTTGGAACAGTGCTTCCCCCCTTGGAAGCAAAGTTTCACAGAGCTAAAAAAAACCAACCAATTAATTGACTGGACAGCATGAGGAAAAGGAAGCAAAATAAAAACAGCCATAAAACTCTGGAATCCTTTTTTGTGGACAAAAAGGGTGAAAGCATAGAAAGGGAGGAAGTGAGCCCAGAACTCAGAACTCCCACACCAAATGCTTCCAAGACAATTGAAGAATGCCTAGAAGCTATACATCAACTGAAAAAGGACTTTGAAAACCAAATAAGAGAAGTGGAGGAAAAATTGGGAAGAGAAATGAGAATGATGTGAGAAAATCATGAAAAGACAGTCAACAACCTGACTGAAGAAAACAATACTTTAAAGAATAGATTAACTCAAATGGCAAAAGAGGCCCAGAAAGCCAATGAGGAGAAGAATGCCT
>CM053601.1:53787994-53814135 GCA_028646575.1 Pseudocheirus occidentalis
AATTTTCAAATTGTCTCTCCTGAATCTATTTTCCATGTCAGTGGTTTTTTTCAAGGAGATATTTCACATTGCTTTCTATTTTTTCATTTGTTTGTAACTGTTTAATAGCATCTTGGTTTCTCATAAAGTCATTAGCTTCCACCTGCTCCACTCTAATTCTGAAGGAATTATTTTCTTCAGAATGCTTTTGAGATTCTTTTTTCATCTGGGAAATTTTAATTTTTAAGACATTCTTCTACTCATAGGCTTTCTGGGCCTCTTTTGCCATTTGAGTTAATCTATTTTTTAAAGTGTTGTTTTCTTCAGTCAGTTTGTTGACTCCCTTTCCATGATTTTCTCACATCATTCTCATTTCTCTTCCCAATTATTCCTCTTCTTCTCTTATTTGTTTTTCAGTCCTTTTTCATTTTATCTATAGCTTCTAGGCATTCTTCAAGTGTCTTGGAAGCATTTGGTGTAGGAGTTCTAACTGTGTTGTCTTTCTCCTGTTCCATGCTTTGATCCTTTTTGTCCCCACAAAAGGATTTTAGAGTTTCATTGCTGATCTTATTTTGCTTCCTTTTCCTCATGTTGGCCAGTCCCTTAATTGGTTGGGTTTTGTTTAGCTTTGTGAAGCTCTGCTTCTAGGGGGGAAAGCTCTGTTCCAACTCGCTGGGGTTTTCCCAGCTGCCAGAGCTATTAGGGGGGTGTTTCAGCCCCCCCTCAGCTTTGGCTGCTGAAAGCGCTCCCCAGGACCATCACCCAAGACCACAATCCATATCCAGGCCACTCGACACAAGAACACTTGGCCCTGATCAATTGACTCGGCCCCCCTGTGAGGTCCGCAGGCCACGGGCTCTGAAGCAGCCCAGTGGGGGCGGCCGGCATCAGTTACAGCAGTTCCTTCTCTTCCCCCACTGCTTCCTTCCCTTGGGGGCAGATTGGTCGAACTGCTTTTCCTCCCCCAAATTTAGCTTGAAAGTTTCACTCACTTTCACTGACCTCTAATCCTGGTTAAGTAGATGTAAAGGTTGCTCGAGGTGCAGTAGATCTTCTCTGAAGTAGACTCACGCTGTGGCTTGGGAAGCTCGGCTACTCCTGCTGCCTTGGGGCCTGGCCGAGTTTGGTTTTGGTTTCAGGCTGGGCTGGTCTCGGCTTGCATCCTGCCAGAATGATCCCCTGCTTCCAGCTGCCTTCCGCGAGAGATGTGTTTTCTGTATTTTTGTGAGTTTGAGAGCCCTAAAATTTGTCCAGAGTCATATTTTATGGGTGTTTAGGGTGGCTGTGTGGGAGCTGTGAAACCTTGCTGCTTCTATACCCCCATCTTGGCTCCGCCTCCTGGGTCGACTCCTCAATGTATTTCTTAATTCAACCCTAGATACTATTAGCTTTTTTAACTTTATCACATTTTTTTTACTCATTCTGAGTTTTTAGTTCACTATGATTCCACACCCCCAATCTGTTTTACACATACTGTTAGCTAGCCACACATCTTCTCATTCACTAGAATTTATTTTTCCATGCCAATTCTGATAAAGATATAAAAGTGTAAATAATATACAGCACCAATCTGTGGGGAATTATATTGGATATAAGATACAGTGAGAGTATAACAAGTAGCAGCTGTATTATATGCTGTATTATGGAGTGAGGTATAAAAGTAGATAAGTGTTTGACCCAGGTTCAGGAAAACCTGAGTTGAAATCAGGTATTAGACATTTACTTTCTGTGGGACCCTGGGTAAGTCATTTCACTTTTCTTAGCCTCAGTGTCTTCATCTATAAAATGGACAATAATTGCACTTACCATCGAGAACTGAGGCTGAAATGATATAATCTTTAAATGCTTCACAAACCTGTAGTACATTATTTAATATGTGGTTTTACTCTAGTGGTTTATGGAAACATAATAATATTCAAGGAAAAGGCCCAAGTTCTTAATTCTTTGAACACCTCTGGGGAAATCTAAATTTGCTTTTGTAACAGCTACCTTGTGCTACCTCTCTGATTCAAATTTATGATTTTGGGCCAGTTCCCCAGAAAGGAGCTCACCATTAGTCTCTTTAGACTTCTAGGGGTAACCATGGGAGGCTGGGGTTTCTAGATCCTAGGTCCTCACTGATGTGCTTACAATTATTTTCAGTTGACAATTATGATTTTTTTCATAAACAATATTTACTCAGCAGTTATAATTGAAAAAAATTGGTAAAAAAAAATCCACCTAAAATCTAAGACACACAATTACACTCAAGTCCAAGGAAAAGGATGCTCAAATAATGTAACATATGTGGTTGGCCACAAGACAAAATCAGAATTCTTGATTATTGACCTTTCTTGAATCCATAGCCAATATTTTGTATGCCATGTGAAGCTGTTTCTTTTCTTGTGTAGCTATCCTTTTATGTTCGCTTGATTCTGCATTTCTTCAGGTCTCTATTATTTATTATTGGTCCTGTCTTTCTAATGACAATAACAGTCCTGTTTCTAGCAATTTAAGAGAAGTACACACCTCATTACACAATTACTGTTCCCAACTATTATCAGTGTTCAAATCAATTACAATAACATTGTCATTGTGAGGTTTTCATACTCCTTGGTTCATCCCTCCTCCCCTATTGATGCTGCCATCCAATATAGGCAAAATGGTCTGCCTCTTGAAGGTGCTCAGTGACCTGGAATCCCTCAGCACTTGACTGAGTCTGACGGTGAAAATTCTTCTCAGTTTAATACTGAGTGCAGTTAGCTTGTTTGATTAGGCACTCATGCCCTTCCCTTATTCATTCAATTAAAGAGAAGTTCACACCTCATAAGGAAACGTGACACTGGGCAAGTAGTTTAAACATAACGGGTCCCAGTTTCCTGCTCTATAAAGTTAAGGGAGGGGTGTGAATAAATGGCATTTTAAGTTCTTTTAGATACAACTCTATAATCATATAATTAGTCTTTATTCGGATATATAAAAATACTGATATTACTCTTAAGTCATTATACATTTAATGCTCCTAACTATTACCAGAGTTTAAATCAATTATACTTTGTAAATCTGTTAGAAATTTCAGAAACTAGATAAGATTATGTTTTACATTCTGTCTATACAGGATAGTGCTGTGGTCTTTCAAATCAAAATCAATTTTTTCATTTCAATGAGGAAGGAACAGAGAACTTTTTTTTTTTGGGGGGGGGTAACAAATGTACTGATCTGGCCAAGAATTTTAGTTAAAAAAAATATACCATTGCACCAAGACTGTTGCTCCTCAGTCACGAAAGCTTTAGAAGCCGAAAAGAATAATAGAAAGCTGATTTATGGATGCAAGCTTAAGGGCAAGATAATCTTGAACAACAACAAAAGACATAAACTATCATGTGTAGCTTCTGAAGGGTACATGGGACAGTGGAAGAGACATCACTAATCAAATACCCCTCCATTTTATTTGGAAAAAACAGCACCTTACAAAACTAGACAAAGATATTTTGAGTAAATATTTGTTCTTCTTAGGTTTATACCCAACAAAATTCAATCTTCATCTTCCTTTCCTTTCCTTCTCCTCCCCTCATCTTCCCCTTAGTCCTCTCCTTTTTCTTAAAGAATGGTTATGGAGAAGAGTCAGGTTTTAAACTCCTTTATCTTAAGTACTTCACATTGTTAGGGAAGAAAGTGACAAATAGTAACCATTATAAGTGGCCTAAGGAACTTCATCCTAGAAAGGTCACTCTAATGAAGACATTTGGTAAGCCAAAATAAAAAGAATCAATACCCTGATTGATCTCACTACATCTACTATCCATTCTCAGCCATCTGATCAACCTAGACTCTATTCTTCCTATAGAAAAAAAAATAAAGGAAAAGAGATATACAGCAAGAGATAGGGAAGAGAGAGGGAGAGATGAAATATTAACCAAGCAATAAACATTTATTGAATGTCTACTCTGTGCTAGAGACTGTGTTAAGGCCTCAGGGATATGAAAGGCAAAATACGTGATAAATATGTTCAGATATATAGACTAATAGGGTCAACCAATGAAAACAAGCCCAATAAAAACTCATATTGGTGGGCCAGTCCAATGACAGCAAAGAATGCACTCATTTCTCTTCATACTAAAGTTAGTTGTCACAAATTATACACATAAACTCAAGGATAACAGAGGTTTAAACATCAGTTCTCTGCCTCAATATATACTGGATCAGGGAGAGATTCACTGCATACAGGGACTGTTTGATTTATTTCCCTCATTCCTAGAACTAGGACAAGCTGTCTGGTTAAAAAATAGTATCTTATACTTGTCTCATTCATAGACAACGTTAGCGGACTAAATGAAAAGTACATTTTTTAAACTTCAAAATGTGTACAGCTTCCACTGTTAAGAACTGGAAAAAGTGACTCATGGAGATATTTCTTACACTTAAATTGACCATGGACTGTAATTAAGAATATTTTCTATTTTCTTAAAGTCTCATTTGAATATTTATGTAGCTTTTCATCTTTGAATTTATTATACTATTTTTGCTCTTTTCAGTATTTGAATAAAATAGCTATAAAACCTATTAAAGCATCTGGATTATATGAAGATTATATTAAGGTAAGTTAGCCTCTCTTACTAAAACTGAAGGGGTTGCATTGGTTCTTAAGTATCTGAATTAATGTGTATAAGAGAGAATTTGAAGGCCTCCTAAATGATTCCTAATATCTAGTCCAAAATTACTATCACCACCCATGTTAATTTTAATTGAATATTTTTGTTACATTTTGGGTTCTCTCTCCCTCCCAACCCTGCTTTAGAGAAGGCCAATAGTTGATATATTCCCCTGAGCTAATCAAGTTCTCTTTCTTATCCAGTACTTGATAGTTTCATGGATAGAGAGTCAAGTTCCAGTCAGGAAAACCCAAGTCCAAGCATTGCCTCCAACCAAAATGGCTGGTGATGCCAGGTAAGCCTACTGAAGCTCTCTGTTTCAGCTCTCTGAAACTATTTACTCTGGTTCCCAACTCCTTACAACTAAAAATCAGGGTCACAGTATTAATCCACATTGTTAAAATTCCCTCGCTGTGAGTTCCTTATAGCAATAATAGTAGATCAAGTAATATTTAAGTTCCAACTAAATGCCATGTTCTGTGCTAAGTGCTGAGGATAAAAAGGAGGGAAAAAAGACAATTGCTGCTCTGAAGAAACTTAGTCTGGTCTTATGTTCAATTGAATTGAATGTTCAGATTGTTGTTATTGTTGAACAAAATTAGTCAATACTTTCAAACTGATTCCTTGACATTCTAGCATGAGCCATTCTGACAAAAGACAGAATACTGGATAGAAAGGAAGGATGGGGGAATGTGAAGTAACCAATCAGAATGAGAAAAAAAAGATACACAATGAGAAAAATCAATGGAGAGATTTAAATGAAGTTTGCAACTCCAAGTATACCCTTTTCCCACTGCACCGTGCTGTCTCCCCTATAAAAAAAGAGGTAGCGACAGTAGGCAAAGAATATCAACTCTGGAATTAGAAGCCCTGTATTCAAAACTTAGCTCTGAAACTTGCTATCCTATGAAGGTGATGCTAGGTAAGTAACTTAATCTCCTAAATTTCTTCAACTGTGTAATGAGGCAGTGGAACTAGATGACCATTGAAGTTCCTTTTAACCCTAGGTCTGGGATGTGCTCAAATTTTTGTGTTAGAAAAATCAATTGGTAGGGGCGGCTAGGTGGCGCAGTGAATACAGCACCAGCCCTGGAGTCAGGAGTACCTGAGTTCAAATCCGGCCTCAGACACTTAACACAAAAAGCTAGCCGTGTGACCTTGGGCAAGTCACTTAACCCCAACTGCCCTACAAAAATGCAAAAAAAAAAAAAAAGAAAAGTCAATTGGACAACTGTGTGGAATAAAATGGTAGAGGGGGCTAACTGGAGCAAGACAAGAAGGAAGAAGGCTTCTGCAATAGTTCATATGAGAGGAGATAAGGACCTAAATGAGTGTGGTCCTTACTATCCTTACTAGTGCTAGGAACACACACAAAAAAGAGAAAACAAGAACAAGCTTCTTCACTCCTTCCCCTCCTCTTCCCCTCCCCCCCCCAAAAATAGTCCCTGTTCTCATGGTACTCAAGATCTAATGGAGGAGATAATATATAAACAAGATATATACAGAATAAATTTGGAGATAATTTTAAAAGGGGAAGACATTAGCATAAAGGGGGAATAAGGAGGGTGGGATTTTACCTGGGATTTGAAGAAAGTCCGGGAACTCACTGACTATTTTTTGAATAGAACAATAGCATAATACAGGAAAAAACCATAGGGTTTAGATGAGTCATGGCCCCTGTACTCAAGAAGTTTATAATGTGGTAGGGGTACATGATAACAACACAAGTAATTGTTTACATACAACATTACCTAGCAAGTTCATTGCCTTCCAGGGTTATAATAATAACTCACACTTTCTTGGTGCTTTGCAACTTACATAATATTTTCCTCACAATTTTATGAGATAGGTGGTAAAACATTGCCATTTTTTCTTGAAATACCAGGTAATTGAGGATTATGGAGTTTAAATGATTGACCTAATGTCATATAGCCAATAAGTTTCATTAATCATATTCAAAGTCAGGTTTTCTGATTCCAGGTCTAGAATTCTTTTTATTACATGATGCTACCTACAAATAAAAAAAAATAAACATTAGGTATAAAGGGAAGTTTTCCAATTAGGAAGATTAGGGTTGCTTCATGGAGTATATGACATTTCAAATGGGCTTAATTTATTAATAAATATATCATGGTCATATCTTTTTATGCCTCTGTTTATCTTCATGGGACACTAAATTTTTAGTACCATGTATAATTTTCCTTTGAATCAGTTACTACAGATTATTCCTTATCTACCATTAGACAAAGTAGTTTGATTACTATAACCTTGAAATTCTATTCTATGACAATTGGTCAATCAGTCTGCAAGTTTTTATTCTCATGTCTTTGAAGAGTATCTGTCTATCTTGGAAAGTAATAAGAAAATCAGAAGAGCTGTCCATTTACATTCTAACAGGGGAGACAAAAGTAATTTATTTAATATACAAGAAGAAATGTTCTCATTTCAGTAGCAGGAAGATGAAATGGTGAAGTGGATACAGAGATGTTACCAGAAAAAAATTACTTTGGTCATATGCAGGCAAGTGCAAAAATATCAGACATCTAAGGAACTAAATGGACTCTTACAAAGAGCCATACTGGGAATCACATTCCATATAGGTCATTGAGAATTCATATTCTAGTTTATCTTTAATTTTCTTCCCAAAGTAATTTGAGAACATTGAGATCTATGTTTTCCTAATCTTTTTATTACTGTTTCTATTTAGTTTTATTTTTTTAACCCCCTGTTGAGTCCTACTAAAATTATTCCCAAATCCTTGTGTCTGGACATATGTAGTCAATCCAGCATGGGATCTAATGCTGACATAATTTACTGGGTCTGTACCCTATGAAGTCTATCAGGGGCTTTTGAAAGTAGATGACAAGGATCATTTAGTTGAAGATGAATTTAGATCATCAAGAAAAAACTGGATTCTGGAGGCTTTGTTCAGAAAGAAGCAAGAGTATTTGATTATGAAACACACAGGAGGAACAAAGGATAAATGAAAACTCAAAGATAACAGGCTTCTGATTGAGAGGGAAAGGATAGATCCATGAAACTAGGGTATCCCTTATAGCAATGAAGAAATTTTGTAGGAGGGGAAATTTAGGAATGGGAGATGAACTGAAGCACATAAGAGAAGGCAATAATCATTAACAAAAGGTAATTGAACTGCATCAAGTAAACAGAAAATTAGTAATCATAATTCTTCCAATGAATGCTCTTCATATTAAGACCAAGTTAAAACAAGGAAGTGACACTAATAAAGACATTGCCAATACCTTGGGAAAATAAGTCACATAACTAGCAACTGTGCCCCACTTTGATTTTCTGTGTTTCCCTTCCCCTCTTTATCTCACCACTCTGGGCTGTTTCTTTCTCTTTCTTTTTCCCTTTGATTTCTGCCAAATTGGACCATCAAATTGCTATAACAAGGAGCAAAACCTTCCTCGCAGTAGGAAGCCATCTAAAAGTTTGACATTTGGTTTTGAAAGAGTGAATCTGATGTCTATTTTTTGTATGTCTTTTAACAATTTTTCTAACACTACCTTTACTTGTATTTTATATCTTGTAGCAGAAAACATCAGAGAATGACTTTTTTTTCCACTCAACTAAAAAATACTTCAATATGTGAAATTGATCAAAGATTAGGGCCATTGTACAAATAGGATCCACTGTTTTAAAATAAAGAATGCAGGGACAATTATATTACTGAATCACTCATTTTCAGAAGTCAGGGGTGGAGCTGAGAAAAGGTAAAATATTTCATATTTAAGTGGAATCTATATCACCAGGAAGACTGGTCAACTTGTTTATTAAGAAAAATCATTGAGACATAAACAAGCAAAAAAAAAATCAACCAACTGATCACTAAACATTTTTTTAAGCATCTATTATGTTCTAGCAATTATGTTAAATTTAGGGAATACAAAGGTAAATGAGAAAAAAAATCCTTGCCATTAAGAGGGTTACAATCCAACTGCAGCAACAACATAATTCTTATATATGTACAAAATGATAACAAGGCAATATTTTTGCTGTATCTTGTCAAGTTTCATCCATGAGAATGGAAAAAAAATTATGATTAAGGTTTTGTCTGATAGAAAAAAAATATCAGTTGTCATGTTAAATTCAGGTAATGCATGAGACATTTTTTAACCCAATGAATGAAGATGTTGTTTGTGTATGTCTTCATGGTCAAAGATTTTCATAACATCTAGTACTGTTGAAATGTTAATATAAATTTCTATATTTGTACATTATTATATTCACATAATGAAATTGAATTGAGCAATCTTTTTTTTTTTTTTGCTTTTTGTAGGGCAATTGGGGTTAAGTGACTTGCCCAAGCTCATAGAGCTGGTTTTTGTGTTAAGTTTCTGAGGTTGAATTTGAACTCAGGTCCTCCTGATACCAGACCCTGTGTTGTATTGACCACACCACCTAGGCAACCCTCAGTTGAGTAATCTAATAAATCTTAAGTCATTTGTGTCCTACCAAATTTCCACTTAAGCTGTATTCTGCACAAAATAAAGGAACTAGCTTGGATGAGTATTTCTGTTTGTATGTGATGGCCATGAGCCAGTATATGAAATGTGAACCTCAAAGTTCCAAAACAAAGATACTCAATCCTGTCTTCTTTCCATATTCTGTATAGAGCTGCACATCTTCTCTGCAGGTAGAGTTCCCTGTGACTTCAAAGGTACTTGCACAGCCAGAAGAGCTATAGGACTAGAAAAAAATCTGACTCTATGATGCCATTGAGCTAAAATCTGTGATGGAAAAAAGGTTTTAATAAACTGGAATTCAACTTATCAGAGATATTCTGGACTCTCTTCTTTCTTATCATATAGCCTGAGTGCACTTGACACCATCTTTCTGTTGCTAAACCAGTGGTAAAATACTTCCTCAATCAGAGCTGAAAGACTGAATTGCTATGAATGAAAGTACTGCCAACCTCAAACAACTAATGAATCCTGGGTTATCAAGGCCCTGTGGGGAGAAAACCCCGTAGGGAGCATCTATCTCCTCACCTTCCCTTAACCCCTTTTCCCTATGATACTGTAACTCTTTGATGGCATAGTGAAACCAGGCAGAAAAAGCAGCAACATGGATGAGCTGATAATCACCAACAAGAAGCATTCCAATGGGATAGAAGCAAGTCAGACCTTAGTATATGCCATACCAGTGTATTCTGAGTCTTCAAGGCCCGACAAAGCTCCCTAAAACTGAAGCCTACTCTTCTGGGCTATACAATTGGCCCAGATGCTGTTCAGAACCCTTTCTGCTGTCACCTCACTACTTAGTATACTCTAAGAATTACTTGGCCTTGCTAAATACCTAGTCACTGTACCACTGTACCTTTAGGTTTTCAGGGCTTTTCTATCAGTTTTGCAAATGGAATTCAGGTTTTACAAAATTATCCATGACAAGAAATGTCAGATTGTTATGGAGAATATATTCTTTAGAAATCTAATTTCTCAGGAAGGAAAATTATAACTGGACTTCTTGATCCATCTTGCTTAGTGAAATTGCTGCAATTTAGATTGTTTAAATAAGAAGGTAAAATAAATACTGCCACTAATTTTGTTTAAGTTTGGAAGAGGTATGAGTACCAACTACTAGTACTAACAAAAAGTGTGTTCAGGATTGTTTTGATATCTGTACTTGTAAAAAAGAGGGAGGTAGGGAGTGATTAATGTAGATTGATTTCTGTTTTAAAGTGGCTTCTGTGTATTACAAGTAATTATGTGATAAGTAGCTGCTTACCCTACTGCTCTGATCCTCCATGAATTTAAGTGAAAAACAAAGGAGATGTGTGGATATGTCACTCAGAGATTAAAGTTAGCCTTCAAATGTAAATAAAATGTAGAAAGCATTCTCAATTTTTTCTTCAGTTTTGAAAGGACGATTTAACAAGTTTCACTTAATACAATGCATTTAAAAGGAAATGACAATATAACAAAAGGCTGAAATGAAAGTCTCAAAATTTTATACAAAAACCAAGACAAAAATTCCAAACTATCTTCACTTCATCTCAGAATTTTCCCCATTAACTTAAAAAATGCTTAAATATAAGTGCCTTACAAGACAGCAAATGAAATAAAGCAGAACAAGCATACCAAGTGTTTCACTTTTGAATTACAGACACAGTTCCTATATTTGCTTTACAAAAAAGCACGTCTCCCAACATGCATCTAAGAGTTACATGTAAGGTGGTATAAGAACAACATTTAACATAAATGAAACTGTGTTAACCTAAATGTGCTTGCTGCTTAAGTATACTCCCACAATATAATTACTGTGAGAAAAGCTGAAATGTTTCACAGTTAGTTTTTACTCAACTTGGTCGTTACATCCTAAATCAATGCTTTCCTGCATTCAAAAATACCAAACCTAACGTTTTTTAAATAACCTTGGTTATACTTATAGTTAGAATCAATCACAGGCTTATAGTATAAAACTGATAAACTTCTCTTTTGTTTGTTTTTTCTTTTAAAAAAGTTGACCAAATGTCAGTGATCAGGATTATATTCCCAATTCACCATTCATAGTGGGCATGCCAGACATGCCTCCTATTCTGTTCACTCCTATAGACCCATGGGTCCTGCTACTGTAGTAACTGCTGCTTTTAGTTTTGTGGCTCCCTATGCAATATTCAATTAAAAATAAGAAGAACTTTCCATAACATTTGGTCATAACCGCTCATATGTTTTGCTCATTTCTTTTATATGTATTGCTTCTGTCAATTAGAGTGTGAATTCCTTTCAAGAAGTTACTTTCTAATTTTCTCCAATCACATCTCCAGAAATTAGCACAATTTTTAACACATTGAGAAGACTTAGAAAATGGTTTCAAATAATATTTTTAAAGTAAGAAGTCTTTATCAATTTGGATTCCATAGATCTAGGGTACATACTTGAGGACAGTCCAGATCATCGCTTTCACAGAAGCACATGAATTGGTCTATGTGCTGATGGAAAAAAACAAAAAAACAAACAAACAAAAAAACCCAAAATGAACCAGCAAACAACTCTTGTTGTTGCTAGTTGTGACCAACTTTTCATGACCCCATGGACCTTAGTGGCCATGGAAAAGACACGGAGTAGTTTGTTGTTTCCTTAAGGTTAACAGAGGTTAGATGACTTGCCCATAGTCACACAGCCTGTAAATGACTGAGGCTGGATTTGAACTCAAGTCTTCTTAATTCCAGAACCGACACTCTATCCACTGAGCCATCTAGCTCCCCCAACCCCAATGATTTCACCACACTTATAATTAGGTTCCAGTTTTATGATTTCCTACAAACATAGCCTCATCACTGAGTGAACTTTGCACAGTTAGTAATCTGTCATATTTCTGTGATTCTATATAGAGAAATCATTGTCATTACAGTTGTATATTTTCAATAGTAATAGCCTTTTTTCAATTATTCATTAATTTGGTAACAATTCTTAAGCCAAATAAATCTCACCAGAATGATGTACCTCTTCCTACTAATGTAGAAGTATCTAATAAATACATAAAAAAAGAAACACTCAAGGGCAACTGTTGATTATCAAAGCACCTACTGCTCAGTTTATGAGATATTTGTAGCCTATTTGGAACCTCAAGTTAGGAGGCCAAGAGATCCATGAATGGATTTCAGGAGGTCTGTGAATTTGAATGTTAAAAATGCTTCTTTTCCTTCACTAAATTCTAACTGAAATTCAGTATTTCTCTCAACTATTTAAAAACCTAATTCTTAGAAGAGGTCCATAGGATATCCCAAATTATTAAAAGTGTCTGTGATATAGAAAATAAGACATCTTAATAATATATTTAATTTATAATATTTCCTTTTGTTTTCTTCTCATTTAACCTTTAGTATTTCTCTAAAATTAAAAAAAAAGAAATCCTAATATTAAGGAGCCATGGATTATTTCCCAACCAGTATAGAAAATGTAATAATTATATAATAGCTTCAGATTAAATTATGCCTTTTGTTCAGATAATCCTTAGCTGCCACAGTGAAATAATTATTCAAAAATTCTCAAGGCAATTACCAAAGGTACCCATATTTCCTTGATGAAATGAACGATCACATCCAATTATATATCCTATTTTTTTGTGTGTGTGCATGGCTCTCCTCTCAGACCACAAACTCCTTTTTGTATCCCTCAGTGCCCAGAATAGTGCCTTGCATAGAGTAACAATTTAATAAGTATACATTGCATTGATGACTAGATTCTTCTTTTAGTTGGTAATATTTTAATCAGTGGTGGAAAGCCATGTTCCCTCTACAAAGAAACACACAGTTTATGTCAACAATCATTTATCTCCCTACTCTAATATCACACAAACCTGACTGCCACATTTCCTTTTAAAAACATTCTTTGGGGACTCATTTCTTGCAGGGTTGGGTTACAAATGGGAAAGAAAGCTTGTCCCTGCCGTCAGGGGTTTCTTAGTCTCATAGGCAGATATAATAGATATTATATTGTATATTATTCTTGACACAATGAATAGTTTAATGGCAATACTCAATAAACATATTTAATGAATATTCAATAATACAGAGGAGTGTTGGCATCATGGACATAGTAGGTAGAACAATAGGGACACTAAATGGTGTGTATCCTTTCTTTACAATTATTTTTATTTGTTATTATTATTTCTCTATTAAGAAGCATTTTTTCTCACATCCCCCCTCCTCAGACAAATACTTGAACAAAGGTGGGGGAAGAAAACTAAAACCCTTCTAATAAATTTGGACAGTCAAGAAAAATAAATACTCACATTGGCCAAATCCCAACACATGTCTCATTTTGTACATATTGTCCAGCACCTCTGTCAAGAGTTGGGTAGATAACATCCCCAGTCCTCTGGTATTGTAACTCTTTTTTGATACACTTTCTCTTTGGATTTATCCAGAATTCTTGCTTTAGTATGATACCACAGAAAGGCAAAAATCACTTTCACTACGAGATGTGCAAAACTGATGGTACATCAAATTGCGTTACTGAACAACAGGTCTTAGAGGCACCCAATTGATGATGCATGTTCATTCAAATGGATAATGGTCAATGGAGTCAAATCTCTGTAATTTTCTCCCCTCTCCCACATGCACACCCCACTACCTACATCTCAGGTACAATTCAATTGGCTAACAAATGGGAGTGATATCTCAATAAAGGTCTTGAGATAAAAGACAAGCTATACTGCTTAGAACCTCTGAACACCCTGCATCAAAATCCTTAAATACAGATTGTGGTTTTATGAGCCTGACCCTTCTTCCACAGGCTACTAAGTTCATTCTATTGTGTTTTTACTCCTCAATCTTCTCTCCACTTATAGTTCTGGCAGTCTGTAATCAAAGAGGAAGGTCAGATCTACAGTAACTCTGCACTTGCTGATCTTTAACATTTTCAAGTATGACAGATTCATTTCCAATCAACTTTAACTGTAGTGACTATTTAAAAAGAACCTAAAAATTTATGTAGCTCCACAAATAATATCAGCATAATTTTTTTTAAATGGCACCTGTCTATTAGGTCAGAATGTCAGATGATTAATGTCACATCTTGGTGGGTTGGGGGGAGGGTGTGCTGCAAACAAGAGATTGAGTCATTTTTTTTTCTATTTTCCTGAAGCCCTGGGTAATGTCAGTATTGAACTTTCATCAGTTCTCTCTGCTATAAGTGAGCACACTCAAAATGATGGTACTGAATATTCATTAAATATGTTTATTGAGTATTGCCATTAAACTGTACATTGTATCAAGGACATATACTAAGGTATATGTTGGGGGTAGACTTAATATCACACATTTTAGAGATGGCATAGAAAGGAACCATTACTTTGAAATCTTTTCATGTTCAAGTAACTACCCTTACTGAAGTAAAATAAATGGCACATAGGAACTACCCTTATCAGACTTGTATATTTTTCCATAAAAAAAAGTTTCTGTGTGTATGTGTGTGTATGCATAAATGGGGAGGGGTAACCAATATTTACAAAGCAATTGCTAGAAATATAGTAATAAATTAAAACTAGAGATGCTAATTTCTAAAGTCTACTATATAGGAGTCACTATGGTTAGGAGGTGGTTCTTTATTCCCAAAGGCCATGTCTTCAGAGAGCAAGCTCTGAGGATTTAACAGACTTGGGAAGTCTTAAAAAATATGGGACAGTCTAAAGACCAACCCAGTTAAACTGGGGAAGCCTCATCACCTCAGAGCATGGAACTAGATTATATATTATTTTTTTCAGTCACAGGAACACAGAAAGCTGCCTAGCAAGGAAGAGAGTGCTTTGAAAAACTAAGCAACTACATAAATGTCAACTGAGAATTATTATTAAGTAAAGCATGGATCTTTAAGGATATCTCAATTATAAGGTGTTCCTTTGGAATCCATTTGAAAGAATGCTGGTTTTCCTGGGAAGAAATGTTTGGAAGAATATTTTAATAGACTCAAATAAATATGCACCATCTGATTGTCATCCTATTAAGTATTAAGGAATAAATTCTACATGGTACTTTTCTTCTTTATACTCCTATTTCCTGTCTTGTAACGCCCACCCAGTGTAGAATCTCATAGGATTTAAGGTTTGATGTTACATTAGGCTTGATGCTGAAGGTTATGACTTGAAAAATCTCCTAATGAATGGCATACAAAGGGGAACAATAACTTTTTTAGTGGGTTGGGAAATTAAAGTTCTAATTAGGAGAACAGAATATTCTAATGGGGACATAATTATATTATATGACAAGTTGTTTGACACTACTGAACTTTTTTTGTTTTTTAACAAGACCTGTAATTTCATCAAATGCATACAGTTCCTCTGAGAAAAATTCTTCCACCAAGGCAGATTAGCATCTGCTCTGCAACTGAGAGTCTTGGAGAGCTGTGGGAGAAGGGGGAGAAGGAAGGGAAATCCATTTTTCTTTTTAGGTCTTTATTTTTATTAAGTTGGAAAGGACCTACTAGTCCTATAGACAAACTGGACAAGTCTTCAATTCTGTATGCATATCTTGAGGGTGTCTGAGTTTGATCTCCCTAGATACAGATCTTTTTTTCTACTAGTTCCAGAATGAGAATTGCCTACCATGGTTTATAGGCTTTCAATCTCCTTCAAAAACAAGATTTACCTTTGATCTTGGTCTAGAAGGCCAGGAATTCTCCATGAAAGGAGCATGGGGGCAGTTGAGAAGTGAAAAGATTTTTCCCGTTGGGTTACTCTCAAAGGTAGATTTGAACACACATCTTCTTGAATGAAGGGTGGATTCTTCATTAACTCTGCCCTGCTGACTCTTACTGAAATGTAAGTTTTTTGTTGTTGTTCTTTAATAGAACTTAAATTTTTTTTCTCAATATACATATGTATTTTTAACATTTTATTATAGAACTTTAAATTCTAGATTCTTTCCCTTCCTCCCTCATCACCCACCCCCACTGGAAAAACAAGCAATTCAATACAGGCTGTACATGCATAATTGCACAGAACATTTCCACAGTGGACATACTGTGAGAGGCTGATTATATATCCCTCCTTCCTATCCCGCTCTCCCTTGTTCTATTATCTACCCTGCCACTGTCCCTTTACAGAAGTGTGCACTTCCAGCAACCCTCCCCCCCATCCTCCCATTCCCTCCATCACCCCTCCTCTCATCCCCATCCCTCCTACTCTCCTGTGTGGCAGTATCCTCAGTTTAGAGTTTATTTCATTTCTTCCCTAAGCCAAATTCAATGAGAGTAAGGTTGACCCTTTCCCCTTTGCCTCCCTGTTCTTCACCTCCATTGTAACAATTATGCCAAGGCTCTTTATGAGATGATTAGCCCCATTTTGTCTCTACCTGTCTCCTCTCATTCTAATCCTCTCCCAGCTCAGAATTTCACCTTTTAGAGTATTGTCTCTTCCTATTCAATTGATCCTGTGACCTCTATGTACACATACTCAGATATGTGATCATATGCATATATGAACCCTCCTATATAGACATGTGCATATATACACTTGTATTCTCTTCACCTATCCTCATACAGAGAAAAGTTTCATAAGTTACTATTATCACTTTTCCAAGTTGGCATGTAAATAGTTCAACTTTGATAAGTTCCTTATGATTCCTTCTCCATGTTTACCTTCTCATGCTTCTTGTCTTTGATTGTCAAATTTTCTTTTCAGTTCTGGTTTTTTTCAGCAAGAATATTTAAAAGTCCTCCACCTCATTGAATAACCATATTTTCCCTGGAACATTATACTCAATTTTGCTGTATAAGTGATTCTTGGTTTTAATCCTAGCTCCCTTGATCTGCAGAATATCATATTCCAGGCCCTTTGATCCCTCAATATAGGAGCTGCCAGATCCTGGATTATCCTAATTGTGTTTCCACAGTATTCAAATTGCGTCCTCTTGGCAGGCTATAATACTTTCTTCTTGATCTGTGGACTATGGAACATGACTATAACATTCCTAGGAGTTTTCTTTTGGGGATCTTTTTGAAGAGGTGATGGATGATTTCGTTCAAGTTCTATTTTGCCCTCTGGTTCTAAAATATCAGGACAATTTTCCTTGAGAATGTTTTGAAGGATGCTTTCTAAGATCTTTTTTTGATCATGGCTTTCAGGTAGTCCAATAATTTTTAAATTGTATCCCCAGGATCTATTTTCCAGGTCAGTGGTTTTTTCAAGGAGATATTTCACATTGCCTTCTATTTTTTCATTTGTTTGTATCTTTTTAATTGTATCTTGATTTCTCATAAAATCATTTGCTTCCATTTGTTCCATTCTAATTCTGAAGGAATTATTCTCTTCAGAAAGCTCCTGAGATTCTTTTTCCATCTGGCAAATTCAAATTTTTAAGGCATTCTTCTCCTCATTGGCTTTTTGAGCTTCTTTTGCCATTTGATCTATTTTTTAAGGTGTTATTTTCTTCAGTCAGGTTGTTGACTCTCTTTTCATGATTTTCTTGCATCATTTTCATTTCTCTTCCCAATTTTTCTTCTATTTCTCTTATTTGGCTTTCAAAATGCTGGGGGTGGCTAGGTGGCACAGTGAACAGAACACCATCCCTGGAGTCAAGGAGGACCTGAGTTCAAATATAGCCTCAGACACTTGGCACACTTACTAGCTATGTGACCTTGGGCAAGTTACTTAACCCCAATTGCCCTCCAAAAAAGCAAAAAGAAAGTTTAAAATCCTTCTTAAGCTGATCTGTGGCTTGTAGGCAGTTTTCATGTTTCTTGGAAGCTTTTGGTCTGGGAGTTCTGACTGTGTTGTTTTCCTCCCATTCCATGCTTTGATCTTTTTTGTCCCCAAAAAAGGATTCTAGAGTTCAGTTGCTGTTCTTACTTTCCTTCCTTTACCTGTTCTTGTTGCCAGTGAATTACTTGACTTTTTAGCTCTGTGGAACTCTGTTTCCAGAGGGGAAAGCTCTGTCTCAAACTGCTGGGGTTTTCATAGCTGTCAGAGCTATTGGGAGGCCGCTATTTTTTTGCAGCCCCCACCAGTTTTGGCTCACTGAAAACACACCCCAGGACCACCACCCAAGAACACATTCTGGATCCAGGACACTTAACGCAAGAGCACTTAGCCTCTGAATGATTTCTTGGCCCTCCTGCAGTCTGCAGGCCAGGAACTCTGAAGCAGCCAAGTGGAGACAGCTGCAGGGCCACTGCTTCTGTCACTTCCTTGCCCTGGAGGCAGTTTGGCTGGACTGCTTTTCTTCCCCAAATTGAGCTGAGTTCCACTGACCTTTCACTTTGTCCTGGTTTCTTATGGCTTGATAATTCTGGAAACTGCCACAGCTGCAGCTGATCCACTCTTCCGAAGTCTCCAGCTGCAGTTCATCCTGGCCACCCTGTGGCAGAACTTGAATCATAATTAAACATCCTTCTAACACAATTACTGTATCATATACTTCCTTTATGCTTCAAAGCATCTTTAAATATCACATAAGTCTGAATTTTCTATTTAAGTCCTTCCCTGAAAAACCTAGTAATTTATATTCTCTCTCTCTATGTCTCTGTCTCTCCCCTCTCTCATTCCAATTTATTTCTTTGTTTTCCCTTTATTATTTCCATTCCATTCTTTTTAGTAGAATATAAGGGTCTAGAATGTAAGGACTACTTATTATAATTTTTTTCGGCCTTTAAGTAGCTAGTACATTGACATAGATGTGCAACTAATAATGCTTAAAAATGATTATGGGATTTAATTGCATCCATTTCCTTATGCTGAGGGTCAGATGATGGCTTCTCTTATGTACATAATAATGTGTGACTTAATGATTGCCATTTCCCCCTCCCCTACTCAAATGTTCCTGGTCTTAAATACATGTTGATTGATTAAAGTTAAAAGTCAATTGTAAAAATGGTATGTTTGTTTTCTAGTAGGGGAAAGGAAGGGAATTCTATATGTCATGGCATGTGTGTGTATATTTATATACACATACATATATGTATAAAGACATGGATGCATATCCATGTATATTCATTCCAATTTTCCCAAATACAGAACAAGTCATTAGTTAATAATTTGCATGTGACAAATACATTCATATGTATATATACACATGCATACATATACACTTTCATGTGTGTGCAAACGTAAAAATAACTAAAGGATTTGAACCATGAATGCTCACAGTCAGTGTGTCTTATTAAGAATAGTTTAAAAAATAATTTCTAGCCCAGGAATAGAATAAAACCATTTTGTTTTATATAAGTGGCATTACAAGGACTTCTGACAAGTGCTCAGACACCTTCAGTTGCCCAAATAGAATAATGAATATATTGTTAGGGTTTTTTTCTAAAGAGGAATTTAGAATTTGTGGAAAAGGGGTGATTATTTAGTATGGAAAAATATTAATTAAACTATTAATTTGTATTTTACTCTGTAAAATAATGTGTTTTCCTATGTAAAATAAAAATGCAAAAGTAGCATTAAAGCTAGCATATGGGGAAAATAGACCTTTTTAAAATATAAAACTTTCATATCTAGTTGAACTTACGAGAAAAGCCAAAACTCTTTTTTTTTTCCTTTGGCCTATGCTCAAAATTTTCCTTGACCTGTGCAATTTACATGAGTCATTTAAGCTTTGTGGGCCTCAGTACCCTAATCTATCAATTGAGAAGATTGGACTAGGTGATCTTTTAGACATCTTCTACCTCTAAATCTATGACCCCAAGGAAAAAAATTGTCATGGTAATAAAAACAACTAAGAATTAAATTGCAATTTTAATTATGAAGCATCCCATGTCATCTGTGAAAATTGAACAAAATAATTGCAAGCCTCCCCAAACATAACTTGTTAGAAAATTGTATTATATTTCTTAATTTGGAAACATCTGCATAATGAAATGCAATCAATAGGTTGTAATAATTACAGAAAAGCCACTTAACTCCCATAAGAAAACATGTGCTTTATATCATATATGAATAGAAAAATTACCATCCTGTTATGTACATAACTGTGTTCTCTGTAAGTCAGTTCATCAAAAACACACACACACACACACACACACATACACACTACTATCTCACTTTACTCTTGAAGGACATTTCAAAATTCTGCTAACAATGGTAGCCATATGGTATGAAATCTGTAGTTTCATTTCCAGTACTAGAAGAAAAACTAGGAATATGTGATGTCTAATAATTTTCCAGTTCATCCCATTCAAGTTGGTTACTAGGGCTGCATATAATAGACTCTGGCAGTGGTTCTCAACCTTCCTAATGCTACTACCCTTTAATAGTCCTATGTGGGGTTGTCTGCATGTGGGTGGACTTGCCGGGAGACAGATAGAAGAGGTTCCTAAGACCATTGGAACTAAGTGTTTTCTGATGATCTTAGCCGACACCACTGTGAAAGGGTTGTTCCACCTGAAAGGGGTCACGACCCACAGGTTGAGAACTGCTGGATAGAGGAAACCACACTGGACGTGGTATAAAAAGAAGTAGCTTCAAATCCTGTCTCCTCTGCTTAGTACCTTTATGATCTTGAGTGAGATAGTTAACCTTCCTGAGACTCACATGTCTTAAATAAGAAAATGGAGGCAGGGTTAGAATACATGAGCTTGTGATTCCTTCTCATTGGAAAATAATGATTTCATTAATATTCCTTGTCCAATATGGGGTTAAGATTGTAATTTATAATTGACATAAACATGATTTCTTAGATGTGGAAGGAGTTCAAAGGAGCTTTAGAAATCAATTACTTCAAAGCTATTCTCTGACAGATTAAAAAAGAAGAAACTGAGGCAAAGGCAGGTTGTGAATTGCCAAGGGTCATTCAAATAGTAAGTTCCTGAGGGAGTCTTTGAACTCAGCTGTTTCCATATGGTAGATCATCATCCTCTCTATCACATCACAGTGACCCTGAACTTTACCACTATCAATACCAGGGATGCGGAACCTGCTGCGGGTTCCCCACCCCTAATCTATACTAATCATATTTAATACTGTAGGATTGAAGTAGTTCTCTCACGTTTGCACATCTACCGCTAACTCCCAGGAAATTTCAGCTTCTTTAGTTGCTTGATGGAGAAACAAGAAAGGTCTGGAAAGATGAAATGACAAGAAGAAACAGTGAGGAGGAAGAAGGTAACTGAAATTAGAAAGATAGGGGGATAGGAGATAGAAGTGCCACTCTGCCACTTTGAGAATCAAATAAAGCATTATACTTTCCCGAAGTATTAATATAAAATACTTTCATTCAGGGATGTGAAGCATCATGATCACCAGAGTAATCTTGGGATATTGCCTGTCAAATAGGATCAGGCCAGAGAATAGAAATGTCCCCTAGTGATTAAACTATTAGTAACTATTAATAGCATATTGCTCATTTGAATATGTAAAAATAATAGTCTCTTTTCCATACATCAGTAAAATCAGAAACTAAATAGCATGTTTCACATGCTCTATTGTATTTCCAAGATAATCAAGAAAAAGTTCATATAATTATAAATCACATAACTTTAACACCATCATTTCTACCTAAAAAATCCTCTGTTTCTTTTCTCTATCTACAT
Organism: Pseudocheirus occidentalis; assembly: GCA_028646575.1. NCBI lineage: Eukaryota > Metazoa > Chordata > Mammalia > Diprotodontia > Pseudocheiridae > Pseudocheirus > Pseudocheirus occidentalis. The sequence goes on from CM053601.1 coordinate 53,809,599, forward strand.
TTTCTTCATTCTTTATATTTAAGTTGCACATGAGTATAAAAAGAGAGAAGAAATCACTCAAATAAAATTAATTTCCTCTTCTCCCTTTCCCACCTCCTCAGGAAAACTGTCTTAAAAGTGCCAGTTATATCATTATTACTAGATTGATCTCCATCTAAAATGTTGGGAATTTTATCTTGTGAACTCCCTCAGTAGGGAACTATTTTCTCTTTTTCTCCCCCTGTTAATGTCTATTTTATAGGTCTCTCATAAGTTAACAAGCCTGTTGCTGCATAGCAATCTCCTGGTAGGTTTATTCTTCTAAGCACAGTAAACCTTAATTTAATCACAGCTTCAAAATATCATACAATAAAACTAATTTAATTACATTTAGCAATGGCCACTAGACTCATTAAAATGTTAATGGAGCTTATAATTATTAAATTGCTTAATGATTGCTAATAGGAATAAATGACAAAAATAAAACTTAAGTACAAAACAAAAATGCCCTCAGGTAATTTTTCTCAGCTGCAATCCCATTTGACATAGTTACTTTGATCATCCTAGGAAACATGGTGGATTTGAGCCTAAATGATAAAGGCTGTAAAACAAATGTGCTCTGGTCTGGATATAGACCCCTGCATTGTAATTCAGGGGACGTGGGTTCTAGTCCTTGCTCTGCCACTAAATACTTTTGTAACTCGCTTTCTTCATTTGTCAAATGGATGGTGGATGAGATGATTATGGAATTTTCTTCTAGTTAAAAATTCTAGCTTCTTCTAAGTAATAATACAAATATATCTCTTTCTTCATGTTTCTCTTTGAATATCTCTCTATTTCTGTATCTACATCCTTCCCCCTAACCTATATATTCCTTGGCACTGGAAACTCTTGTTGAACAAATTCTTGTCACTGGAAATAAACACCTGCTCTTTTTTATAGTCTTAGCAAGTTGCCGATAAAGGTGAAAAGACTTCCTTAGGATCACCCTGCCAATCTAAACAACAGGTAGGACTTTAAGCCACGTCTTCAAGTCTCCAAGAGAGTTAATCTACTATAACAGGCTGACTGTAATATTTTGTTAAAATGAACTTGTATATAATTACCAAAGCACATTGTAGTTTTGGGAGAGAACTATTATTGTTTTTGTCTCACTGTCACTAGAACCGAGAAGAATAGTTACTCTACATGGCACGCAATACATGTTCCTTGGACTGTAGTTTCATATAACACATTATATTGTAGTTATTTGCATTTGTGATCTTTTATACCTTTAAATGTATCTTTAATACTTTGAGGAATCTATAATTTTTATCATGTGAATAAGCCCTTCTCAAAGGCCTTGTACCCTACCTACATGTTGTCTTGTATGTATAATGTATTAACAAATAAAATGCCAGGTTGTAAAGAAACACTTGGACAAGGATTGTGGTTTTGAAGGATTTCATTGTGAAGAATAGGGTTTTAGAGCAAGTCATTCTCTACTGTTAATTCATGAGTGCTGTCTCTTTCAGACTTATAAATTCACTGAAGGCAGGATTGTCTTTCTTTTTATTTTATCTCCAGCACTTAACAAAGTGTCTGACATTTTGTAGGCACTTAACATGTGTTTATTGAAATTGGATTGGATTTCTATAGAAGTTGTTTGGTTCATAACAGGTAAGAGAGAGAGAGAGCAACAGAGGCATGGTACATAAACAGTTGCCTGTCTGTGAGTCACATTGCCTCAACATTTCTCTCCACAACATAAAATTAATACAACAGGATATTAGAACTGGAAGCAAGCTCAGAGACCATCTAGCACATTTTGCATTTATTTTCCTTATCTTCCAGATAAGCAAACAAATGCCCAGAAAGGAGAAGTGTCTACCTCAGGGTCCCACAGCTTGTTAGTGGCAGAGTCAGGCAAAAGCTGAGGTCTTTCAGGACACTTCTCTGTTGCTTGACCCCCCAGATCACATTTTCCCCATGCATTTCTACAACATTAGAGATCAGTTTTCCTGTCAAAAGACAAGTGCTACCTGTGAGGGCACATTTTGCTATTCCTATTCATTTGGAAAGGTCTTGAGACATTGAGATAAAGGAGATATATTTTGATGAAGTCTGTGAGGTAGGTAAAGAAGTAGAGCCATCATTGCACTCTACTGGGATCCAAGAGAAGGCATGAATTTAAGTCTTCTCTCTACCACATTCTAGCTCTGTACTCTGGGACAAGTCAGCTTACCTCTGTAAGGCTAGACTCTCTAAGATTTTAAATTATACAAGCTGGTCCAAGTTTTTGTCTTAAGTTTTTGGCTACCAAAACTTATGGAAAGCTCTCAAAGCTTAGAATTGCATTGAGAAATTTGGTCTTCCCTGTACCTCCCTAATGTGCTGATATAAGGCTTGGAGTATAGTATATTCTCAAAGAAACTTATTGAAAAGACCCCTGTGGAGACAGGGATTATAAAGGAACTGAACCCTTTGGAAGTACAGGGATAGGGAATCAATTGTTGATTTCATAGTATTGGAAACATCTGAGATAGGAAATTCTTTCAGGCTATCAATTAGTCAGGCACTCTGGCTAAAAACTGTGCATTTGGGGAGAAAAAGCAAAACTAAGTTCTCTGTCTTCAAGGATTATAGATTTTAATGAATAAGACAACATAAAAACAACTTGACACACTATATATATATGTATATATACACACATATACACACATATACACACATACACACATACACAGTACAAACAGAAAGTGAGTTCAGAGAAAAGACCCTGAAGCAGAGGTAGGTGGAGGGAGCTGTTTTTCACTTTTGTCTTTGTGTCTCTAAAGCCTAGCACAGGTCTTGAACAGAGAAGGTGTTTGTAAATTGAAGATATTTTGCACTTGGTTAATGGAGATAAAGGAAATAGGGTCAATATTCTTCAAAGATTTTATTCATGAATTTGTATGGGCAAAAGAAAAATATCTTAATTAGTAATTTCCTTGTTCAACATTCTTCATTAAACATCACTATTTTAATACTAACACGTTTTAAATTCTCAAAAGATGGCAGAACATGATTCTAATGTATCTAAAGTGGTCCAGCCCTTCATTGCCTGATTGTGTGTTGGCATAAGACTTCCACACGCAACACTAATGAGGAGGAATATAATAATGAATAAAAATTACTATTTATGGGGCATCTAGGTGGCACAGTGAATAGAGCACCATCCCTGGAGTCAAGAGGATCTGAGTTCAAATTCAGCCTCAGACAGTTAACACACACAACTAGTTGTGTGACCTTGGGCAAGTCACTTAACCCCAATTTCCCTACTTTACCCCTCTCAAAAACAAAAGAAAATTACTATTTATGTATCACTTTATGCTTAATAAAGCATTATACATGTATTCTCTCATTTGATCCTCTCAATAACCCTGTGAAGTAGTTTCTATTATTATCCCAATTTCATAGACAAGATAACTGAGACTGAGAGAAGTGAAATGCTTTGCTCAGGATCACATTGCTGCTATGTTTTGATATGGGATTCAAACTCAAGCCTTCCTGATCCAAGGTAGGAAGCTCTATCCACGCAGTGTGCCACATTAGCCTGCTCTGCATAATTCCACAGTTCTGATCCCAAGGGGGCTGACATTAGAGAGTTTGGATGGATTAATGATAACCCATCACAATTCCCAGGGACAGGGGTCAGGGGATGCGGGGGATTAATTTAAGGACCATAAATAATGTCAGCATTAGGGCTAGAGTGGAATGTCATGATCCAAACCAAGGACAGCTGAGATTCAGAGACTAGCAAAGCAAATTAGGGCATGGCAGGTGAACTGGACAGTTAATTAGTGCATACTAAAGTAGAAGTCTAAATGTATGGAGAAAGATTAAGCTTCACAAACCTTTTCTGCAGTTTGTGAAGACAAGACTCTATCTATCGCTAGGGAGTTCGAAAGTAGACAGCCAGTAAATAATGGTAGTGACTACATAGAGGCACAATATTGGGATCAGGGAGGTTGACATCAGACAGACATCTATGCAAAACAGTCATTTGGCATTAGAAATTCCTATCAACAAGGGATCCTTAACCCCCCCCCCCCAAAGAACTAGTCCTGGCTGACAGAGAGTGAGAGAGGGAGGGAGGGAGGGAGGGAGAGACGAAGGGAAGGAGGGAGGGAAGGGGGGAGAGAGAGAGAGAGAGAGAGAGAGAGAGAGAGAGAGAGAGAATGTTTCACTGAAGCATAAAATCTTAAATCTATCCAGGAAGAACTTTATTAATTCATCTAATCATGCATCCATCCAATATTCAATAAATACTACGAAGGTAGTCTGACAGCTGGTAATGAGGACCTTTCTCAAGAACAGGGTTTAGGGGGTGGAGCCAAGATGGCAGCATAGAAGCAGCAAAGCACCACAGCTCCCACACAAACATGCTAAACAACTCATAAAATGTGACGCTAAACAGATTTTCAAGCTCCAAAACTCTCCAAAAGACAGAAAGAACATCTGTTGCTACAGGCAGCGCAGCAGGCGGGGCTCTTCACAGCAGTCTGGGAGCTGTGACCGAAGCCCTGGCAGGCTCAGG
>CM053601.1:53814635-53830034 GCA_028646575.1 Pseudocheirus occidentalis
TCACATCATTCTCATTTCTCTTCCCAATTTTCCCTCCACTTCTCTTATTTGGTTTTCAAAATCCTTTTTCAGAGTATCTGTAGCTACTAGGCATTCATCAAGTGTCTTGGAAGCAAGGGAGTTCTGACTGTGTTGTCTTCCTCCCATTCCAAGCTTTGATCCTTTTTGTCCAAAGGATTCTAGAGTTTTATTGCTGCTCTTATTTTGCTTCCTTTTCCTCATGTTGACCAGTAAATTAATTGGTTGATTTTTTTTTAGCTTTGTGAAACTCTGATTCTAGGGGGAAAGCTCTGTTCCAAATCATTGGGGTTTTCCCAGCTGCCCGAGCTATTACGGGGGTGTTGCATCCTCCCTTAACTTTGGCTTGCTGAAAGCCCTTCCCAGGACCACTACCCAAGACCATGATCTGGATCCAGGCCGCTCAATGCAAGAGCACTTGGCCCTGATCAATTGATTCAGCCCCCTGCAGGATCCACAGGCCAGGGGCTCTGAAGCAGCCCATTTGGGGCATCCTCTGGTTACAGCAGTTTCTGCCTTTCCCCCACTGCTTCTTTACCCCAGGGGTAGATTGGCCAAACTGCTTTTCCTCCCCTAAATTTAGCTTGAAAGCTTCACTCAGTTTCACTGACCTTTAATCCTGACTCATGCAGATTGCTTTAGGTGCTTTAGATCTTTTCTTAAGTAGACTCACGCTGTGGCTTGGAAGGCTCGGCTCTTCCCAGCCACCCTGGAGCGTGGCCACATGGAGGTTTCAGGCTGGGCTGGTCTCAGCTCCCTGCCTGGGATGAGCCCCTCCTGCCAGCTGCCTTTCTCTAATCCCTATTTTTCACACCTTAGTAGATGTGGAGTTGCTAGAGGCTGTAGATCTTCTCTCTTGTACACTGTCCACAGCTCATCTTGGCTCCTTCCTACTGCCCTGGGGCCTGGCTTTGGTTTTGGTTTCAAGCGTGGCCGGCTTCCACTTGTGTCCTGTCCCGATGATCCCCTGCTTCTGAGCTGCCTTCCATGAGAGATGTGCTTTCTATATTTTTTATGCTTGAGATTCCTAGAATTTTTCCAGTGTCATATTTTTATGAGTGTTTAGGGTAGCTGCATGGGAGCTGTGGAATGCTGCTGCTTCTACGCTGCCATCTTGGCTCCCCCCATCTAACTTTCTAAAGAAATCTATTATAAAACATGTATTAGATGTAAGGAATAAGAGAAGGCAAAGCCTCGTAGATTATCCAAGTGCTTCCTCCCTCCGCATCATGAATATTTTCTTTGAGAAAAGATTAAGTCAGCACCGAGTGTAGTAAGCAACAAATAACATCTCAAAAATGGAACTGACTTTTAAAAAGCAGTGAAATATGTTGTTGTTCTTCCTATTATGAACTTAAAGACCCCAAAAAGGAGAATTTCCATGCACACAGAAGTATGCACAAGAAAGAGTTTATATGAAACCATAAATCTTTATTTCATACTGGGGGAAACAATAGGCCCCCAGAATGTATAGTAGATGACTGTGGCAAACTGATCAAAAGATACAACAGAATCATATAGGATAAGTGGGCATGGATTTGTCGTATTCATCATTGGAAGAAGCAGCCATGTAGAAGAGGTCACATTTGAGTAACTCAGTGAAGCTTAAAATTTCCCCCTGTGGCATCATAATAGACTTCCATACTTCAATAGCTCTGTTATTTTACTCAGGTGGAAATGCTCCCCAGTAAGATAGATTACAAATTGTCCATACCATCTCATCCAGTAGGGCAGTTAGGTAGGTGAAAAGAAGCAACACGAAATAGTTTAGGTACAGAGAAGAACTGGGAGCCTTTCTAGAGTGCAATGTGAAAAAAGTTTTGGGGTTATTTGGGGGTGGGTTCAATTTTGGGGAGGGCAAAGGAATAAGGAGTCGTATTGGTTTCTTAGCTATTTGAATTAGATAAGAAGATAAACCAGAAGATGATAGAAGATGGTAATGGCTATAATAATCCATAAGAGAAGGCTCATCAATCTGTATAACATTTTATGTGTTAAAATAAACATTTTTAATTGGACCTAGGACTGCAGAAAGGGAACTCAGGTGTGATATATGCCATATGACTAATACTTAAAAACAGATGGGTGTACCCAGTGAAAGTTTCTTTCTGAAATTAAAAATGAGATATAACAAAACAAGACAATCTGTGTTGATGTTTCATGATTTATAGCACAAAAAAGGTGTAATATCCATGTGGAAGTAAATTGGAGGGGAGATATATTTAAATAATTAAATATGGATTTAGGTTTTTCAATCATTTTATATTCACTTCCCAATTTTATTACCTTTTTAGTACTCCTAGGAGGTGTTAAGAGAAGTAAATTTTATAACCACAAGGGCAGAAGAAGTTGGATATAAGTAATATGCCTTGTCTGCATGAATGGTTAACTGAAGGTCACTATGTGGTATAAAATTTATTAATTCAAATATATTAAAATTCAGGTCTAGCAGACTAATCATTAATAACTGTGGAGATCTAAGGAACAGACCTGGCAATATATTTCAGGAAAAGAAGCTGCTGCAGATAGGCTCAGACCTGGCATATTCATCTAAGTGTACACACATAAAAATGTTAGCTCACGTGCCCTCAAATGTACCCTATGATCACTATGTAAGGGGTATTAACAGCTGTAGAGGGAAGTAGGATGAAAGGAAAAGCAGTGTCATCTATTTCATGTTGTGTGTGTGTGTGTGTGTGTTTTTATCACTCAAACTAGGGAGAAAAGAACAGGTAAGTAGAGGAATTGGAATCAGAACCTATGCCATTTATTTCCCTGACTTCTCAAATATGTCAATAGAGATGAAGTCCCAAAGGTATTTCCTGTGTATGTTACTAATTTGTTTAGACCATATGTATTATTGGTATAAAGAACTTCTAGAGAAGAACCTTGTTTTACAAAAATAAAAGTTTATACACATTTTTATAAAGTTACCCAGGGGTTTAGTACAGAGTCTAGTGCTTAGCACAATGCCTGTTACACAGTAGGCACATAACAGATGTTTGTTGACTGTATGAATGAGAGGAACTAACCACCCAGTGCCTGTCAAATGTAGAACTTAAACTCTAGTCCTGTGGATTCAAAATCAACTTGGTAGCTATAGTAAAGACCTATCAGCCTAGAAGTCATGGAAAAACCTGAAGGAAATCCAGGAAGCAGTGTGCTATGTAAGTCAAAACAAACTCCCAGCACTGCCCCCCCCCAAAAAAAATCTTTCTTTTCTTCCAAATTCATTCTTTGGACATCTAAGTAACATACCTATAAAGCAGAAATCTCTTATGAGACTGAACATTTTTTAATGGTTTTGATTTTATTTAGCTGTAGAATTAGCAAATTTTGCTTACATATTTTATTATTAATTTTTCAAAAAATATTTGAGTCCCTTCAGAAATTAAAAAAATACATAAACATTGTCCTTCTTAAAATGTGAATAAATTCATTTACCTAGCTTCAAAACGTGTTAAATAATAGGTAATATCAACTGAATGTTTTAAAGCAGTCATGTCAAACTCAAATAGAAATAAAGACCACTAAACCATGAATAAGGTATTTTTTGGATCACATACTGCCTTAGAATACTACATTTTAACATTATCTATGCTATTTTGAATTTTTATTAATTTTGTTAAACATTTTCCAATTATGTTTTAAATTGGCACAGGCACAATTCATTCCACGATGTTCCATGTTTGATACTTCTGATTTAAAATAAAGCTTTTTCATTATAATTTGATGTGTGAATGCATACATATATCCATTTATTTGTATACACATTTACACACACACACACACACATATATATACATACATATGCAGAGAAAGAGAAAACAGCCATAACCCTACTTAGTAATTTAAAGTATTTGTCTTCATTCATATGAATAACTCTAAGTACAATAGGAGATTGCAATGTCTAGAAACCTTGCTAGATATTCTTCAAGAGTTTCTAGAGCCAAAACAGTTCATCACCTGGAGATGAACATTCTGACAAAAACTCTCTACAATTTTAAGTAGGTCTTTGGACACAAGCCATAAAATTCGTACACAGACCCTTTCCATCTCAACAAAGCCTGCCAGAATTTAGAGATAGCTGGCACATATTTCAAGATTCATGGATTATTTTTTGTGCCAACATAAGGCAAGAGAGCACAAATTTAGGAGAAAATCAACATTCATTGTTTTTAAAATTAAACATCCATTATGAATTCAAAATTTAGTGATCTGGGCATCTGATATTGTATTAATGTTTACATTCAAATGCTTATCCTGAAAAAATTGGTTAACCTCATTATATGATCTACTTGCTAAAAGGAGAGAGGGCTGCTAAGGCATTATCAGGTTAGAATATTTATTTGTTTGTAAAATTTTATGAAGAGGTATGTTGATGGATTGTGAATAGCATTTACTCATAGCAGAATCAGTGAATTTTAAAGCTTCAAACTTGGAAAAGCTTTGTAAGATAACCAACAATGTAAAATCATCCCAGGGATATTCAAATTGGAAAATGGAAATTCTACAAATAAGAGAAAAGTAGAAAAGGTCAATAAAATAATAATAAATATAATGAGCAGTTTTCATCATTGAGGACACTGGAGCCATCCCATTTAGATTATGACAATAGAGACCAAGATGTGAGAATAGAGAAAGTAGAAAAAACACAAATAGAATGAAAATGGAAAAATGACACAGATTGACTCAAATATATAGAGGAGAGATCTGTGCTAGGGATGATACAATTTTGACGGTACTAAGGGACTAATGTAGAAAGTGGATCTGAAGAAAGGGAAGACAACAAAGGAATAGGGGAAATCATGAACCTTGTTAATATAAAAAAGACCAAGAGAACAATAATAGCTCCTGATCCTGTTTTCCATCTCTATATGAGAGTGATGAAACTTCAGAGAGGAGAGGTCTGTAAGGGCAAAAAGATAAAGATGATGAAATTTTAGTACAGACTAAACAACCTACAATACTTTAGAAAATGGCTTAGGTGAAGAAGAAGAAGAAGAAGAAGAAGAAGAAGAAGAAGAAGAAGAAGAAGAAGAAGAAGAAGAAGAAGAAGAAAATTGTGATCCAGTGACCCTGTATTCAGTAAAGAGACTATATTCTTATCATTGTTAAAAGATACTTATCTACATGAGGTACAGAGACACCCGGAAAATTTACCTACCTGATTTAGGACTAATTCCTGCCATCTAATGAAAAGTCCTTGGTTTAGAAAACTGAAGGAGAGATAGATGAAATAAAGGAGAGAATGACGAAAAGAGGAGCCCAGATGTTCCCCCAACTCATGGAATTGGGCCTCTGAGTGAGTCAAAGAGAAGAGGCCTTTACCTCTTTTGTTTTACTAACAGATCATCACTGGATAAAAAATCCCTGTAGCATTTCAACTGAAGAAAGCACAATATGACCTAAGTGATGCTTTTCAAAGAACATTCAAGGGAATCCATGCTATTGACCAATCCCTAAAAGATACTGTGGCTTGAGCAGAACCCAGTGGCAAAATGGTCTGCTTATCATTATGCAGTAGCAGCTTCCCAGTGGCACAACGACCTGCCAATCCTTGTCTTGTGACCAATGCTCAGCTGTCCAGTGAATGAGTGACCTGACCACACAAGTCTACTTAAACCTGTGTTCACTAGTCAATCAACCTGCCCAATCTAACAAAATAATATTGAGTCAGTAATGGAAAGAAAAAAAAAGACCTTTAATAAGCAAGCTGAGCAGCCTAATTAGCAGAAATACCATGTTCTACAAGAATTGAACCCAATAGATTAGAGGAAAAACTTGCACAGTATTGATATAAAAATCTATAGCAAATGTCATAAGAACCCTCCAGACTTACCTTCATGTGTCCTTCAATACCATGGTATTTTCACATTCACTCCCACTTCCCCCCAACCCTGCCCCTGACCCCAATGAACTCCATATGTATTGGTGAGAGAATGGTCCCTAGATTTTTGAGAGAAAAGTTATGAAAATATTTTATTTATATATTATTTAAGTGTTTTTCTGAAGAATTTAATCCATTGATTGTTTATAGGAAGCACACTCATGATGATTTTGTGAATGTATCAGGAGCATAGCCACCTGTAGGGTCATGCCAAGAAATCTAGAAATGACACCAGTCAGTAACCTGGGGAGCCAATATTGTCATGTACTGGTGTACTTTGGAGGAGTGAGCCCAGAAGGAAGGCTTACATAGATGAAATTTTTATTACAGTTATCTATTCCCAAACTGAAGGAATCAGCAAGATTTTTCAAATGGTATTTGACAATTTATCATGTCTTTGCTCAGGAAAACAGGCTCAGGAGGCTCTAAAATTTCTACCCTTGGATCCACATTGTCTGCTTGGTATAGACCTCACATTGTTCACTATAGTAGTCTGGTTCTGTCCCTCATACTTTTTTTTAAATTCTATTCATTTTACTCTGAACTTAGGAAATAAAACAAGCATTTCTCTAACATAGAAGATACAAAATGATGATTGCCAATGAAACAGCAGTTATATTATATACTAATTGCTATTTCTTTTAAGTATATAATGAAGTTATCATTGAACTTTCTTTTTTTCCCTATTTTTCTTCTCCCCCAAGTTATCTTCCTGCCAGTCATTCTACCTTTCCATCTGCATACTCTCTGCCCCATCACCTCTGTTTTCTTGTGCAGAAGCAATAACCAAATATTGTTTCCACTCAAAATAGAGGATTATTCTTCCCCCTTATTGCACTATTGCCCATCCCTATTACTTTGCAAAGAAAAGTAGCCTTCCCAGGCCACATCTCACCAATATTTATCATTACCACTCAGAATATTAAGCTCCTTGAAGAGCTCTGACTTTGGTTTTGGAGTGGCAACCCCAATACTTAACACATTACTTGGTACAAAATAAGACCTTAAAATTGATTTAAAAATTCATTCAGTCAGTAATTTCACAATAAACTGGAAAAAAATACATGTATCATCTCATTGTGTTTATTGCTTTTTGATGATGAAAAAACATTTAATTAAATGGAACAAAATGGCTTTATAGGCCATTTTACAAAAATATAAATGATGTTTCCCAATCATACGTCAAAGTTATTTAAGATATAAATATAGAAATAATCCTACTGAATTATTGTCTTGTACTAAATATTATGGGGAAACTAGGTAGTGTGCTTGTTATGCCCTGGAGCCAGGAGAAACTGAGTTCAAATCTAGTATAAGACCCTTGACATTTACTGGCTGTGTGACCCTGGGTAATTCACTTAACCTCAATTACCTTGTCCCCAAATAAAACAAACATCAGTTGAGGTATAAATGAAACCTGCTGCAGTGTTAAAGGATCAAAGTCCTGATTAAAGATGGATTTTCTATTAATATAAAATGTTCCAGATGATCCTCCTTGTGGAAGAGATATAATGATCACTTAAAGTAGTTCATCCTGTCTATTCACACAGAAAAGACCAAGTGGATAAAGAGTGTCCTCTGTTTGCATATTTCATCAAGCATTTATATGGACACCATAAAGAACTTGTCCATCCATCTCTGGGATAGTAAATAGATATGGATAATGAGTTAGACCTATAGTTAAACTGAGAGGTGAAAGAGGGGGTTATGTTTCTTTTGGAAACTAGTATTTGCTCATATTTCTCATTTTCAAGAAGCAGAAAAATAATTGTGCTCTAAGAAATTTTTTTTTCCTTTTAATATACTAACAATGATTTCTTTTATTAAATTTTGTTAATAGTTATGCTCTCTCAACCTAAAATCTTATTATACTTGATAAACTTCATTCATTAAAAAAAATACTATTCTAAGAAAAACTGCACACTAGAGAAAATAACACTCATATGACAGGGATTAGAAAAATTAAGTTCTTCAAAAGTTTCTTCTCCCTTATTGGAAAACTTCTTCCATTAAAAAACAGCTGCTTCCAATTTCCAATTAAATCATAATATAATACAAATGTCAGAGAAGTGACAGCATAAAGAATCTTAAGATTTTCAAAGTGCAAAAGCATAGCTAATAAATAATAGTGACAATTCTGCTACACTGCTAGGCTGCAGCCCCTGATGTTCTTTCTTTGTACACATGTTCCTAAATATGTAACAAACTTAACAGAACACTGTGAAAAAAGGACTTTAAATTTCACCCCTAACAAATATTCTTTGAATTAATTGGCTAATTTTCACTAAAGACTATTATCAGTATCTCACTGTGATACAGAATTGACCCTAACGTCTTGCAGTGTATGTTTAAGGAGCACAATGTCCACACAGTCCAAACATGTTGGAAAATCTTGGCATATGGCATTCTTTGGCTAAACATTTTTTTCTTTGTCTTTGTTTGAGGAGGGGATTAGCAGATGGAGAAGATAAGAAAATGGTGAAATAAGTGTGATGTAGAACAGTGCATCAATAAAGCATTAAAAGTGCTTTAACAATAAGTGAGATATAGAATGGTAGCATGGGATGAAAATAAGAGTACTGGCTCCATTCAGAGGTTGCTGTTCCTTTGTTTCACTCATGTCCAACTCATCATGACCACATTTTGGGGACGTTATTGGCAAAGACACTGTAGTCATCTGTTAATTCCTTCTCCATTTCATTTTACAGATGAGGAACTGAGGCAAATAGGGTAAAGTCACTCACCTAGGGTCATAGAGCTAATAAATATCAGAGGTCAGATTACAATTCATGAAGATATTTTTCCTGATTACAAGCCCAATGCTTTGCCCACTTCACCACTCAGCCACCCCTTGTTCCCCCTAGCCTTCAGGTCAGTGGACTATAGCTAAATCCTAATCCTGTAAATTTCTACTGTTTTGACATCATTCAAGGCATTTAACTTCTGTCAAACTCGGTTTCCTTGAGCAAAATGTGGGCATTGGACTAGATGGACTCTAAAATCCTTTTCACGTACACATCTATGGACCTACAATTTTAAACCAGTTTCATTTAGTTCACAGGAAGTCATCTTTAGGTATTTAGCTTCAATATGTTGAATTTTATTCACAGCAATTCACAGAAATTTGTCTATTGAAGTGTGAAGGGTATATGAATTGTTCCATTGAAGAACGTTCCCAGGCTGATGAATTCTTGAATTATCTAAGCAATTTTTTCACAACTTTTTTTAATAACCTGAAACTATATTCTAATTTTTGATGCTACAGTAAAAGGTTACTTTATTTTAAAAAAAATTACAGTAAAAAACTCCCTATGAAATGTTTCCTTCAAGTTTGCTAGTTGACTTTAGGAATGAATTATAAAGAGAAGTTGGTTTGCTTTCCATACAATGACACCTGCAACTAGTACCTTCTAATAAAACATGCAAAACCACTGAGCAAAGAATCTCTTAGAACTATGTGTTTCTCAATAGATGACATATCAAATTTGATGAATAATTTGAATACAGGAAAATAAACTACAAAGGATGAGGAATGAGAGATACACATGTATCTCAAGTGTGGAAGGAAGATAATTTTAGTTGCTATGCCTTCAAACAAGCATGATCTTCAAATAACTGTGCTTTGAACAGAGAGGGAAATCCAAAAGAATTGCTCTGTGACATATAGTAATGACTTCTCGGTACATCATTATAAAGCCACAATAGTTTTGGAATCAAAACCCAGAAATGTGTTGGCTAATTGATGTGTACACAGCTAGACTGTGTGTCATGTATGGTATATTCATCTGTTCAGTAAATACATCTCTTCCATGTAGCACTCTCTTTTTGTTTCTAAGTTAGTCATAGAATTTCAAATTGTACCCCAGGGTCTCACTGCTAGTATTCTCATTTCTAAAAAAATGCTCCATCCTCAACTTTAATGCCATAGCTTCAATTCTAAAAAACTTCTCATCCCTCAAGCTACTACATGGAATGTTTGTTTTTTGAAGCATTCTTGGAAGATTTATGTTTTAAAATAATTTTAGTCCTGTATAGAAAAAAATCAAAAATGAAAGAATGAAAATATTACATGATTTAAAGACAATAATCATTATCAGATTGAAATAAATTAACAGCCTTCTTGGAATTCAAAGATCTAAATAAATAATAAAATTTTAGTCAATATATTTTTTTAATTAAAATGTTTTTTAAAAGAGAGAGATAGGAAGAAGAAAACACATAGTGGAATATCTGAATTAATGAGGAAATATTTTAAAACTATATAAAATCACAGTAGCAAATGCAGTAAATGCACTTAAAAACAGTATGAAGTATGAGAATTAATGTAATATGAATGATTTCAAAGAATATAAAACAGCCTACCTCAAATACCTACAAAATATGACTCTAAACAAATTTTAGTGCTACAGAATCCACAATATGACAGAGAGAAACTTATCTCCCACTGAAGGTAGCCCATAAGGTGGACAGGAAGGGTCCATCTCAGAGTTCTGGGTGCAGAGCTCAACCCCACATGAGCCTGTGCTTTTAGCCCAAGGACAGCCCTAACCAACAGTAGCTAGAGTGGACTTTGGGAGAGTGGTTCACCAGTAGTTGTGGTGGTTTCTAGAATTATCAACCCATAAATGGCAAAGACAAAGTAAAAGGTCAGTGAAGAACTCTGTTGGAACTGAGGGGGAGAACAGTTCCACTCTTGTCCCCAGAGAAAGAAGTGGCAGTATATGGTGACTATGTAGCCTCCATGGGGCTGCTTCCGAGCTTCTGGCCTGCAGATTGTAGGGGGACTAAGCAACCATTCAGAGGGCAATCATTCTTGCTTTAACTTGCTTGGATCTGGATCATGGTCTTGGGTGGAGGTCCTGGGGTGTGTGACGAGAAAGCCATAATGTGTGTGGGGCTGCAGACAGGCCACCCTACTAATAGCTCTGGCATAGCTCTGGTGAAATAGCTCTGGTTAAAACCCCAAAATTTGAGACAAAGCTCTCCTCTCTGGAAGCAGAATTCTACTCTTGCAAAGAGCTCAAGGGTCAAATAACTGGCTGGCAATATGAGCAAGCACAGGAATCACAGACGATTCTGTGGGGGGACAAAAAGGATCAAAGCATGGAGTGGGAGGGGGTATTCATTGGGATTGCTGTTTTGGGGTGGGGGTAGGGGAAAGTTGGGGAGAAAATTTGTAACTCAAAACCTTGTGGAAATGAATATTGTTAACTAAAAATAAACAAATAATTTTTAAAAACTAAAATAGACTTTCAAACTTATGATAAAACCTCTTGACTGTCCCAAATGAAGTGGGAGTACATTTATTTTTAAATGTGCATAAATTTCCCTATATATACACATTCAGAAAGGATAATATAGAAAACCTATTAGAACTAGTTAAATTAAAACCATCAAAAATAAAAAAACAATGATAGAAAAGATGTGGAGTAGGTATGTTAATTAATGACTTATGTAAGTACCAAATTAGAGTCTTTTAAAAAGAAAAATCAAACTTAAAAAAAATAATAATAACCTTCAATTCAATAATCCAATTGTTGGAAACATACCATGTAAATTCTAGCAAAATCAAAACAAAAATAATAGATCAAAATAATGATCTGTTTAAAGGGTCATGATATTTGGGGAAACAAACAAAAAGAAAATAAAACTTTGGACATCTTCAAGTGACTTAAATAAGGCAATGGTTTGCTAAATTACCTTAATAAAATGGAATACTAAAATATAATTAAAAGTGAAAAGTATGAGTATTAAGAAGAAATCTAGAAAGAACTTACTGAAACATGCAGTAAACACACACACACACACACACACATACACACACTGAGGAGTTCACATTGACTACAGCTATAAAAGAGGGACACTAAATCAAAAGAATGGAAAATGTATTCTGATGACCACTTACAATTATGAAAGAAATACTGCTTGATACTTTATGCAGTAAAATGTATATATTCAAATGTAAATAGTTTCTTTAAAACGTTTTATCTTCAGTGTCAATTTTTTAAAAAAACATTTCATTAAAAAAATGTTTTGCATTGAGTAATAATCGAAGATTAGTCTTCACTGGATATGTGTGGACTTGGGCAAACTTACTGACCTAAGCTTTCCCCAATACAGACTATGCTGTGCCCTTATTAAAAATTTAAATTCTCACCTTTGGAAAATTCACCCTCTGCCACCTTACAATCATTTGTTCTCAGAGATTTAAGTATGTATGTATGTATGTATGTACATATGTGTTTGTATCTGAATTCAAACATCCAGGTTTTAGTGAAGGTTTTGTGGACCAATAAATATGCATTGTGTATTGCTATCAGTTGATGTGTTTGTAAATGGGAATCACTGGATTTACTGAATTTAAAGTCCCTTTAAGATCTCATAATTGTCTTCCTCATTATAAAATGATTGTGAATTAAAGAGAAATCATTGGACTTTTAATGTTTATATTAATGAAGGATTTTAAAAGTATTTTTTGTCTGTTAGAGAGTTCATGGTATTAAATACTTGCAAAAAATAAAACCCTGTTTATAACCAGAAATAGATACTTGCTACCAGGATGACTGTAGCACCTAGGTGTTAAGTGACTCACTTTTCAGTGGCAGAGATGGGAGCTGAATCCCGGATGTTCCAAGGACAGAATAATAACTGATTGATTGATCCCATGTTTCCACTCCATAATCATTAGGAGGAGCAGAAATAACTTTCTAGAGGAGATAGTTCATGAATTCCAAAGATAAAGATTATATCATCTCCAGTACTTCTTTCCAAATATTAACAAAAATGATCAAAAGATATACACTTGGCATCTAAAATGCCATTAATGTTAAATGATATAAGAATTAGCAGTAGGTTGTGGTGGCTTAGAGCAATAATCTTTGCTCCATCAGGGGCAGATATTTGAGGATTTCTTGAGCTTGTGAGCACTAGGCTGCAGTAGACTAAGTCATTGGGTATCCAACAAAATCCGCATTAGTGTGGTGAGACCCCAATAGTGGTGCTCCATTAGACTGCCTAAAGAAGGATGACATGAATAGAGTCAAAAATAACATAGGTCAAAGCTCCCCTGTTTGTCAGTTGCAGAACCGGCCCATAAGTGGCTATTGCTCATCTAGCCATGGTAAAAGAGAGACACATATTCTCAAAAAATTACATACATACATAAATATATTCACATATTCATACAGACAAATTCATATCTACACTTAAATATATTGCAGCATGGAGGAGTTGAAGAAGTTGATAGACAACTAATCTTGGAATCAGGAATATCTAGGTTCAAATCAGCCATCTATTTCATATTGGCTGTGTAATCCTGGGTAAATCATATAACCTCTCAGTGCCAAGTCAACTGTCTCAGACAATGTTTCATAATGCAGACCTGCATTTCCAGAGAATGCATTCCTCACTAAGAGTTTCCTACATCACTAAAACCACAAGTTTAGACCAATATATTGATAGGACAGGGTCAATCAATAAACATTTTTCAAGTGCCAGTTATGTACAGAGAACTTTGTTGAGAACTGAGGATATGAAAAGAGGCAAAAGAAAGTCCTTTCCATCAAAGAGCTTAAAATTGAATGGGGAAGAAAACATGGAAAGAAAGTACATGCAAGATAAATGGGCAAAAAGTAACAGGGGAAGGCACTAGAATTAAGAGAGGGTTTGGGGAAGGCTTCCTGTAGAAAGTGGGATATTGTTTTGGGACATAAAAGAAATCAGCGATGTCAGTCCTCAGAGCACCCATCCACCCATACCCATATTCATACACATGAATTTTCATTAAATGTGTGTATACATATGTGTGTGTACACATATACAAATATCATGAAAAATGCAATTTGATGTAACTCTTTTACACAAACATCCTTTCAAAAAAAAAAACTTTTCCTCTGGCTTAGGCAGAAACTCACCTGACCAAATTAGTCAACAAGAAGTGTGAAACCAGAGGTAAACCACACACACACTGGAGTGCTTTCCGCACATGCCATGCATTTCACTGTCATTGTTGGTGCATTCAAGTGGCTGACCAGCTGGGAGTGATGGACCTCAGATCAATACAATATCACATACTCCAGGGAGACGTTGCAATTACTGGCTTAGAAAGCACTCTAGCGAAACTTCAATATTAAGTCAATGCTCTAAATGCCTCTATTTTGATCCATGTTATGCCAGCCAAAATGAAGAAAGATATTTTAAGATGCTTCTGAAGACAGGTTAATGTGTATGTATGGGGCTTGCTACTATCAAAGATGTAAAAACTGAGGAAGTAAGACAGCCAGTTCTAAAGCTACTTTTCATGAAGCAATATTTAAAGCATTAAAGGAAAATGATGTAAAGTATTTTAGATGCAACAGAGTGCTAATGTGAATCCCTCTCCATTTCATTCTATTGCAAAAGAAGTGGAGATGCACTGATTATTATGGCCACTCTGACTGCATTGAATACTGCAGGAGATAACTATGGTGATTTACAATTATATGTAGGCCAATAAACTCTCTTTTCTATCTTCTCTATATTATGTGTATGTATGTGCGTGTATGATGTTTCTTCATGTAGTTGTAAAACATATCTACACATCTATATGTGTGTATACATATATGAGAGGTTTATTAAGGACCCCTACTCACCTGAGTCTCCCTATCGGTATTTGTCAAGTTCTAAAAAAATTCATCCTTGTGGAGCACCAGTTTATTTTAATTAACTCATCGACTCTTGTGTAGCTGTTTTTTTATCATTACCTTCCAAGTCATCACAAAAGGGAATAATTCTATTTTAAAATGAATAATACAGATGCAATAAGGATTCATGTATACTCATCACAAAATGTTGAAATACATTATAGAACATTTTATTTTCAGGAAAAATGTCACCTGCATTATAATAAATACTATGCTTAACACTTTATGTTCACTAACAGATGACTTTTTGCAAAATTTTAGGTGAAAATGGAAAGAAATCAAGCCAAATTGGAATCCCAATACTGACAAAAGCAAGAAAAGGATGTTATGAGTTTTCTGTTTAAGATTCAGAATGTACTCATCGTTTTCTATTGGCACAAAATTCCAGAATTAGCCAATTGTGAGTGATTTGATTTCTTTAAACACATTTGACCCACTAATTTTTATATTAGAAAGATAAAAAAGATATTAAAAAATTGAAATATTTTCAAACACTTTCCTGGTAAATATAATTTTGGAACCTGATCCAGTACCTGGAATACAGGTAAGGAAGTACTACTTTTAGGTAAAGGAAATCTCTCTCTTTCTCTCTCTCTCTCTCTCTCTCTCTCTCTCTCTCTCTCTCTCTCTCTCTCTCTCTCTTTCTCTCTCCCCACAACATACACACATACACACACATGGACACATGGATACATACACACATGTATGTGTGTGTATATACATATATTCTTTTTTCTATATAGGTTTTTGCAAAATGTGTTTTCTATGAACCCTAAAAGAAATCTGGAATATCTTTTAATGAAAATAATG
>CM053601.1:53839740-53856165 GCA_028646575.1 Pseudocheirus occidentalis
AGGCAAGGGATAACTGTTACAACTTTACTTTCATTTACTCTAATCGAATCTGGCTTAGGAAAGAAATGGCATAAACTCTAAAATGGGCATCATGCCACACCAGAGAGTAGGGAGCATGAGGATGAGAGGGGGTGATGACGGAGGGGAGGGCAGGGTCTGGGGGAGGGATGCTGGATGCTCACACTTCAATAAAGGGACAGGGACAGGGTAGAGAACAGAACAAGGTGGGGAGGGATAGGAAGGAGGGACATATGATGTCACAATATGTCCACTATGAAGATGTCTGGTATAATCACACCTACACAGCCTGTATTGAATTGGTTGTCATTCAAGCCGGGGTGGGTGACAAGGGAGGAACTGGAAGAATCTAGAATTTAATGCTCTGCAATACCTGCAACTAGGAATCAAGATATACAGGGGCTGGGATAGGGAGACCCTCCCTGCCCTACCAGAAAGTTAGAGAGCAGACCAGGGGAGGGGCTCCACAGTGGGATCACTGTTTTGGGGGTGGGGTAGGGAAAAGACGGGAAGAAAATTTGTAACTCAAAAATCTCATGACAATGAACAATGTAAACAAGAAAACAAAAAAATTTATTACATTAAAAAAAAGAAAGTTAGATGGGATAAAATAGTGTTTCATTTTCTATAATCAAGAAATTAAAAGAGAAACATACATTTATCATCTGCAATGTTCTAGATTAGTAGCAGCATGGAATACTTTATAGAGATGATCATAGTATCTAGAGCTAGAAAAGGCCTCAAAGGCCATCTATTCCAAACTTTTTTTTTACAGATAAGAAAACTGAGATCAAGGAAGGTGACATGATGTACTCTATGTCAGACAGATAATAAAGAGAGGATGTAGGATTTGAACCCAGGAAATCTAAGTGGAGAGCTAGTTCCTTCTACCTCCACATTCAGAGAACTCGGTTAAGTCTGCCCATTCCATGCCCAATGCATATCAATTGAGTGACCTTGGGTTTCACATTCCAGGTAAATCCATAGCCTCCCATGAATATTTACTCATTGATTAAGATAGCCTAGGTAGTAATGGGATACTGTTGTGCTATAAAAAATTCTGAGTAGGAAGGCTTCAGAAAAACCTGTAAAGACTTACAGAAACTGATGCTGAGTGAAGGGAGCAGAACCAGGAGAACATTGTACACAGTTACAACCAGATTGTGTGATGACTAACTTTGAAACACTTGGCCCTTCTCAGTGATGTAAGATTCTAAAACAACTCTAAAAAGCTCATTTCTTGAAAATGCTATCAACACCCGGAGAAAGAATTATGGAGTCTGAATGTAGGTCAAAGAATACTATTTGCTCTCTTTTGTTTTGTTTCTTCTTTTTCACAATTTATTCCATTGGATTATAACACTTTGCAACATTTCTAATGGGAAAATGTGTTTAATGAGAATGTATATATAGAACCTGTACCACGTTTCATGCCATCTTGGGCAGTGGGGAGTAGAGGAAGAGGAAGAAAATTTGGAACTCAAAACTTTGTGGACTGAATGCTATAAACCCCCCCCACCACCAAAAATAAGTTTTTTTTTAAAGATAATCCAGGTAAAAGAAATGCTATCGGAGGACATAATCTTTACAAAGTTACCCCATACAGAAAATTTGAATGGGATGATTTTCTTAGGACTTGACATATCCTGTGTCAGGTAGAATTTCAGTATCATTCTATGGGATTTCTTGTCAGTGTAGTGGCCTATGTTTGAGCTAAAGCATGAATGAAAGCCATTTCTCATTCCTTGGAGGAATCTATACCTAAAATATATTTTCGGTGAATCCAATTATCAACTAAAGTTTCTAGGAATTTCCTCAATTTCAGTCAACAATTTGAGAAGCATTTATTAAACACCTCTTATGTACCAGGCATTGTGCTAAGCGTATCTCTCTGTAAGTAATGGATTATTTAGCATCAATAGTCCTGCTCAGTACAGACATGGGCAGATTTCATTTTATCTAATATTGACAGAGCATTTGGATCCATTTTTATTGATTATGACCAGAAGCCTGTTCATACTAGCAAATTGTTTTTTGGAATGGAAATCTATCTTCTTATACCCCCAAACCACACAGCAACAGTTGAGTCCAGGAGCAGCTATCTGTGAATGGCAATTTTCCTTTTTTTAGATGGTTTGAAAGGGTGTTTTAAGTTCTCATTGAAATTAATTCATCCTTAGAAAACATGTGGTTCTCAAATATTTACTGATTAAACTGTTTTCCTGTAATTCCTTCTGAACATTTAGGTTTCCTTCCCGAATCCCAGGTGCTTGTAAAAAATACTTTTGCTATTAAAAAAACAAAACAACAACAAAAAAAGCAGAGTCAAGTGATGGTGACCTTTAGACATATCAACTGATTCTGTGATTGTCACCCTGTCTCACAAGTTAGCAGTGGCAATAATTGAACTAGTGTGACCATCAAAACTCTAAATGTTGTAGTAGATTGAAATCTGGGCAGTGACGATCTTTCTGTCAGAGTAGAAATAAAGGAATATCCTATTAACAGTAGGGTCAAACAAAAAGCTTACAACCCTCCAGAGTGCAGCCTGAATTAGATAAAAATATAATTTGGGAATGTTTCACAAAGTAAATAAAAGTACAATAAAACAGATAAAGTTACATTTGTAACCTCAATTTGCAGCACATAGGCATCTTATATACAGATTAATGACCTCTGTTTTCATTTGAGATTCACATCTAAATCCTAGAATAGATTGTCATAGCTTTAGGCAGTAGATTTTGTTTTCCTGATACAATAATTCTCATGATACATACATCAGAGATTAGTACTTTCTGAGTGCCACAGGTACAAAGAATATGGGATAGAGGAGGAAGCAGATATGAAAGAGTTCTTCTCTATTCTAACCAGCAGAATTTCATAATTGCAAAAATAGGTGAAGGGAGTAAGTAAGGAACAACTGCCAAGAAGATCAAGTTTGACAAATGGGCCAAAGATTTAGGAGTTTTACATATTATTATTATATATTTAAGCATGGAGATGGCTCCAGTCTTTGTGGATACGAATGACAATAAATGACCAAATAATTTTATTGTATACACGGATGAGAATTGTAATGGTAATGGAATCTGAAGATCCCCTTGTATTCACTTGGTTTTGGGGTTGTGTTAAAACCCAAAGATTGTGAATCCCACTTGTGGGATGGACTTGTTGATGTGAAGAGAGGGGGCTGAAATGGGAGGAGCTGCTTCTGTGGATAGAGAGGCTGAAGCAGAGAGAGGCCAGAAGAACTTTTGGGTGAAGCATCATGGAGAGAGAGAGAGGGAGAGAGAGAGAGAGAGAGAGAGAGAGAGAGAGAGAGAGAGAGAGAGAGAGAGAGAGAGAGAGAGAGAGAGAGAGAGAGAGAGAGAGAGAGAGAGAGAGAATTATTGCCGGTGAAAGCCACCCATACAGCTGAGAGCCAGTTGGAGATGCCCAGGACTTTTGAGAACTGCTATTCTGAGCTGCCTAGAATTTTGGAGGCATGACTGGTGCTGGAATTTTTTCTGTCTGTTTTGATGTTACTTTGCCAGATTTGTCTGCTGGTAAAGAACAGTGCTATTGTTGCAGAAGTCCTGGATTTTCCACATCTTTTAGTTCTCTCTCACCCCAGATCATGGCACACAAAGTTTCTTTCACTAAACTCCAGTGGCTCCCAATTACCTCCAGGATCAAAATATTTAGGGGTCACTTGACTTTTAAATCCCTTTTTAACCTGAACCCTCCCTAAATTTCTAACCTATTTATATCTTGCTCCCCTCCACATACTGACATTCAGTGATATTGATCTCTTGACAACTCATTGACCACGCCACTCGTTCCATGGTGTGTACTGAATGAACATTTGTTCACTGACTTTGATTTTCATATCTGGAATTATCTCCTTCTTTTTACTATCTTTTGGCTTCATTCAAGCCCCATCTAAAATCCCACTTTCTGTAAGAAGGCTTTCAGTCTTCTCTGTAATTATAGTGCCTTCTCTCTAAAATTAACTGCAATTATCTCTGCCCTTGTCTCCTCTTGTCTTCTCTTCTCTAATATAATGTCATGTACTATAATGTAATATAACATAATATAATGTGTTATGATATGATGCAATATAATATAACCAACATAACATAATATAACACAACAGAATGAAACATAGCATAGCGTAGCATAGCATAGCGTGGCATAACATAACATAACATAACATAACACATAACATAACAACATAACATAACATAACAACATAACATAACATGACATGACATGACATGACATAATATAACATATATAATTATTTTTGGATTTTTTTCTTCCATTGCACTGTGAATACCTGAAGAGCATGTACCCCTTCTCCCTTCACTGTCTTTATATTTCCAAAGCTTAACTTGGTGCCTGACACATAGTAGGTAATTAATAAATTATTGTTGATATAATATGAATCCTTTACTTCTCAAGTCTGTGTAGTAAATATTTGGATTAGTATTGATTTATTGATTTTGTTCACTAGTCATTTATGGTATTGGCAGCAGCAGCAGCAACAGCAGTGGTAGTAGTAGTAGTAGTAGTAGCAATAGCAGTAGCAGTAGCAGTAGCAGTAGTAGTAGTAGTAGGAGTAGGAGTAGTAGGAGTAGGAGTAGTAGTAGTTGTAGTAGTATGTACCATGATACATGTATAACCCTACACTTATGCCCTTAATTTTTTTAAAGGCTAATAGAATACATAATGGAAAGATCATCTATGGAATTTTTATGAAAATACATGATCAAATTTTCTGCATGTTGAATTTTTGCTATGAATGTGACTTCTTGAGGGCAAGGAATGTGATTTTACCTTTCTTCGTAGCCTCCATGCTTGGCATAATACTTGGTAAATATAAATGGTACTTGACTAACAGAGAATTTCAAATCAGGGAGCCTCCAAGAGGTACATATAGATGAGAATTTAATAAAGCAAGTAGTTGTGAGAAGCACTAATAGAAGGAAAACTACTTAAAAAAGAAAACAACCTTCCACGTATTGAAATATGGGCATACCAGGCATTGATAGCTTACAAACAAATTCTGTGCTTGCTTTCATGTCACTTCTATAAGAAAACACAATTGGCTCAAAATCACTCTACATAATTAGACATAATCAATTTTTACTCTCCCATAGCATGAGGAATGGATTATAAACAGGGACCTCTGAAACTGCTATTTGATTTTTTGATGAGAGAAAACTGTATGCTACACACATTTCCTCTGACCCCATCCAACTTATGCAGAGTATATTTCTTACATTAGTATGTTTTACCTTGTTTTGCAGTTATTTTAAATGTGTACATTTCCTATCTTTTCAATCAGATGGTAAGATCCTAGAAGAAAGGGGCTTGTCTCATGTCTTTGAATCCCTCACCATGATAAGCATATATTGGATATTTAGAAAATGTTTGTTGATACTGCTGATAAAAAGACAAGCAAACAAATACACAAAAGCCACTTTGCATCAGCATGAAAAAAATCAATGTCTTTAGCTTTTAAAATAGCGCTCCATTTCCTATCATGGTGTTCTGAACACTCTAGGTGCCTATTACATGTATATGGATTTGATTTTATCAAATTACAAAGCAGTACATCAAAAAATGGAATTAATCCCCTACCGCTAAGTATGAGAACTAAGAAATCAAATTAAATGGAATTTAACATTAGACTTTGTTAGGCTTATTTTATGTAGCCCATGAAATTTGGTCTTTGGAGAGAGGCCATCACTTAGAGAAAGAATAAAATGAAACATTGGTTTTGGCACCAAAGCAAATAATGGGACAGTTATATCCCACAATATCAGAATGTGTCGTGGGTTTATTTTTTATAACATGGAATAAAAACCAATTGGGGCAATTGAAAGTCTCCAGAAAAAATTATTTATGCCTATCAATACATTCAATATTTAAAATTTCTAAGTCTTACATTTGAATATAAGTTGGCATTGAATATTGATATGTAAAGTAACAGACATTTGCTATATGAGTATATTTAATATATTTTTCCTACATAAGGTATGTATTAATTGAACTGCCCAGTTTAGGAAGTACACATGGGGATCAACCTTCATGGGAGCTACCACAAGGAGCAGATTAGAGAAATTCCTCTGATTTCCCTTGTTGCTTTTCACATTTATTATGTATACATTTTAAATATATCTATCTTTTTAGAAGTTGCTTCTGATCAAGGAACATGATTTTTGTCTTTTTATCATACACAGCACAAAGTTCGTGGTGCTTAATAAATGCTCTTTTGAATTACACTAAATAACTAGTTCTTTTTTTATCATAGACTGGAAACAAGTTTATGATTTGTGTTTCAACTATATAGGTAGTTGTGTCTCAGAAAATCCGCATAGGTTTACTGCCTTAGGGAAAGATATAAAGTGAGACCATGTTGGCATACCCACAATGAAATAGTATTGGAGTGCTTTTATTTATTTATTTTTGGTGGATTTTGATAGTATCTGGTTTGTTTTATGGATTGCATGTGGGTATATATAGAAAGGGAAGTGAATCATGTCAGGGAAAAGCAAACTTGTAGTTTACCCCTTAAGCAGGATTTTAAAAGACATTTTTCATTCTTTTCAGATAATGTGTGTGTGACAATATAGAATCTGGAATAGGTTTTTAAAACCAGCTAAAATGTCTTTCCCATATAGACTTGCCCAGAGCAAGAATAAATGTTATAGAACTATAAGAAGTATTTTCAAACACTTATTTTTCCTCAAATAGACCTGTCCTGGAGGTATGGATGCAGTTGCAGATGTATATACAGTTTCATTTTGATTGAAACAATATGGAGCAGATTCTTCTCCTGAGAATGTCAAGACCAATTCTCTAGTGGAGTCCCACAGATGATAATCTCGTTTTTTTCCACATTCAAGAACTTAGTAGTATTTCAAGTCCATAGGCATTAAAATAGTGTTTTCAAAGTTAACAAATAACAAAGTTAAATCTCTACAACACTTTTTTAAAATTTTATTTTCTACTCCCTCAAAATTGAATTCAAAATTTCCACATTCACCTCTTTTTCCATGTTCTAGCCTTTTAAGAGCTCTGGTATTTTTAGAGAATGCTTTTTTTAGACTCCTTAGTATTTTTTACCCAGAATAGACTTACCCTCTCAGTTTTCAAAACAGTTCATTATTTGTTCACAACTAAACAGACAAAAGCAAATTTTGAAGTAGAAATTTCAATAAATGTTTATACATGGAATGTGACCTAGTGACAAATTACATGACATATTAAGTGTTTATAACGATGGACACTGGAATAATTTGTAGCTAACGAATAGAGAGATTATAAACAGAAGTTTGAGAAGGATATATACTTTAAATTATTTTTTCAGATTCCCACCTCAATCCTTTTTAGGATCTTTCACCTAACTGAGTTTTTTCGTCACGACTCAAGGACATTTTAATACACATTGGTGTGTCTATTAAGTAATGAACACATACTGTATTGTTGTTCATATGATATTCCCATTGAGACTAATGATCTGCTTTGAAAAAAAATAAGATTCCTTCTCATTTTTGTCTTCCCTTGTTTTTTTGGGTTTTTTTGGTTTTTTTTTTTCTCTTCTACACTCATATGTTTATGTGCTTTTGCCATCCTTTCCAAGATGGAGCTACTTGATTTGACTATTTATTTAAGATGTTATCCTATAAATTCCAAGATGAATTCTCAACAAATAATGATTTCATTCTTTGAACTCACTCAGGAATTTATATACAAGAAAGATGGCAGATAAAGATGTTTTAGAAAGTCCAAGGGTCATTAAAAAGTCTCTAAATTTCTACTTAAATAAAATCCCAATATAGGAAGCTGAGAGAACAGAAGTGATAAGGATAATCTAAAAATAGCAGAAAATAAGAAAACATCTGATTTATATTTGGATTTTTTCATATTTATAATTAAATATATATGATAGTCCAAGGACAGAGATTTAAAAGGAATGTTGAGTTTTCAAAGAAGGAAAAAGAAGACTTAGGCAGATGGTTTATTTGAGATTAAAGAGTCTACTATTCCAAAAAAATAAAGAAGTGTAAATATTAAACATAGCCATTTATGTCCAGGACATTTTCTCCCCAAAAGGATATGCTGAATTTCTCTGATGTGGCTTGCTTGTTATCCTGCTAGGAGAGCATGAAAAGCGCAAATAGATAAACATGGTTTAAAGGCCATAGCTATGAAGCAGAATGTATACAGAGAACAAAGAAAAGAGCAGTTCAGGGAATTTCTATGGGCTGAAGCCAGAGATGTTACTGAGACAGTTCAGGTAGCTTCATGAAGAGCATTTTTGATCTGGAACCAAGAGGTAGTTTTGGGACCCAGACCAAAAAGCATCTTGCTTCTCCAGTGACCAAAGGAGATAAAAGAAACTACTCTGCTTTTGGACTATGGTGAAAATATGGGCAAAGAAACAATACAGGAAATTACCCCAGAGGTGAGGACTGCCTGAAGTGATTGAAATAGGGAGTCCCTAGAAGAGATTGAGTAGTTCATTAAAATAAATCCCAATAAACAGAACACATTCAGAAGATAAATATTATGCAACTGTGCACCTGTACATGTTCTCTAGATATAGTCTGTGTCCTGAGATTTTCTCACATTAGAGTAAAATGGCTTCTTCATCTTAAAATGGCAAACCCCATATAATCTGTTGCCATATATGTTACTATAGGAAAAGTAATTGGAAATAAAAGCCTTTAAAACTAGGGCATCCACCTGAAGAGAATCTCCTCACTTCAACTGTTAATAAACTATGCATTTCTCTCAATACCAATATTTTATATACCCACAAGACAATTAAATATTTTATTTTAAATATATGCAATAAAACAAGCATTTCCATAATATAGCATAATAATAAAAATATGATTGCATTTGAAACTACAAATCTAATATGTAAACTGGCTATTCCTTTTAAATGTATAACAAGGTTTTCATGTTAATTCATTTTTCTTTTTCTTTCCCTCCCTCCCAATTGCGTGCACACACACACACGTGTATGTGAGTATGTAAAACTTTTGTACATATTTCTGTTTGTCATTTCTTTCTCTGGATACCGATAGCATTTTTCTTCATATGTCCTTTGTAGTTAATTTGAGTATGTATGATAGTCTCTTAACTAATTCACTCAAAGGCATTCTTAAAACAATATGAATGATTCTATATACAATGTGCTCTTATTTATCCTCATTTTGCTCTTCATTATTTCATGCAAGTCTTTCTACTCCCTTCTAAGGTCATTGAGCTAATCATTTGTAATAGCACAGTGGTATTCCATCACAATCATATGCCACAACAGGTATATTATTCTCTGGTTGATGGACATATGGCAATTTCCAGGTCTTTGGCATTACAAAGAGAGTTGCTATAAATATTTTAGGAGAGGCTCTTTTCATTTTTCCTTAATCATCTTTGGAAACAGACATAGCAGTGGCATTGTTGGGTCAAATAGTATAGTCAGTTTAATAACTCTTTGGGCATAATTCCATATTGTTCTTTAAAATGGTTGCATCAGTTCACAATTCCACCAAAATGAATTAGCATCCCAATTTTTCCATATCCCCTTCAATATTTTTGCTTTCCACTTCAATTATTTTAGCCAGTCTTGTAGGTGTAAAATATCTCAAGGTTGTTTCAATTTGCATTTCTCTAATCAATAATTATTTAGAATATTTTTAATAGACATAAATTCTTTCAATTTCTTTGCTGGGAAAACTGCCTGTTCACATCATTTGATCTTTATTCTTATAGGTTTAACAATTTTAAAATCTTCCTAGCCTTGCCCAGCCTAGGAGTTATGAGAATTCTGAATGGGTTCAACTTGTCTCAGGGCCATGAGGCAAACATGACAAATAATAGGAGTACATTGGACAAGCATATTTAACTTAATATAGCATAGTAAAAGGTATTGTATCCTTTAAATATGACCTTCTAGCACATGCTACCTTATCTGTGAGAATGATGAATGGCAGTCTTGTTCCTGAATAGTGTGAACATCCTATAAGAGAATAATTCTGCCTAGACTCAACTCCTATTTGCCTACTGTGGATACTTTTGTCAGAACTACTGACTACAAATACACACACGTATATATATATATATTCACACATGGACAGACACACAATGCATACATGTATGCAAGGCACACAACACAATGCATATATACACGTATATGTGGTTATGCATATATATATATATATATATATATATACTCATATACATATACACACATACATATGTACATGCACAGTATGTTCTTTGTGACCCAAGCTGGGATTTTCATGTCAAAGGTACTCGAGTGGTTTGCCATTTCCTTCTCCAGCTACTTTTTATAGATGGGTAACTGAGGCAAGAGGGTTAAGTGACTTTCCCAGGGTCACATAGCTTGTTAGTGTCTGAGATCAGATTTGAACACATGAAGATCAGTCTTTCTGACTCCAAGCCCAGTACTCTATCCACTATAATACCTAGCTGCTATCTGTTTCTCTATTTAGTTATACACACATACATACATATGCATATACCCATATATATGTGTATATATATATATATATACATATATCTATATGTATGTATGTGTGTATAAAATTATAGTTTGTTTATAGTCTCTTGTATTTGTGGAATCTTGTTCTTATTTGTTGATACAGTAATAGTATGCCTATCTTCCTTATGAAAAACTCAAAAGATATCAGTGTCTACTATTCACCCTGTACCTCAGTTGGAACTCAATGAAGAAGGGTTGTGCCTTCTGTCAAGAGAGGGATCAGCACCTCTTCAGAATATTCCACCTACACTGGTATTAAGCATATGAAATATTAATTTTAGTGATGCTGTATTTTTTTGTTTATGAGATACTGTACATACTTGACAATGCAAGGGGTGGAAGGAAGGGAAGAACAAGCATTTATTAAGACTCTGCCATATGGTAGGCACTGTGCCATGCACATTACAGATATTAATTCATTTGGGCCTCACAATAACCCTTTAACTTATGTGTATTATTTTCCCCATTTTATAGTTGAGGAAACTGAAGGAGGCAGAAATTATTTCCCAGGGTCACAAAAGTCAAAACGTTTGATGTTGAATTTGAGCTCAGATCTTTCTTCAGGTCCACTGTTCTATGCTTTATATGTGTATATACACACATATATACACATACACACATATTTATATTTGTACATATGTTTATAGCATATATACCACCTATCTGGATAAAAGGAATTCAGTTGAATAGAAAATGCTATCAACAAATATTGGCCACTTTGTCTATGACTGAGGAATAGGCCTCTGTATTTCCTTCCTCCTGTTCCTCTGACTAATCAAGACTAAGACTCAGCCTGTATCAGTTCCCAGTAAGAGAACTGAAGAAGAAAGGCAGGGGAGCATAGAGAGTATTGAGAGATAGGGAGCATAGGGAGATGCTGCTCAATTCTTGGACTAGTGCTTCTCCCATATAATATAAAATGGAAAATTAGTTCTAGCTTCCTTCCCCCAGAACCACATTGGAAAAGGAATTACCAAGTTCTTGAATTAAAGGCTAACATTGACTTATGCATCCTATTTCTGTATTAGTGCTCAGAGCCTCATCAACAAGAAAAAAATAGCTCCCACTCATCTCGTCCAGGTGTGAACCCTATTCTACCCATAGTTTTGGTCCTGATTTCCTGACTCAATCCAATCCTGTTGACAGGACAGTTCATGTAGATGGAGTAACATTCACTCTTAAGGCCCCCTTCCCTATGGCTATGAGGAGTGTTCTTTCTCACACATCTCCTATATGTAGTATATTGCCATGATCTGCCCTGACTTCCCCTGCTTTGGAAGTTCCATTCAGGGATCAAGAGGATAGGAATATGGGAGCTTGAGACCACAATTTTCTGTACACAGACATGTTTTCCTTTGAAACTACATTTAATTTCCTCTTATTATATTTGTACAAGTTTAATAAAACACGGAAGGCATTTTGGAAGAAGAGAAAGAGAAGAATGAAGAGAAGACAAGATGTTGATGAAATGAGATTCATCCAGGGAAGGCAAAGGGCTGGGGGTCATACCACATTAGCCATCTAATTATATTAAAACATTAATCTCTTCGTATAATTATTCTGCTCACAAAAATATTATAGATCCCCACTTGAAAACTGGTGTAATCTACATTAATATTCCTGAGTTTCTCAAACTACATAATCTTTTTTCAGTTCTTCTTATTCTTTTCCAGTAGGAAGCAAGGGTGGGAATCCTGTGGCCTTAAAGGCACATGTGGCTGAATGGAAACTTAATCCCCTTAGTAAAAGGATTTGTTCTGTGAAGTTTGTATTCAGTCAAAGACCACACTTGAGAACCTAGGGGGCTTTGAGGCTGCCATTTCCACACCTCCTGCTTTCAGTTTTCTTTACATTGATTCCAATATATGCTTCAATAATTTCCACTTCTGGCTGCCTTGCTGGTCTAAAATGTATTTTTTTTCCTCTTCTTTTTTTTTCTTTTTTACCTGTTTGATTCCCACTCTTCTAGGTCCAATCTTAAATTCTACCTCTTGTATAAAATCCTCCCTACTCTTTTAATCCCAACCCTTTCTTTCCTGAACTTTTCTGTTTTGAACCTGTACTATATTACTTTATCTTGCCCTTTTCTCATTTCCACACTTTTGTCCAATCCATTCTCTATATAACTTCCTTCTTTCTCTTCTTTTTCTTTTTTTTTGTTTTTAATTTGCACCTACCTTTTAAAACCTCATTCAAATTCTAGTATTAAAACTTCTCTGAGACACCAAGTGGCATTTTTAAAATCTCCATTAAGTGATATTATAGTTATATGGGCATATATATATTTGAAAGTTATTTATAGTACCTAGTGCCAGAAGTGTTCCACTTCCAACAGGAGCTTAATATATCTTTGTTTGAATTCTTATTAATTTCTTTAAATGTGTCTTTATGTAATTGATCCTCATATATTGGCATATAATTTTTTGAAGATAATGAACAATTAAACAGTTTTATTTGATAATATCCCACAATTCTAAGCACAGTTTAAACACTCAGAAAATATTTTGATATTTCAAACTACCTTTTATCTCCTTGGATAATTTTACTAGTGAAGGAGAAAAGAGATTATCCATGTCTTCTCATCCTCAGCAACTGTTCAAGTTAATGATTTGCTGAGCCAGCAACTAACTCCACAAAAACCTTGAAAATAAATATTCTTCATGAAATTAATTCTCAATATTTATGCTTTACCTTCTTTGAAATAAAAATCAAAACAACTTTGATAAATGATTTAATAATAGTCTGATTTCCCTGTGGTTTCACCAAATGCAGATGGAAATCAAACAATCTTCAGACTAAGATGACAAATCTAATTTGCCTGTAATTATTGTTGCAAGTCTTTACTTGATAGGAGATCTACCATGGGAAAAATGAAAGGGGAATGATTTTGAATCCCAAGAGCATTATAAAACAGTTTCAATAAATTGTTTCCCTGAAGGTTGTGGAATCATGAAATTCAATGTTTTTGTTTAATAAAACATAGTAGGTTAAGAAAGGAGTAGATAAACTAAGGGTCTGTAGAATTACTTTTGGTGTTCTGCTCTTACTGTAATTTAATAGAGGTAGAGATTCTTTATGAATAAAGCACAGGTTTAAGGGATGAATCTGGTTAATTATGCTTCTGTTCTTTAAAATAGAACTCTATAAGCACATTGAAGAAAATTCCAAAATGATCTTTTCATTGGAAGTAAATTGATATTGTTTATTGCTTACAATTTATACAATATAAGAAAAATATTTGGATATAAGAATATCCTATTTTGAATTCTCAAATCTAAATGCTAGCTCCATTTCTTAAGCAAATAAGGGAGAATGAACATGAGTTCACATCAGATTTATGTGGCACATAAAATAACTGAAAAAAACCTGGTGTTTGGGGTGGGAATTGGAGAAACAAGGTAGTAAAAGAATTAGTGATGTGATTTAGGTTTAAAGTGTTTTTTCTTGTCATTTCCAATTGTCATTTCATTTTATTTATTTATTCAGTGTAATTCTATTCATTTAAGGAAACACTGATCAAGCATTTATCTACTGCTTGGAATTATGTTAGAGACAGGAGACACAAAGACAATCAAGAAACCTTTTGCATCCTGTAGAAGTTTATATTCTACTACATTCTACTATATTCTTCTACTCCTTTGCAGACTTCTCTCTTCCTCCTTCACTTCCAGTTTTCTCACCCTTTCATCTCGTAAGTAAAGAAATTTGTCAATTTTTTTCAAAAATCATGCCAACCGATACAGAAATATTTTTAAAGTACCCAATGTAGACAGGGATTCTAATTTTCTATTCATAAATATTTAAATATCAACTATTCCACTTCCTTTCTTTTATGGTCAATTCACATTTGTAGAAAATTTTAATATTTATGACATGCTTTACTCATCCGATCCCTGCTAAGTTTGTAATGCAAGATTGTTCCATTTCACATACCTATTAATTGTAATACCTAGAAAGTCTATCCAGTGTTTGGTTTCCAGATATTCAACTTGGCTCAGACACAATTCTTTATAAACTTCTATTTATTTTTGGAAATTTCAATTTGTTTACTTCTTCATTTCTTCATTTATTTGTTTATTTATGGTTGCAAATGTTTCCACAAAAAGTACTATTTACAACAGTTTTTAATAGTTGTTTAGAATATTCAACATTCATTGAGACAAAATTTAAGAGTTCAAAACACAATTGAAAGGGTAAAATTGTAGCATTTTAATGAAGCTTGTCATTATTTCAAAGCAAAGTACTGTTAGTAATATTAAGTATTCATATATCTATGAGTTCTTAAGACAATAAAAACAAACACAAATAATCTTAGGTGCCATTTTATGGACAGGAGGATACATTCTTGAAATTCATTTATACATTTCTGCATTAGGTCGCCTTTTTAAGTCTTTGTTTAATGTAAAGAAGTAGTTTTAAAATAGCTGAATACATGATAGAATATGTTTCAATTTTACTGCTTTACAGTTTCTACATTAAACTGTACTTTGGTTTGACTTCCATAACATTTATGGATCTATTTGTTCCTTAAAAAACGTTAAAACAATAAAAGCAGTAATAGCTACAATATTTCCAATAATGAGTCCTATGTTTTACAACTAATATGTCAAGGATTTATGCACAGCTTGCACACCTGACAAAAAAACACAAATATATATTTTAAGAATTTCACTTTCAGTGAAAGTCCTGAAAGGAGGTGTGCTGATGCATATAATTCTATTCACATGACTCTGATAGAAAGGAAAGTGACATTAAATCCAAAGGAGCTTTATATTCATATAAACTCTCATTAAAGTAATATATCACTGTAAATAGGCTTCACGTGAATATTATACTTCAGGTTAAAGCCTTCTCTGACTCATCCATCAACTATTATTTTTAACCAATTACCTTTATGAAGGACTTTTAAAAACTTTTTTTAAGAATGGTGGAAAAATATGACAGGTTTTCATTTTAGGGAATTAAAACATTTTAATAATAACAATTAATATCCTTATTTTTCATTTTTTATGATTACTTAACTTTGCATAAGTAATACTTATGATTACTTGCCTGCAAATAACCCCTTTTTTGAAAAAAAGCTAATCAAAGGAGACTTTTCCACTTCAAATTTAACTTTCACTAGAACACACACATAACCTTTTAGATACATATGTTTAATTTTACTTTGATTGACAAATCGATTACTTTCTTAATAGGTTTAATATGTATACGGTGTATGTACAACCTAGTCTTATGTTTTTTTTTCCAAAAGTGTCACTGAGCACACCCAGTAGGAAGGGTCCAACATATTCTTTACCATCATAATTGTTATTATTTTTTTAAGCTAAAACTTAGAGTAAATGGCAGATTTCTTTTCGACTTGCTTCTTTTTCATCTGTCAGGTTTATAGTAGTTTCTGTTGTACTAGTATGGTTTTCTCTAGAAATGTGATTTCTTTGCTCAGAAACTACTCCAGCTTTCTTGGCTGGAGGTTCAATCTACCTTTCTGAAGAATCTTAGTGACTTCATGTGAAAGCACCTCAGATGGCACCAAAGATTTCAAATGAATACTGTCTTGCTCACTAACATCCTAACAGATTCAAAAACATCTATCTTTCTCAAAAAACTGCTCAGAGTTAACATTGCTTGATATTCATTTCAAATTTTTTAGTACACTGTGAAGAAGGCTCAGATTCATTGAAGTTGTTAGTCAGATCATTTAAAATTACATTCTCTATATTTTGGCATGTCTTCAATTAAAGTTTGCTATCTATTGTTGTTGATGTTGCTGCTGGTGGTGGTGGTCTTCCATGACCATTTTGACAGCACTGTTATCTGAAAGAGAACTGAAAACATTTCTT
>CM053601.1:53856265-53955430 GCA_028646575.1 Pseudocheirus occidentalis
ATCTTTCCCCTACCCAAGCCCCCAAAAAGCAAACCAACTGAATACCCCTTCCCCCAATCTGTTCTCTCTTGTATCCTCCCCAATCACCCACCCTAACTTTCTAGTAGGGCAAGATGGTTTTCTATACCCTGGCGCCTGTATATCTTATTTCCCAGTTGCATGTAAAAAACAACAACAATAACAACAACAATTTTTTTTAAACATTTGTTTTTAAATTTTTGAGTTACAGATTCTTTCCCTTCTTCTCTCCTCAACCAACCCCACTGGGAAAAGAAGCAATTCAATATAGGTTGTACATATGTAGTTATGTAAATCATCGCCATATTAGTTATATCATGAAAGACTATATTTCCCTCCATTCTATCCTGCCCCCCACTTATTTGATTTTCTTCTTTGATCCCATCCTTTTTCAAAAATATTTGTTTCTAACTACCCCAACCCCTAATCTGTCCTCCCTTCTATCATCCTCCCTTTTATCCACTACCCCACTATTTCCCTGTAGGGTAAGATACCCAATTGAGTGTGTATGTTATTCCCTCCTTAAGCCAAATTCAAGGAGGATAAGGTTATCCCATTCCCTTTCACCTTCCTGCTCTTCCCCTCCATTGTAACAGTATTCTCTTGCCTCTTTTATATGAGATAATTTGCCCTAATCTATCTATCTCTTTCTCCCCTCAATAAATTCCTCTCACCTATTAATTTTATTTTTTAGATATCATCCCTTCATATTCAAGTCATCCTGTGTCCTCTGTCTATGTATACATGAACATACACATGCCCACACTCACATATATATTTATATACACCTACACCCTCCTACAGATACATATATATGTATTCTCTTCACCTGTCCTCATACTGAGAAAAGTCTTATGAGTTACAATTATCATTTTTTCCATATAGGAATGTAAATAGTTCAAATTTAATAAGTTTCTTAAAATTTCTTTTTTCCTGTTTACCTTCTCTTGCTTCTTGTATTTCAAAGTCAAATTTTCTGTTCAACTCTGTTCTTTTTTTATCTATCAAGAATGCTTGAAAAACCTCTATTTCATTGGCTGACCATATTTTACCCCTGTAGCATTATACTCAGTTTTGATGGGTAGGTAATTCTTTGTTTTAGTCTTACCTCCTTTAACCTCTGCAATATCACATTCCAAGTCTTTTGATCCCTTAATGTAGAAGGTGTTAGATCTTGTGTTATCCTGATTGTGTTTCCACAATATTCAAATTGTTTCTTCCTGACTGCTTGTTATACTTTCTCCTTGACCTGGGAACTCTGGAATTTGGCCATAATATTCCTAGGAGTTTTCTTTTTGGCATCATTTTCAACAGGTTATTGGTGAATTATTTCTATTTCTATTTTACTCTCTGGTCCTAGAATATCAGGGTAATTTTGCTTGATGATTTCTTGAAAGATATTAGGTAGTCCAATAATTTTTAAATGATCTCTTCTGGATCTATTTGCTATGTCAGTAGTGTTTCCAATGAGATATTTCACATTGCCTTCTATTTTTTCATTTGTTTGGATCTGTTTTATATTATCTTGATTTCTCATAATGTAATTAGCTCCCATTTGTTCCAATCTAATTTTGAAGGAGTTATTCTCTCCAATGAGTTTTTGAATTTTCTTTTCCATCTGGCAATTTTGTCTTTTTAAGGGATTGTCATTGACTTTTGGACCTCTTTTGCCATTTGAGTTAGTCTATTTTTTAAGGTGTTATTTTCTTCTGTGTAATTTTTGGTCTCCTTTAGTAGACTGTTGACTTGCTTTTCCTAATTTTCTCATTTCTCTTCACAATTTTTCCTCCATTTCTCTTACTTGATTTTCAAAATCCTTCTTGAGCTCCTTCATGGCCTGTAATAAATTTATATTTTTCTTAGAGGTTTTTGATGCCAGAGTTCTCACTTTTCTGTCTTCCTCCCACTACATGCCTTGATCCTTTTTGTCCCCAATAAAGGATTCTAGGGTCTGACTATGCTTCCTGTGCTTACTCATATTGTCAGCTAATTACGTGACTTTTTAGCTGTTTGCTGTCGTAAAACTCTGATTCCAAAACAGAGAAAGCTTTATCCCAAATTTCTGGGGTTTTCACAGCTGTCAGAGCTATTAGCAGGGTGCCCTCTCTATAGCCCCGACAATCTCTGGTGCATTGTCCACACATCCTAAGACCCCCACCCATGACAGTGACCCAGATCCAAGCAAGAGTGATTACACTCTAAATGGTCACTTGATCCCCCTATGATCTGCATGCCAGGAGCTTTGGAAGCAGCCATGTGACAGCTACTTCCCCCTCCCTTGATGGTGGCCAGACCATGCTCTTCCATTCCCTCCTGTTCCAACAAAGTTCCACACTGACTTTTTACTTTGTCTTTGGCCTTTATGGGTTGAGAAGTTGGGAAACCACTATAGCTGCTGGTGATTCATGGTCTTGAAGTCTGCTCTGGCTGCTGCTGGTCAGAGCTTCCCTGGGTCCAGAACCATGGCTTAAGTAGGACTGTGCTTGGCAAACAGCTCAGTGTGATAGACCTTTCCTGTCTGCCTGCTTGGCTGCCTTCAGTGGGAGATTTGTTTCTCTTTGTCTCTTTGTGAGTTATGAAGCTCTAAAATTTTTTTGGAGTCTTTTTTTACATGTATTGAAAGTGACTGGAGTGGAAGCTCACTCCAAGTTTGTGCTTCTACTCCACCATCTTGGTTCTACCCATACTTTATTCATTCTTTATTGTTGGTGAGCCTTCACATGGATTCGCATCAGACTTTTTTTTTTAACTTTCTCTGAAGAATCATTTTCTTTTTTTGCTTTCAGAAGGTGATGTTTCTGTTCTTCCTTCAGACATATTAGTTCTTGAGTTTTTCTTATGTGTAGCTTATTTTTTTTCCATAGTGATTATTTCATTCTTTAACTGTGGAAATTTTTCAAAACTTGAAGTGGAAACAGGCTTATTTTATCTATTTATTTATTATTAGTTTTCAACATTCACTTTTATAAAGTTTTTGAGTTCTAAAATTTCACCTCCCCTGCCCTCTTCAAGATGGCATGAAATCAAATATAGGCCATACGTGTACAAACATATTAAAATATTTTCAAATTTTTCTTCTTATGAAAGAAGAATCAGAAAAAAGGGGAAAAACATGAGAAAGAAAAAAAATTAGTATGCTTTGATCTGTTTTTAAACACTGGAGTTCTTTCTCTGGATATGGATAGCATTTTCCATCATGAGTCTATTGGAACTGTCTTAGATCATTGCTTTGCTGAGAAGAGCCAAGTCTTAACAAAGTTGGTCATCGTACAATGTTGCTGTTACTGTGTACCATATTTTCTTTAATAACTTTAATAACTAAAGTTCCAAATGGTGTTTCATGTGGTTCATGAAAGTAAGCATCACTTTCATGTCAATATGTGGCTGTATTATCTACAGCAGCTGCACCAATTAGGAAATCACAATTAAGCCTCACTACGGTAATGTCAGTCATGTCTCTTCAATGTATTTTTAAAATGCAAAACCTTTTACTTGCATAGGCTTTTTGAAATCTCAACATATGATTTACATAGGCTTTACTATAGTTCTTGTTAGAGCTGCATAAACTACAGTGGACGTATGTAGGAAAATGGTTTGCAAAATATTTTATTTCTGAATAACACTCAATGCACTTGTGAACTCCCTCAAATGCCTTAAATTTCACAATATTATATTGACTTTATTTCTTTTTGTGCCCCTAGGGCCTGGCTTCTTTTACACATGATACTTTTTCTGTTTGGATTTGGATTTCACTGCAGTAGTTCTTGTACTGCTGTTTTTTTGTTTTGTTTTGTTTTGTTTTTTTGTTTTTAGTATTGTCTTTTTGCAGCTATACTTTTTGTAGTTCTATTTCTAGTCCTTAGAGCAGATAACTGAAGGACAGGAGTGTTTGCACTAAGGGAATGTGCTCCTCCCTACAGAGGTTCAATTGAAGTTCAGATAGTGGCTTTTGTTCCAGGAAGCAATCCTTCCAATTGTTTAGTTGTTTTTTCAAGTTGAATGTTGTGTCTTATGATACATTTTCTCTTTGCAAATCAAAAATTGTAGTCAGCACTTTGTGCAATTATCAAATTTTTTTCTGATAATTAATATAATGTATATGTGTGGTATTGAAAGTTTATTAACTATGAGGCAAAATGGACCAAGTAAGTTCTTGTTATTTTCATGAGAAGTGCTAAAATGTCTTTCTACATCCCAAATTGATGATTGTCTATGATTTACACACCTGACAAAAATATGGCATTTCACCAGGTTTATGATTGTCCTTATGTTTTAAAAGAGCTTACTCTATTTCAAATGATAACTCACAGATTTTACAAATAGTAGAAAAATTATGGGGATGGGGGATGTGCATATTTTCAAAGTGATGTTGCAGTGGAAACGTGTGGGAAATTAATGATAGCCATCATGCCAGGTTGTATTGTTTTCCCAACTTTAGCTTCTCTGTTTCTCAAGTTCCAAATGGTGTTTCATGTGGTTCATAAACCTAATGTAATATTTAAATATTTTCAGGTAACTGAAGCATTTAAAAGTTTTATGAGTCTTCTGTTCTTGTAGATTATCTCCATGTTTCCCATAGTAAAAGTCATTTACTAACATGATCAGATTTCCATTGTCAGTATAAATACTCTTACTTTTATTTGCTGCACTTGAAAATTCTGTTTTATTATATCCCCCAAAGATATATATTTACTCTTTTTGGACAACACAACTTCATGGAATTTTTTTTTGCTTTTTGGAGTGGGAAGGGCAGGGAAATTGGGGTTAAATGACTTGTCCAAGGTTACATGGCTAGTTTTTGTGTTGTGTCTGAGGTTGTATTTGAACTCAGGTTTTCCTGACTCCAGGGCCAGTGCTCTATTCACTGTATGACATAACCTCTCTTTCATGTGATATTTTTTTTAAATTTCAGCAGATTAAGATGAATGTTACACTTTGGACAACGTCTTGAGAAAGGTGGTCCATCTTCAGTAGTAGTAATTGTACCTTTTGAAATTGTATTCTGTGATGGTAACTATACTAAAGAGAATGGGGATGAGGGATGAGTCCAAGCAACAGTTTCATTGAATTTGGGCCTTCTTTGAAGTAACAATTTATTTCAGAAGTTGAGACTTCTCCTTACAAAGGAACTTTCGTTCAGACCTGTTAAAGAGCTTAATGTTCCTCCCTCATACTGAGGTATTCCTGTATTTTGTCTCAAGTAAAGCAGTAACCTTAAAGAATTATTAAGTACAACTTTTGGTGAGCTGAGTAACAGAACTAGCTGTAGATCTTGATACAGACTGAAAAACTGATGAATCTGCCACAGTCTTTGATTTTGGCCTCAGCTAGTGTTGACTGGTTGGCTTCAATGAACCTCTGTTGGAGATACCATTCTTTTTTTCTCTTGATGATGAGCTAAGTTCACTCTGTTCAAAATATTTGAAATGACTAGTCTTGAACTTGTAATCTCCCCAACAAAGATTGGATTGCCATCATCATCATGACCACCACCATCATTATCCCCATCCTCAATTTCTTTTACTTTCTTCTGCCATGCTTCCAGCTTTTCTTCACATTGCATAAATAGTTGTCATTTTTAAATTATCTTTTACATGAAGAGGCTTATCACCCATCAAGTTCCAGAGGGTTTGTTTTCTGTAAATTGTCACCAAAATGACAAACATCAATATGCATTGGATATCATTTGATATATAGCAATTAAAACATGAAACTTGGAATTCAATTCTCAGTTTTCTTACCTACATGAAACTTACAGTATCGTGTCAGAGACCTTAATAAATCTTGGTTTTCCTGTCATGTGTTGTGGGACTGGCCTTACTGGGGTGGGGGGAGGAGGAGGAAGGGGAGGAGGAAGAGAAGGACAACACTGTATCACTTGGGACAAGGGGGGCTCCCACAGGGAGCAGGCCTAAACTTCAGGACGGGAGAAAGGAGAAAAGAAGGGAGGGACTGGAGGCTCCCAAATCCATTACGATAGGTTGATTCCTGGAAATTTCTTTATTATTACATGAAGACACTCTCCAAACCTGCTGAAGAGGAAATTGAGGATTATGGGATTAAACAATTTACTTGGATCACACTGTACTAGAACTGAGGTCTATTAATGGTTAGTCAATGAAAGAAGTTCCTTTTATTCCAGTACAGAAGAGACCTCAGACACTAAACAATGGTTTGGTAAAATGAAAGTTAGATGTGATTTCATTAATGTAGGGAAACATGTGAAGAGACTTATTATAAATGCAGGTAAGGACTTTCTCTGCATATTAAAAGTTTTTCACAGTTCGTTGGTGAAGAGAGTTTAAGTGACTTTGTTGAGGGTCCACAGACAAGCTATGACAAGTGGTAGGAACTGAACCCAGGTTTTTGTAGTTTCACAGAGTGCCGTGGCTACAGTTAGGAAGGCTCCTCTTCCTGCATTCAAATCTATGTTCATAAACTTACTTGCTTTGTGACCATGGACAAGTCATTAAACCCTGTTTGCTTCAATTCCTCATTTGCAATACGAGCTGGAGAAGGAATGGCAAACCACTCTGGCCCAGAAAATCCTCAAATTTGGTCACAAAGAGTCAGACACAACTGAAAAATGAACAATATCAATTTTCTGACTTCAAGGCTGTCTCTCTTCCCACTGTATCAGAATGACTTTCTTCATGAGATGTTATAGGTGCTTAGCACTTTGTTCTTTATTACAACTACATTGATTTGTATCATTTTTTCCCTCCTATTGTGTAAGATCATTCAATGAAAATAAGATATTGAGCATTGGAGAGGATACAGAGATTTTGTTTTAAAGGTGGGGTTTTTAAACTCCTTTTGCTGGCACTTACAGAACAATGTGGTTAGTCTCTCATTAAATTTCATTATGAACCTTGAAGATGATCATTACTGAAAAAGACATCTTGAGGCAAATTATCCATAAGAATGGAGCTTGCTTGCCTCCTATGGAAATTTCTAGAACCTCACATTTTAGTAATATCACTTAACTTTTTTTTTCTTTTTATATCTGCAAGGTAAATTTGGATTCTAACAGCAGTTGCTTCCTGTTAACATCACTAGATAATGTTACACCATTGCAGTTTACGCTTAATCAGATACATTCACTACAGCTCTAAGCCAAATGTTTTTAGTTTAGCTTCTCTGTTGTCATATCAAGTTTTAGCTGATGTTCTAGCCTTCCTAGAGTTGTCAGGATAGAGTATGAAAATCAGCATTATAGATGAGAAGCAGATATAACTTAATTCAGGGATATCATTACTGTATAATTTAAATAGAATTCACATGGGCCAAAAATAGCATTTCTTATTTAAAGTTTTTTTTTCTTTTTCCAGTACCTGCAGACAAATTGAAGATTGTTTTTTTTTAATCTTCTAAAATTAAACTTGAGGGAAAATGTGGTAGCAGTTAGAGAGATGATTTTGGCATCAAGAATTCATTGATTGTTTTGAGTGATGCCTCTGAAAGACACTGACTGGTTGACTGGAAAGAAGTCATTTCATATCTCTGTGCCCACTTGTAACTCTCAAAGACAATAAATTGAAACATAATGCCAGTCTGCAATAGTAGAAGAAGTTTCTTCACCAGGAATTTATTAACCCAATCAAGTCACAGAATCACCTCAAAACTAGCCCCAAAATTAAATATAAAGTTTAATTTAGAGTAAAGAGTTTAATTCAGAGTAAAGAAATATATTCTCAAATACTGGCTATAGATTGTCTAGCTGATTGATCCCTCTTGTCAATATGAGGTGACTGATTTGAGAATAACATTTCCACATTTTAGCTATGGTACTGTTGTGCAAGACAAAATTACACATTTGAATTTTAATAATGAATTAGACATATTTTACCTTCCCTATGGTAAGTAGTCAATTATACTTAAGTCAAAGGCTGTGGGGGGTTAGGGGAGGAATAAACTGAAGAACAAAATAATTGTCAGAAGTATTTGACAGAAGCACATATTTACTGAAAAATGAAATACAATTAACAGACCTAAATCTATGTTGTAACTAGAGAGCATATCATAGCAGAGTTGACTTTTGACATCTAATTTGCACCTTAAATTTTAAAGAATACATTCCAGATGATTGGAATGGAAAATTTTAATGTATGTCTTACAGATATTTAAGGTTTTCTAAACTATATTGTAATGAAACTGAAGCTTCTGAACTTAAATTATTATGGGGAAAATTCCAGGTGGCGAAATTATGTTTTAATGGAAAAGTAAAACAAATCTCAGTTTAAATATTGATAAATGCATGCATATACATATACACATACATAGATGCATGTATCTACAATTCTGAATTTTTAGAAATATACAAGGTTTAGTCCATTATTTGATAGATAACTCCTGAAATGTAGGGGGTCATGCTTTTAATTTCATTTTTCAAAAATATAAATTATAATGATATATAATAACATATGTAAACTAAAAAATATAAATCTTATAATGACCATGCATGTTTTCTATAGGACTTTAAGCAATTAGAATTAATTTGATGTGATTGTAAGGGCAATTGTTCAGAACTTTCTTCTCCCTGAGGTCAGTTTTCTTCTTACAAATAAAATATTATTACTGACAAACTTAAATACTCTTAAAGCCAAG
This sequence comes from Pseudocheirus occidentalis, assembly GCA_028646575.1. Taxonomy (NCBI): domain Eukaryota; kingdom Metazoa; phylum Chordata; class Mammalia; order Diprotodontia; family Pseudocheiridae; genus Pseudocheirus; species Pseudocheirus occidentalis. Next base: position 53,864,891 of record CM053601.1, read on the forward strand.
TATAAATTTAAAATTATTTTTAAAGCTTATGGGTATAGCTCAATGATTGGAGGTATTTCAACTATTTTATGGATTATTGAATTTTGGGTTTGTTTTTCCTTGAACCAAATTGGATAATTGACATTCATGTTATATATTTAATGTTAAATTAATGAAATGAAAATCAACAGAAAATATGAAAAAAGTGGCTAAAGGGACCATTTTTTTCTCCTTCAAATGTTGACAAAAATGTGTGGCTTTGCATTGTTGATTCAGACAGGTTATTCTTTTCATACTTGATATTTGTTAATCAACTGTTTGTATAAAAATCATTTGAAGTAAATTTAGGTTTATCCAATTTATAAAACCTGATTTCCATAAGTATATTTTCCCCCCTTTGGCTCTATAATACCATGTCATCAAATCAACTGTAACCTTAAGATTGTAATTGGTTATTATGGAACCACATAGGTATAATTTAGAACCTTAATATGTCTTTTAATATGGTAATTTCTATCAGAAATTAAGTGCAAGTATTTTCAAGAATGTCTGGGTATATTTTAATTCATGAAAAATACTTAAAAGGACACCTATGCCAATGTGTCAGTTTGTCACTAACTGAAGCTTGAATTGTGTGTAGCATGGTACTACCCTGAAGAGCCATTGTATAACTGAATAAAACCATTTCATGTCTAATCTTTGCATATATATATATATATATATATATATATATATATATATATATATATATACATATTTGCTAGTAATACAAGAGTCTCAAAAATATCCTATAGAACTATATTGGTTCTGCAAAAGAATAGGAAAACGTGATGAAAAAGCAGTATCTGTAAGTATTTGGGGATTTTACTCAGATAGAAATTTAAGGGAACTAGAATTCAGCTCATTATAAGAAACAGCATTTTAACAAATAAAAGTATCATATCTATATATCAATATTTCTCTATATATGTATATATATGTGTGTATGTATGTATATATGTACATATATACACACATGCACATGCATGCATGAATGTAAACAAATATTTTTCGTAAGTTAGGAAGCTTTACTAGTAAACATTACTGGAATGTTTAATAAGAGTAAGTCAGAGATATTATAGAAAAGATTCTCACACACTTGGGCTAGATGATCTCTAAGATCTCTTCCATGTCTAAGATACTATGATTTATTTTTTTGTTCCCGAGAAGAGTCTGGAGGTATGATTCATTATGTGAAATATAAACTGTGTGTTCTAGGTGAGGGAAAGTAGAATCAGTATGATCAATTTAGATAAAAAAACTTTGGGGATCCCTGAAGGGCATTGAATACTTAAGATTATTGGTGACCTATCATCACTCAACATTCTTTTGGCACAGTATCTTTTATTTGACTATTTTCTCCCAGGGAATAATAATAGAAGGAAAAAATCAAAGACAGATTTCTGTATATTTTATCATACTCTTTACATAGGTGGTGCAATATTGATTCTCTAGGAGAACTAGTGTCAGGCATTTCAAAAACGTGTTGAGATGGGGTAGAAAAGAAAGAAAAAATTAAATGAAAAAATAATTGCCACCACTTAAAATCAGTCCTTTGCATCATGATACTAGAGAGCCAATGGCTTACATTCTGCTGTAAATCATGGGTGGAGATACCCATGAGTCTGGAAAGAGCTGCTAGAGCATATAGGAGGAGTTCTTGGATATCATGCTTATTCAGGTGTGAAGGGATACAGTTATCTACCTAGACGGGTTACCGTTGCCATGCAAAGCTGAGGAGGGAGATAATTGAAAATGTATTTCTTTGATAATGATAGGAGGGACTTGCCAAACACTATCATTCTATAGGTTGATGGTGAAAAATGTTATGCTGAGAGGATCCAAGATAAGACTTTTATTTTTTGGGTAAGAATTTAAATTTTAAAAGAAAATTATCAATCAACAAGCATATTTTAAGGTCTGCTATATGTCAAGAACAGTGCTAGATTGAAAAGACATATGTACAGAAAGCTAAACAATAGCTAAACTGAAGGAGCTTACATTCTATTGTGAGACAAAACCTGTGCATATATATGCCTGTATGTATATACTAAATAAATACAATTTAGTACCAAGGTAGTTAAATTCAAGTGACCAAGGAAGGGATCTAGCAGTAGGTGGGAAATTGATTAATATTTTATTGTCCTTTCCCTTAATTCCAACTCTATTAATAATTAATTATATAGATTATTTAGAATTGATTATAGAGAATAATACAATCTATTATTAGTATTTGGACCTAATATTTATAGAAAACTTTGTTTTGTAAAACGCTATATATTTTACATACATACATACATACATACATGCATGTATAATATCTCATTTTATCCTCAATACAGTTCTGCAAATACCTTAAATTGTATTTACTATTGTTCTCCCCATTTAACAGGTGATGAAATTGAGGATTTAAGGAGTTCAGTTAGATTTCCATTGTGATGTAGCTAGTAAGTTTCTAAGAGAGGAAGCAAACTCAAGTCTTCCTGTCTCCCATTGTAGCATTTTCTCTACTGTGCCATCCAGCTACTTAGTTCTAATGCTATTCTTAATGTTGGTATCCTAAGACTTCAATAGGAGTGAAATGTCTCAGAATCAATGTTGTAGTGCTCCTCCCCCAATCTCTGAATGGGATATAATATTAAACTTCATTTTATAGTGACTTTTTCATGTTAAAGTCTCACTTTGATTATACCTTTTAACCACCTACACTAATGAAAGCTACCTATTCATCTGGTAAACAAACTACCTACAGTTGGCAGAAATACTTCTTGGCTTTTGTTGTTGTTGTTGTCTATGTGTGTGAGTGTTGTAGTTCTCAAAGTATGGTTCTGAAGGTATTCCATGAATACTCTTGAATGGTTTCTAGTATTTCAAAGTATTTTATCATACCTTACATTACAGAAAACATCCAACTATATCTTTGTAGGGATCCCTGATTGCATTGATGTGAACTGTCTTTCCCTTCTTACAGATTATTTTATCTCCCTATCTCTTTTCCTATTGAATTATTTCCCACATTTTTCTGTAAACATTCCTTAGACATTCTATCTTAAGTGTTGTACATCTTCCCCCAATTCTTTTCATAACTTGATGGTACAAATCCAATATTCAGTTTGACCTTTTATCTCTCCCAGTCTTACTTCATCATTGTCTTATCCCTTTACTTTGTCATATGTGTGATTTTTAACAATTAAAAAAATTTGTCACCATATGTTGTTGTTTTGTTGTTCTTCATCCTTTGTTTTCAAATAGGGCCAGTGTCATCACAAGATGATATATTGACTTGTATGTGAATTGAATTGAAGTGAGACAGAGTTGCACAAAGTCTTCAGGCTCACTCTGTCTTCCGTAGTCATCAATTCCAATGGCAATACTAGAGGAATGTAACCTGTGGCCTCAAGGCAACACATGACCCTCTATGTCCTCAAGTGTGGTCATTTGACTGAATCCAAACTTCACAGAACAAATCCTTATTTATTTATTTACTATTAGTTTACAACATTCAGTTCCACAAGTTCTTGAGTTCCAGATTTTCTTCTTCCCCTTTCCCCCATTGGCAACATGCAATCTGATATAAGTTGTACATATACCCTCACATTAAACATTAGTCATGTTGTAAAGAATAAGTATAATCAATGGAATGAATAACAAGGAAGAATGAATAAAGTAAAAGAAAACAGAAAAGAGAGAGAGCAAGTCGTTTGTTTCAAACTACATTCCTAATCCATAATTCTCTGGATGTGGATAGCCTTTCCCAACAAATCCTTTTATTAAGGACTTCAGGGAAGTTTGGATTCAGTCCAAGGGCCTCAAGGTCACAGGTTTCTTAACCCTTGGGCAAGACAAAAGTCAGGACACCTGGTGATAGTCCAAGATGCAGTAGATGACCTTGATATTTTTTATGTCTGACCAAATTCTAAGTGCTCCATAGTGCCTGCTTCAGTTGCCTTTATGACCACTGGAACAAATTCTTCTCATCTGCCTATTCCACCAGGAGAAGTCTTCTCATCCTTGGGTAGACAACCTCCAACCCCATTCACTGTTGGATTTGAAAGCAGTCATTTACCCTCAACCTGGTTTAGCCTGTCTACCAAGACAATATTACCAGGATGTGGCCACTGCCCATGCTAAAACTTCTTAGAGCCACAGGACTCTATATGAATGCCAGGTGAGCCCTTACATCAGAGGTGCTACTTCTCCCTGAACATGTCAGACATAGGGGTGAACATAGCTGCCTTCCAGGTCACCATAGAGGACTTTCTTCAGTGATGGAAGTTAGATCTAGTCATGTGGAAATTCTTCATTGACCCAGAAAATAGACTTAACCTGGGGTCTATGAACCTAAAAGAAGCATGATAGTAGTATTACAGAGTCATTGTTTTTATTTCTGTAGTCATAAGTAATTTATTATATGCACTAAACAACATTATTCTGAGAAGCAGTCCATAGCCTTCACCTTGTTCCTCAAAGGCCTTGTGATGTAGGAAAGGTTGGGAATGCTTTTTCTATAATGAGAGGGATTCAAAGTTCTTGTAAACTTCATTTATTGATTAGGAGAATTTCTGTGATTACCATCTTACTCCAAAATCCCCATGAGACTACTAGTCTGGGAAATTCATCAGAATGAAAAAGGGACTCCATATCAACCTTCTTCCCCTTTCATCACACACACACACACACACACACACACACACACACACTTATGTTTATATAATGTGTGTATAATTTCTAAGATGGTTATTTCTTACAACTTGTGTTGTTTCCTCCAAAGTATCATTTTTCTTTTGATTCACTCTGACAAATATGAGGATTCAAGGATGCCTGTCACTTTAAAGCATGTGCCTATTGACTCTCAAACCTAGGAATACAAGGGCCATTTAAAAGATGGAATTTTACTTTGCTGTTTACTGATTCCACAGATCTTATGCATATACACATTTATATGTATATGTATATGTACATATATATGCATGCATGTGTATATGTATACATATATGTGTATACATATGTGTATGCACATATAGAAATGATACCCTACAGGAATGTCTGGAGAAATTTAATTACAAAAATTCAAGTCTATTAAGGATAAATATATTTACCCTAAATAAAACAGCATAACAAAAAATGGACATCTCATTATTTGCACAGAGCATAAATATTTGCCTTTCTTCTCTGTGCAAATAGCAACAGTCTGTCAAATGTTCAGGTATAATAAATAAGGTAAGTATAATAATAGGTCATCACCTGCAAAATGACTAAATGCTACACATATTCTTCGAGAAGGTATAGTTAAAAATTGCTGTCAAGACAAATGTCTCTTCTGTTTTGTTCTCCAATATAATGGTGTTCATTTTTGCAATACATTTAAAGGTACACTACTGTAGCTATAGCAACATGAGGAAGATCACTTTGTTTCCTAAAGCACATGGAGCCCTGTAACTAGGCAGCAGCACATTGCTTGAGTTCTGTTGTGCTGTGCATTTGAAATAAGGAACCAGTTTTCAGTCTCAATTCTTCTCTCCTGAAATTAGAATATAGTGATTTCATTTTAATATGGAAAATGTGTCAAATTACCATAGTGCAATGGAAGGGTCTTCTATATTTGGGTGTCTTCCATTTTTATACTATTTTAATGTATTTATTTTCCATTCTATAACTGTATATATAAAGATACCATAAGTACTCTGTACACAGAGGAGGTGAAGCTGTTTGGGACATTCAAGGCATTATGTGGCCAAGTGATATATCTGACCCTATTTTAGACATCTGTCATGACCATGGTTTGTAAAATTGTGTAAAGTGATAAATGATATCCATGTTTACCCAAAGAGGTAAGTGGAAGAGTCAGTTGACTTTGAGATTTATTGTTGAAATATAAACTTCAGGTTCCACATAGAATGAAGAAAGGCTCTGAGAAGGGATTTTGGGTCACAATTTATTCCCTGTCCCAGTTATAACTCTAAGAATATTTCAGCAAGTGACCAACACTTTATTGAACAAACTCTCCCTCAATATAATGACAGAACTTCTCTTCTAAACACTATATGAGAGGAAGTAGTATTTTTTTATGAAGACAGGGAAGCATGAAAAAGTAACACGGAGTCCTAGATAGGGATATTCTTGAATCTGGGAAGATGTAGATTCAGGCTCTGGCCAGACACGTACAAGCTATGAGATCCTAGGCAAGTCACTTGGTGCTTCAGTGTGCAGACAGTTCTGTAAGCCTGCAGCTACCACATTTAGAACCATCAGATTCAGATCTGCCTTGGTACTGAGAGTTTCTTTATCTAGAGTTCCCATACTAATGAAATTACAAGTCTGGCCCACAAGGAAAAAAAAAGATGAATGTATGAACTTTAGTTCAACAAAATCATATATACACAAAAAGGTGACTTCATGAAAATGGAGATATATTTCTTAACAATAGTCCTAGTTAATGATTCAGACAAAATTAGAATTGCTGCATGTACAGGATAAGTTCTAGGGGATACCTTGCCCACTGGGAAAAACAAACAAACAAACAAACAAAACAAAGAGAAACAATCAAATCAATGGACAGAGATAAAGAGGCAGAGATCCAGGGAGACAGAATGACAGAGACAGAGAAATGAGATACAGAGAGGGAGGGAGGGAGAGACAGACAGAGACAGAGACAGAAAGAGAGAGAGAGAGAGAGAGAGAGAGAGAGAGAGACAGAGACAGAGACAGAGACAGAGACAGAGAGACAGAGAGAGAGACTGAGAGAGAGACAGAGAGTGAGAGAGAGAGAGAGAGAGACAGAGAGAGAGAGAGAGAGAGAGAGAGAGAGAGAGAGAGAGAGAGAGAGAGAGAGATTGAGATTACTGGCCTCTCTGATGGACCCATATGGAGGATGAAAACCTTCATTTGTATGTTTCTCTGCCCATTGAACCAGAAAAAGAAAAGAGATAAAGCAGGGAACAGAAGTACTTTGTGTATTCATCCTTCATCTTTCTCATGACTTCCAGCCCAGTAGGGTGACACCTAATTGCATTCCTTCCTGGTAAACTCTTTCTACCCTGCTCCACAGCTACCTCTAAAGGTTGTAAACAGAATTTTACCACCCTGTGAATCAATCTCTTTTCCAGACTTGAGGGTCATTAGGAGAGGCTCCTCATTTTAAAGTCATAGTCTGTATTTGAATTGAGAAAGTTTCTTTCAGTCCAACATAAGATTTATTATGTGCAAGTGTCTGAGAATGCAAAGTTGAAAATAAGGCCATAATTATCCTCAAGTTGCTTGTGAGAGCATTGGATTTGGAACTAAAGAACCTGGGTTTCATGCCCCTTCTGCCCCCTTGCTATTTCTATGACATCGATATGGTATAAGAGATATGACCTTGTAGGTTCTCTAGTCTGCAGTTTTTTCATCAAGAAAATGAGAGAGGTGGACTAGGTAACACATGTCAGCAATATACCAGTGATTAATAAACACAGATAAGGAAGTCAAATATATTTTGAGGAGATTATACACTTTCCTATTCAATAGCATAACTGTCATGAAAAAATCTTACAATTATTTAATTGCTAATAAATCCTAAGATAACCAGTCTACATCCAATTCCAGCTTTGGTATACAGAATACTCTAATAAAATACCAACATAAGCTGTTAATGAAAGATTCTTTGTAAAATATTATGAAACATAAAACTCCAGTAATAATAAAAATATACCAGGAATAATCACTCCATTTGTACCATGATTTTACAGTTTTCTAAGCACTTTAATCTACATCTATTTTTCTGATTATCATAAGAAAAATGTGAAAACTGAGTCCAATTCTCTGTGACTTGGGTTCATCACTTTTTAGACCCCTCTTTGATTGAACCTACAATTCTGTGCTCTTCATATATTTTTGGATGTTGCCTAAATTCCTGCCTGTACCTTCTAGACATTCTCTTCTGTTACATACTTACCCTAATGTTGTAATTACCACTCCAACGGGGAAAGGACTTCTGCTTCATTCCAGCAAAGCCTAGGGACAGCTGTCTCACTTTCAGTGTCTCCCTTCCAACCTCTATCCCTCAGTGTTTCCTGCTTCTAAATCAGGACAGAATAGATAGAGAAAAGTGACAAGTGCTTCCTCCCTGCTTTTTTTTTAAGAAACCCCATGCTTTTGTTTTCCTCATAAGAAACAGAGTTTACTCCTATTGCCATGGTACCAATTATACTATTGTATTCTCTGTATTCAGACATTTTGATTTTAAGATTTCCCCACCTGCTTCTGAACTTGCTATTGTTTTCCATTAAAAGACCTACAAAGCTGAAACAATTTTCAACTTAACCTGCCTATAACATAAGCTTTTAAATAGGTATGCCAGTATATTTTTCCCTCCAGGGATCCACTCCATTTCTCTCAGCCTACAGGGAAGAAGGTTGCCTGAATGAACTAACCTGAGAATAGCATCTTTTTAGTTTTCTTAGCCTGAATGATATGTGGAAAGTGCTATGAAAACCCTGAAATACTATGTTAATTACTGATGGCAGTGATGATAATGATGTTGAGGATGATGACATACCAGAATGCTTAGCCTTAGTCAGCATTGGAGTCAGCTCAGATAGAAAATGGAAAAAAAAGAGAAAGCATATGTTTCCCATACTTACAAAGCTATTTATATGTTTCCCATATGCCCTGCTCTGGAGGAAGTAACTACTCCTCTGACTAACCCTCATTCATTAGTTTAGAGAAGATGTTCTTGGGATCTGTGTACAGATTTCAGAGGGACCTTGAACTTGGATGGAGGGATGTTTATTTTCATTGCTTTTTTAATCTTATGTGTCATTTTCTTTTACAAAATATTAATCTATGAAGGTATCCATAGACTTCATCTGATTCCAAAGGGTTCCATTAGACAAAAAAGTTTAAACTCTGGGCTTGAGGATCAGTTTTCTTTCAAATTCAGTGAAAAGGTATATATTTATCTAAATGCACCTGAATACTCTGATTATGCTATACTAAGTAGAATACACAAGGTACTCTGCACTAACACTACATTGAGTAGAGCATTAATCTCTTTGTACATTAGAAAGTAAATTTTTAGGTTGTACCCGATTCCCTGGATACATTCTGTCTTCACCTATCACCTAATATAATTTGATTCCTTTGAGGCTCATTCTCTTGTCACCTTCTACAGAAGGAATTTTCTCTATCATCCTGGCTATTGGTACTCTCTTCCTCCTGAAATAATTGTGTGTTTACTTTTGTGTTTATATTTTATGACTGTGATGAAAATGAGGCCCATGTAATACAAAACCTTCCAAGTAATGGGTTCTTTACACAAGTTTGCTGAATAAAATTGAAGTCAATCTTTTAGACATCTCAAATTTCAGATATAGATAAGGAAAACCTTTTGTAGAAAATTCAGGAAGTGGAGAAATGCATCATGGAGATAGGAGTCCCAGTGGTCTCAATTCTATGCTTGGCATCAGGAAGATCTGACTCAGACATTCATTTTATTACCTCTGACCTTCACTTTCTTTCTTTGGAAAATAGAGGGACTGACTTTCATTGAAGAGTACTTGATGACCTCTTAAATTCTCTGGGCTAAAACTGTGATCTATATAAACAGAAAATAGGAACCCAAGATTCTTTGTCATTTATAGGGTTAACATTTTCTCATATTTTAGTCATCTGCTGCTGCACATCATTTTGTTTTAATAGATAATTTCAGGGTACAGTTGATGTACAGATTTTATGCTGTGGACATTTAGCAATCTAATGGACATAACTAGAGGAAGAGAATGTCAGAGGTTCCATCTGTGTCAGGTATGAAGCAGAACAATATGATGAGAAGATTGAGATAACTACTAGCTGCTCTTTGTTCCTCACTTCTACACAGGATTTAGGTTTAATAGAGCCTTTTCCAATTTGCCTATTTAATAACAACATCAGTATTCCAATTACAGCAATCTCATCTCACAAGCACAGAGTATTTGACTTTATGTGTGGGTTTACATTTATTGTGTTCTACTTCAATATGTTTTGTCCACCTAAGACTTGTTCATATTATCTACCAAAGATTTCATGTCTTTGGCTGCAGCTGTTTATTCATAAAGAGAGCCCAATCTCAGTTCATGGCTTTGATTTACCTAAATAAGTCTTTAGAGTTCATTCGGATCTATTCCAAAACTACAAACTGTAGATATTTATTAGGATTTGAACTTTGGAATTCCTGAATTTTGATGTTTAGAGCATAGCATATGTAGACTATTTGGACAGTTTGGCTTGCATTTTGCATACAGATATATCCAATATGATATCTATCCCAGTGGTTCTCAACCTTCCTAATGCCTTGATCCTTTAATACAGTTCCCCCCAACCATTAAATTATTTTCATTGCTACTTCATAACTGTAATTCTGCTACTGTTATGAGTCTATTTGATATTCAGGATGAATTTTATTGTTACAAATTGAACATAATCCACAGGTTGAGAACCACTGGCTAGCCTACTCCATTCAATAGAGACTAATTTCCTTTTGCTCCTTTGTGGACAACAGAAGGAGGGCCATTGTAAGATACTTTTTACTTCTCATGGGTGTATTCAAGCCAGAGTTGGGCTCTCTACCACACTAAAGATACTGATAAGGTATAGTAACAATACATTGGGAGGCCTAGGACTATAAGACACTTTCCCTAATTGCTCTCATGGGTAGAATAATAATTTAGTATCATCAGCTTGGCTCCTTCCTATCAAAGCTGGTTACACAGAAGCACTTCATGAAAAGCTAGTTCAGCTTTTCAGCAAATCAAGCAATAGATAAAAGTCAAGTAAATTATACAGATTAGAATAGATGAAATAATACACAAGACTGAATTGACTCCAGCTAGGATGGAGAAAGAATCTCATCTGAAAGTACACAGAACAGTTTCATTGAGGCAAATTACTATCAACATTCTCTAGGGTTGCAGCTGCTACCAATTTAGGGATATACTGAGTACCAGATCCCCACATGTCTGGGACTCTGAGAGATCCTAGTATCACTCTGAAAGTTTGCTCTTCTCTCTAGACCAGTGGTTCTCAACCTGTGGGTTATGTTCAATTTGTAACAATGAAAATACATCCTGCATATCAGATATTTACATTACGATTCATAACAGTAGCAAAATTACAGTTCTGAAGCAGCAACGAAAATAATTTTATGTTTGGGGTTCACCACAACATGAGGAACTGTATTAAAGGGTCGAGGCATTAGGAAGGTTGAGAACCACTGCTCTAGTGACTGCTTTTCTCAAATCCATCCAAGCATCCAAAGAAGTACCTTCTGACTCTTCAGAGCCTCAAAAATCATCATTGTCTCAGAAACTCAGAAGAGATGTCTTTCTCAGAGAATGCATGCAATGTCACATGACTGTGACTCAGGAAGCACTATCCAGTTCCTGTGGGCAGAGACATTACAAGAATAATCACTCATTTTTTTTAATGTTTATGGATACTTGATTGAGAGTGTTTAGTTCATCTAACAATCAGAGTGCTGGAATGCAATTCTCTATTTCTCTCATATTCTAAATTTTGTAATTCAAATGATCCCTACTGATTAATGACAAACCTCCTGGTTCCTAGTTGTCTGCATGATCATAAAAAAGTCATTTGATATCTCTGAGGTTTAGTTTCCTCAGAGTTTTTACATTAATTTACATTTTCTGTAAAATGGTAAAAAGGAAAACAAAAACAAAAGATCTATCCTTAAGGAGATTTTGTTCTTTGAAGAGAAAAAAGCATGTGTGTGTATAAATATACGCAGAAATAAATACAGGGTAATTTGGCAAGAAGGGGTGCCAGAAAATGGACTCATCAGGGAAATAACAACACAAAAACAACTTCCATGTAATATGCCACCTTTAAGTGAGTTTTGAAAAAAATCAAGGTATTCTAATCAACAGGTAGTTTAAGAGTGTATTCTAGACATGGGGAGAAGGAGGAAGGGTAGCCAGTTCAAAGATTTTGGGGAAGAGGGAGACTTTCAAATTATGCAATTTAGCCACTTTATTTAACAGATGAGAAAACTGAGGCAGAGCGATTAAGAAATTTGCCCAAATACATATAAGTAGTCTAGTGACAGCCAGAGTTTGAATTCTTCCTACTATGCTGTGTTCTTATCAAATTCTTTAAGAGCTCTACTGTATTTCCTTATCTTTCCTTCTTTAATTGTTTTATTAAAGTTTTATCCACTGTTGAGATTTTAATATTTGTTATATTTCTTTTAAAAGAACATAGTTGTAAATAATGTAGTATGCTTCCCTTCTTCATGGGGTATTCTGGAAATCTACATGTGCAGATATTGAATATTGCTCCCTTCTTTAGGAGATTTATCCTGATATGATTGTTCCTCATCCTTTTATTTCTTTGCATTATAAAATTATTTTTTATTCTAATGTTTTTATTTTTTCCTGTGGGAATCTCCTTGTGATGATTTTTCCTTTCTACCTCTTTTGTTGTTACAGTTATTTTATGTACTTTGATTTTTTACATTTTGAGGTAATAAAAGGAAGCTCAAACCCTCATTTCAAGTATCTTGTGAGAAGGCTCCATCACTAGGTCATAGTTCAGTTCACCAGATGTGGCAGGTTCTACCATTTATGCAGTGATGGGAGGAATCATGTATCTGGCGTTTCAAAAACAGCCTACCTTAATTTTGAAAGACTCATAACTGAGTTGGTGTGCTTAAGTGGATGAACTTCATCATGTCAATGACACTCCATGGACAGCTAGATCATGGATTTCTGGTGAATGGTACTAGTAGAGAGAATAGTTGTACCAATGACATTGTTGATCCTAAACATATTTTTTTAAATTAGAAGCAAACTTAATTCATTTTACTTTTTTTTTTATTAGAAACCCATCTGGGTCCTGAATTCATAAACTTAGAGAGCATTTTTGTTTGTTAGGTTGTCACATACACTACTCTGATGTAGCAGACTATTTAAAATTTGTCTAGAATTGTTAAACCATTCCCACCCTGTAACTTCTCTTTGAGAACCTGAATCATGGTTTTAATTGCAGTTCTTATTTCCTGATGCCCTATTGAATCATCTCTTATATATTTTTAAATATGAATATTTTTGATTGCATATTATTCTACCTTCAGAATTATCATGACTCCTGAATTATTTGGGATAATGAAGACCGTACAGAGTAAAGTATAAAGAAGATATTATTTTCTAAACTTGGAAAATGTTCACTGAAAATTTTATAAATTTGAGAAAATGATAAGGATATAAAAGAATGAGTAGAATTCATCTGTCACTTATGTGAAATATACTTTAATTTGCATCAATAATAACCTACAATAATATAGCACTTTTATTTACAAAATACAAACCCATTCACTTATATAATTTAGTATTCATAACAGCTAGGTAGCATAAGCAGTGAAAGGATTATTAGCCCCATTTTACAGATGAGGAAACAGAGGCTTAGTGTTTTAATGATTTATCTAATGTCACTGAACTGTAAAGCAATGGGTTCAGGTCATTTTGCCAAGTTCAGTGTTTACCAGGTTGATACCCTGCACATATAATGAACTAGAGAATGAGCCTTTTTTCCTAGTAAGCCTCCCCTTAAGGAATTAGGAATGATTGCTCTTGTCTTGTACAAATTGTATATAAGCATGTAGAAAAGGAGAATATATTATTAAAATGTCAGGGATTTTATGTCTTAAATACATATAACCCATCCTAGTTAATGTTATGACACTCCAGTATTATCTTAGATCTGTTTGGTTATTAGGTATGGAACAAAATATCTCTAAAGATTAAACCTAGTACAAGAAAAGAAAGAAAAAAAACTTATTCATGTGTTTAAGGTTTCAAAGCTTTTTTGACATCATTTAGACAATCAGACCCTATGCATAATATATTTTTCTTCCAAAATAAATTTGTGACTCCAATGCTCAATAATGTGAAGTAAAGTGAGAAAGCCTCACAAAATGGAAGGAAGTAATATGGGAAAAAATGTTAAAGAACCTGGGATACAGGATAGGTACTGGCAGTAAAATCTCAGACATACAATTTTGTTTAACATGGGGGCAGTGAAATATTTTTTCTGCTTTTCATTCTAAAACTCTTTTAGAAATGGTGTTCTAAAGGAACCCTCATAGGCAAAATATATCCCCCTCCCATGTGGTTATATCTTTCTTTCCCTCCTTGCTCTTTTCTATTTACATTTTAGATTTTACCTGCATAACATCTATATGGTATAGGTGATACAAATATCATTTTCCCCATGTTAGAAACAGAAAACCTGAAAATTTAAGTGACTTCTTTGTAGTCATATAGATAAGAAGTAGTAAAACCATGATTTGAACACAAATCTCATGAACCTAAACCCAATACTCTTTTTTCTCTATTTCATTATATCTTTTATCTTTTGTCAACCTCTGTCTTCTCTCCCTCAGGTTCCAATACCTACATGTTTTGTGCTTCTCAAAGCAAACTCTATGGTAACCTAAGGCATGTTACCATATTCATTTCCAGTGTGATTTGATATAAATCGCCTCTCCATAATTTTCCAATTTTTCCACTGATCAACAATTCTGTTACCTCAGTGTGGCAGATATAATCTAGGTAGGTGTAAGGAAAAAATAGATACATACACACACATACGCATTTATATATATATGTATATATATATGTATATGTGTATATATATATTTATATGCGCATGTGTGTATGTATCAACTCTAAGAGTTTCTTGAGTTTTGACCCCAATAAATCTATATCTGATAAAATTTAGGAAAATAGGAAAATAAATTGTTATCTGTGTTGAAATCTTGGCATCCTGAAATCCCTTTATGCAAATGACTGTTCACTATTAAAGCTTAATGTTGTTAAATTTTATTCTATTTGAGGTTATTCTTGGTGAAATTCTATATGATTATGATGAAATCATATCTCTATATGATTAAATGTGATATATGACCTGTCAGTCACAAATAAGTTAATAATATTGCTCAGTATTTATATGAAATAGAAGGAATCCTACATCAACTGTAGTTATAAATGTTTAGGGCAATATGGGAATCTGGAAGTAATTTGGTGAAATCACTGTATTATATACATAAATAGACTGAGCCATAGAGAGAAGGAATGACTTAACCAAGGCCACTCAGCATGTTAATGACACAACTGAGATAATAATTTGGGTCCTCTTTTCTTACATCCCTCTCTGCTTTGTGGTCTTTAATTTTAGTCTTATAATTATAGTCAGAATATAATGAGATTATGGTAGATATTATCAGTATTGTGAAAAATACATGTGGGATTATATGCTCCTCTAAACAAAAAAAGTTCTATTTTAACAAAAAAAGCTATTCCTAGATATAAGCCAGACAGAGAAACCGACACTATGAATTAAAATTTTAAATACTTTCGGATTATGAAATTTCTCTTTTTACATTTTAGAAATGTTATAAATTTGTTGTCAAATCAAATAATGTCATTTTAATTTTGTGCTTTTTAAATTATTTCTTCCATGCTATCTATAACCTTTAGTTGTTACTATTCTAGCTCTCCCCTTTGCTCTAAATTGCTCCCATTTCTGTTTTCATTTGTGATTGGCACCTGTATACTCCCATTTTATGTGATGAATCATGTTATGAGATTCTTTGTGGAAGGTGTTGATTAGCTTTTATTGACTGCTATAATAAAGATGCCTGAAATAGTTTTTTTTTCACATTTGAGCATAACTAGGTAGTATTTATATATCTTTAAATTCCCACTTGCTATATTATAAATAGAGCATTCACTTGATTCTCTTGAGAAGAAGGGAGAATTTATGGAAAAGTCAGTCATAGTTGATGCTGTTCTCTGTTTTGTTGTTGTTATTGTTCCCTACATTAGCCTGTGGAGATAACAGAGCTGGCATATTTTCATAAATATCTGGTGTTGAAGTCAAGAAAACATGGGTTCAAGTGCCATCTCTGATGCATACTGTGTGACCTTGGGTAATTCACTTGAACTCTGTTGGTCTAGGTAATTCTCTAAGACTATAAGTTGCAGAGAGGGTAATAATGTACATTGTTAAGTGTGTGTGTATATAGTAGACATAAGTACATATATATACATGTATATATACCTATGTACATAAATACATGTTTGTCTGCATACATGTGTGTGCCTACATACATACTTATACATGCACATGTTATGTGGAGGAGGACCTCACCTGTGGTTGATTTGATTTGTGTATGCTGGTAATATCACATGGGTGATTTTGGGCATAAATGTAAATCTTTTGGGCATAAATAAATTGAGAGAACTCCCACTGAGTGAGATCCCTTTCTCTAAGTGAGGTCCAAACCAGTTTAAAACGTAATTGGAAAATGTTTCACAAAATACAATTTAAAAACCAATAAACTGTTTATCTATCTGTCTTAGGCCTATAATTTAATTGGTCCAGAACTGTGATTAAGAAATCCTGTCTTCTAATGCCCACATGCCACCTGCAACTATTCGTGCTAGAAAACAGAAAATTAACTGGGAAACTGAGAGGTTGTGAAACTGAATACCTCTCAAAAGGTATTCAGCAAAAGAGTTAATAAAGCTTTCTGACTCCAAGATTTGAACCTAGGTCTGCCCAATATCTTTCATTATATTAGTGATGTCAAACTCAAATATCATACATAAGATCCTTGCAGGTTGCATGTTGACTTAGTTTTAAAAGTGTAACATTTTTTATTCTATTTAATCTTAAACATTCATTTTGTTGTATATTTCCCAATTACATTTTTAATATGGTTTGAATCTCACTCAAAAGTATTTCAAGGGCACACATTCTTCAATCGGGTCTTCATTGCCTGTGTATAACATCATGCATTTGTCACAGTTATTACACAATTTTATTTATTTTTTTTAAGTAGTGATCTATGTGGAGAGGGCAGGTAGGTGACACAGTGGATATGAGTGCAAGGTCTGCAAATTCACTTAGTAACTGGGTGACCCTGGGAAAGTCACTTAATCATTTTTGTTCAGTTTCCTCATCTGTAAAATGATCTGAAGGAAGAAAATGATATAACTCATCAGTATCTCTGTTTTGAAAATCCCAAATGTGGTCACAGGAATTTGATACAACTATTTGCTGATGTAAAAAAATACCTCTATTTCCCAAACTAATTTTCTTTTTTGTCCAACACACCTGAAAATGCTTAAAGGGAATATCTCCAAGTACTTCATGGATGAATACAGCAATCTGTAAATAAGTGGGCAAAGGAAATCGTAGATGAAATATATGTGCCTTGTCATTCTCTTTCTGGCTATGGATTTAAAATAGTAATATAAATGTTAGTTGTTTAGGTAATTATTAATACTGACAGTCCCTGCCCAAAGCTAATTATGGTCTGTATTCACAGTCCATGTTTAATGCATGTATTTGGTCTCTGGAAAACTCTTAACCAAGTGTTTGTACTTTAATGAACAGAGGCTGCTCAGCTGCCCCGCTATCTCTCCCCAGTCCTTAGTAATGTAAGGGACTGAATGGCTGTCTGCAAAGGACTTCACTGTTGCTTTGAAAATTCCATCTAGTGACACAGGGGACTATGTCCATTAGGAAACAATGATCATGACAATATTTAGTAGATGTTAATCCTATAATCAAGCTACTGATAATATGTAAGTGACTATGTGTAAGTCCCAAGAGCTACAGACTTTCTGAACTGGAAGCATTCTTAGAAATCTCTCTAAATCTTAGTTCTCAGATCCCAGTATTTTTATTGGATACAGACAAAATGATAATGTGTAAATGGACAATTGTAAGATAATGACCCTAATACTACAAACTTTTTGGAATTGCAAAAATTCTTAAAAATTGTCTGGTCCTTAAATCATGGCATTGGTGTCTGGAAGGGGCTTCAGGGATTGTCTCATCCAGATAGGTGGTTTTACAGAGGAAACTGAGAGCTCAAAAAGCAGTTACAAAGTAAGTAAAGCAATTTTTCAGGAAACTTCTGGAGCTGTTAAGCAGACCTTGTTAAAGGGGATTAGGGGAGTAAACATAAGCAAACAAAGCCTGGCATTTCAACTGCTAAAGAAATTAGTGACTGAGAATAAACAAACAGACTTGTCTCTGTCTAAAGGCATATTCATCCCATGGTTTTAACCATGGTGTGATCATGCACAGGTGAAGGTAGTCCGTCCAAATCAGTACAAGATAAACAGCTCTCCTCCACCAGGAACTGCCGAGCTGTTTTGGCAATTTACTTTTGTAGGTGATGAGACAAAGATCACCTTTGTGTTATAGAGGGTCAAGACTCTTGTAGGTACCATTAATTTATGAGACTTAAAGAGGTGAGAGAAGGTGCTAATTTATACTTCATTTCATTCCCTCCCTTGTAACTTTGATGTGACTCCTTTGATTTTCTCCTCTGGAGATTTGCTGCTAAGTGAGAGTTAAGTTTTTGAAAAGAGTGAAGTTGAGGGTATATCCATTTGTATTTGTGAAGGAGTTAGTAGTTCCTCTAGCCCAGAAGTTCTCAACCTGTGGGTTATGTTCAATTTGTAACAATGAAAATATACCCTGCATATCAGATAGATTCATAACAGTAGCAAAATTACAATTATGAAGTAGCAACGAAAATAATTTCATGGTTGAGGGTCACCACAATATGAGGAACTGCATTTAAGGGTCAAGGCATTAGCAAGATTGAGAACCACTGCCCTAGACCAACAAGGATTTGGAGAGCTATCCATGAAAATATTGCATACATCTCTGAGAGCCTGGTATAAGAGTTGTCTTTGCCTCAGCTGGAGTATACAGAATGGGAAGGGAGCACAGCTGATAGACAGTAGCTGATTTCCCCAGTGGGAAAAGATCCCAATAATAGATAAGTTAAAATGGGACAATTGTTAAGAATGATAGGTTATCACTTTTCCTACAGGCATATCAATAATTATAAATAATGAAGGAATGAAAAAATCATTTATTTAACACTTACTACTTGCCAAACTCTATGCTAAATGATGGGAGTAAAAATAGAAAAGGAACAGTCACTGTTCTCAAGCTGCTTGTCATTCTAGTAGAGACAACACATATGGCAGATTTCACTCTAAGAGATGGAAAGAAAAGTTCAGTGGTCATTAGCGGGAAGGGACAAAACAGATGATAATGTGTTTTCTTTAATGTAGTTTCCATTATTAAAATCAGATCTGTTTCTAATATTGAGGCATTTGCAAAGGACTTTGGTAATAACTTTGCTTTCTGGTTCATCAGTATCTAGGACCGAGTGGTAGGAACTGTAGTATCTGCAGAGACAGTTGACAGGTCAGATCTCCATAAGCTTTGTTCCCCTGAATGATGGCTCCAGAGATTGAGCTGGTACACTGTTGAAGATTATGGACTCCAAAATAATGTGCTTAAATGCACAAAAATAAAGTACAACTGAATTGTGAAGGAAATCAATTGAAATATGTGTGTATGTGAGTATATACATATACATATATATGTATTTATGTGTGTGTGTGTGTACAGATATGCCTACATACACATATACATATATCTGTGTGTGTGTTTTTCTTATCTAAATGAATGGATCTCTGAAATAGAGGAAGTGGCAGTAAGTGATTTGTGAACACCAAGTTAAGAACTCTTGTTCTAAGGGGTCTTCCAAGTCTTCCAAGTACCATCATAGATACTGATTATAAGATACTAA
This sequence comes from Pseudocheirus occidentalis, assembly GCA_028646575.1. Classification (NCBI taxonomy): domain Eukaryota; kingdom Metazoa; phylum Chordata; class Mammalia; order Diprotodontia; family Pseudocheiridae; genus Pseudocheirus; species Pseudocheirus occidentalis. The sequence goes on from CM053601.1 coordinate 53,884,569, forward strand.
AATGTACTTCATACACTGATTGACTTCCTTGGCCACTTATTGATCTTTGTAAAAAGCTAGATAATAGAAGGCTTTCCTCATTATTATTAATGCACAACTGGATAATCAACAATTCTTTAAAACACTTATTTTTTAAATGTTTATAGAACAGATAGTACTTCTAATATATTTTGAAAGTGACATAGCTTTTCTAAGGGTCTCTGATGTGAGAGGTGTTGCAAGGAAGCTACCCATTTCTGGCACTCAGTAGATACATGTCCACCCAAAACCATACTTAAATAGGACCAAAGGTTTTCCTTTTAGTAATCAGTCAAGAGATATAAGTAGTTCAAAGCCAAAGCATTTAATGAAATGTTTTTAATAGTGTAAATGAAACAGTTCATTTTCTCCTGATGATAGGATCAAAGTCCTTATCTAATTCCTCTATCTGATTTAGGGTCAGAAGATCAAACTTAACTAAAGCCAAATTGTAACCATCCACTTTAATTTCCACTCAGGCTATTTCAAGAGGTTGACTACTAAGAAAAATCAAGGGGATGTGGGTATATGAAATAATAAAACTTCCTTCATTCCCTAAAATTGTCTGGATCCTGCCATTTAAATGAAATTAAGAATCACAAAATTAGAACTAAGAGGGAAAAAATATATTTGTATTCTATCCTCCTAGACTATATCCCTGCCTTTCTTACATGTATATGACTGGAAATAGTCTTCTTATGCTCTGAGTCTCATCCAAGGTAATCAAATCTTACTCAAGACCAGGTGATTATAGCTCCTTCCACATGGTAGAAGATTCGTTAAAACCTGATGAAATATATCTGATTGTGGGATTCCTGAAGCACAGATAAAGACTTCTAATGGTAGGCACTAAGCCTTAATAACTAGGAAATTGATATCTGCTAATGGAGCTTATTTAGTTGTGTGGTAAATTTGCCATATTTGCATTGTGTTTGTGGGAAAGTAGGGCAATATACAGTAGTCTCATTTTGGGAATTTGATTGATTATGTAATATGAAAAATTGCTTGAATGGGGAAAAGGAAAAAGCATGTCAAGCAAAGAAGGTTATTTGTGATAAAGGCAATGTGTTCCATTGCATTGCATCTATAGTTTAATGATCTTAAATTGCTTTTGAACTCAGTATCCCTCCCTGCCCCCCCCATTGGTTTTACAGCAGGGGGTTTTAATGAACTGTAAGCTCAGTGTGAGTCAACAGTATGATATTGACAGGCAAAAGCAAAACATAATAAAATGATGGGATCTTAGGCTTTATTAAGAAAGATGATTAATCATCAGTGACAAGGTAGTCACACTCTGTTCTTGCCACATCTCCTGTATTATGTTCATTTCTAAATACCACAGTTTATGAAGTACATTAATGAAAAGGATCTCACCCAAAAGATAGGAACCCATATGGCAAAAGAGCTAGGAATCATGGCATATAATCATGGGTTGGGAAAGGATATTTTAGCTTGAAGAAAAGAATGCTTGGAAGGGGAAGATAGCCATTTTAAACCATATGAAGGCTTGTCATATGCAAGACAGGTTAGATATTCTATTCTTGACTACAGAGGGCAGGACTAGAATCAGTGAATTGAAATTAATGGAAGACAATGGATATAGCACTGGAACTAGAACAAGAAAGATTCATCTTCATGAGTTCAAATCTAACCTCAAACATTTATTAGCTACATGATCCTAGGCAAGGTCATAACCTTAGTTCCTTGTTTGTAAAATGAACTGGAGAAGGTAATACCAAACCACTACAGTATCTTTGCCAAGAAAACCCCAAAATGGGGTCACAAAGAGTTGGACATGAGTGAAAAAATCACTCAACAGCCATAGTAACATAAATAGAAAATAAGGCAGTCATTGGAGGTGTCCCAAGGTGAAATGAATTGCCCAAGGAGGTAGAGGATTCACCTTCAAAGAGACTGATAGTTCCTTGAGATCAGTGATGGTTTTCTCTTCTGGGGTTCTTATATCTAACATGGCACATTACCTAAGATATAGTAAACATTTAATAAATATTTGTTGATTGATGGTATAGAACAGATTCTCTGATGAAATAATGGATTCTGCCTTCTAATTTTCACACTATAATTCTGTGAGGTAAGCTATAAAAGTGAAATATAGTCTAGCTTCTTTTTAGTGTCCCTTTAGGTTCTGATATTTAAGATTTTTAAAAAATTCTTATTATTTTATTTTTCACCAATTACGTGTAAAAATGTTTTTAGCATTTAAAAACATTTTTGACTTCAAAATTCTTTCCCTTCTACCCTTCTCACCCCCTATTAAGAAGGCAAACAATTCAATATAGTTCTACATTTGTAGTCATGCAAAATATATTTCTATATTAGTCCTGTTGTGAAAGAAAACATAAAGACCCCTCACCCCCAAAAAACTCGAGAAAGATAAAGTTAAAAAATATACTTCAATCTCTATTTAGATATTATTCAGTTCTTTTACTGGGGTTGGAAAGCATTTTTTTCTACAAAAGTCCTCCAGAGTTGTCTTGGGTCATTTTATTACTAAGAATAGCTAAATCATTCACTGTTGATCATCTTATAATATTGTTGGTACTTTGTAGATATAGCATTTCTCTTTGCACCAGCTCATATAAGTCTTTCCAGGTTTTTCTGAAAGCATGTTAATTATCACTTCTTATAGCACAATAGTATTCCATCACAATTACATAGCACAATGTGTACAGCCAGCTGATGGGCATTACCCTCCCCACCCCAATTCCTAACTCCCTACCATCAGAAGAGAGCTGCTATAGATTTTTCCTTACATATATATCCCTTGCCCCCTATTTCTAATGTTTTTTTTTAAGATACAGACTTAGTAGTGGCATAGACTGTGATATTTATAAATGTGTGACAAAATTCTTTTAATTTAGTTCAACTTAACAAGTATTAATTAAATGCTTTATATTGCTAGCCACTATACTGGCTAGAACTGGAGGACCTAAAAATCAATATGAAATAGTACCCTCAAGGAACTTCTACTCTACTGTGGGGAAATATGTATGCAGACAAGAATTCACAATACAGGGGCAGCTAGGTGGCGCAGTGAGTAGAGCATCGGCCCTGGAGTCAGGAGGACCTGAGTTCAAATCCGGGCTCAGACACTTAACACAAAAACTAGCCATGTGACCTTGGGCAAGTCACTTAACCCCAATTGCCCTCCAAAAAGTGAAAAGAAAACAAAAATAAATAAATCTTAAAAAAATAAAATAAAAATAAAAAAAGAATTCACAATACACAAGTACATCTAGTACCATATATATATATATATATATACAAAATGCCTACACACACAAACACATATATACACACATCTCTATCTATCAATAATTATATTTGTAGGGTAGATGAAACAAAATAATACCAACATATATTAGAAGAGGTTTTATTTAATGGCTGATCTTGAGTTGAACCTTGAAAAGAGCTAAGAATTTTAAGAGGCAGAATTAATCAAGGAAAGTATTCCAAGTCCATGGAGACAGATGGCACAAAGGCACAGAGACAAGATGTAATGCCATGCATGGGAGACAGCAATTAGGTCAGGTTGGTTCAAACCAAGAGGGTGAGAAGTAATACAAACCTGAAGGACTGAGACCCAGAAAGGTTTTATAACCTTTCACATGTCACAGTGAGTAGCAGGTAGTATACAGGGAATAAGCAGCAGGGTTAGATTTCAATAAACTCTATTCCTCTAACCATAAATACAGTAAACTCTCTACTTTCTTAATCAGGAAAGATAGGCTGTAATTTAGACATGGCATTGAAGGTCAAAGAATACTTCTGTATATGATGATGTCACCACTTTTCCATTGTACTGTGTTCTAGAAATGCTTATTATGTGAACTTGTAGTTCTTTTAATTAGTCCTAATCTTATAAATACTTCTCATACCTTTTCATCACTATCACTCTGGTAACTACGCTTACCCTCCTTATCCATTCATCCTCTGGCACACAGTTTAGAAATATACTTCTAAGATTGAACAAAAGTTTATAAGAAGAACTTTTTTGTCCTTAAAGAGATTTATCTTTGTTATGTATTAGGATTTGTGAAAGCTTACATTCTGAGTGATTATGTGATAAAATCCATTGATTTCCAGTGAACTAAGTATTGTCATATTGGCTCCATTTATTTTTTAAAAATTGACATTATTCCTACACAATTTGAAAAGAGGGTCCCGTAAGTAGTCTTACATAAGGCTGTTCCATATACAAATGGTATTTGTCTCTGTAAGTGAAAAAGTTAGTCCTCAACTAGTATATTAGTTCAATTAAACCTAAGTTCAGCACATGCTATGAGTCATATTATCAGAGGCTCTCTGAAACTGGGGGTTCAAATATTTAAAACAAAATAAAATAGTCCCTGTGCTCAAAGAACTTACTTTCTATTTTAAGAATACAGCATTATACAAAGGAGTAAATATGCATTTTTTTTGGCAGGAGCAGAGTACTAAAACTAAGGACACAAGAAAGGTTTCTTGTGGGAAAAAGTGATTAGCTTTGAATGTAGTGAGAGGCTCAGAGAAGCTGAGGTTGGGAGGGAAGAACTGAGTTTGGGAGAGTGATTTACTTTAAATTCTGTCCTCATAAGTATTTTGGTCTTTAATCTTTGCAATTTTTGACAGAGCAACCAGGGGCAACTGTTTGAGTAGTGACCATGGTAATTGGATAAAGCACCAGATCTGAGAAAATTACATCATAATGAATGAACATGGAGAAACGTTTTGGGGAGATGGGGCAAGAAATTAAATTTATAGATCTATGAAGCATCAGCCAGTTTAATTTCCCATGTTTTTTTCATAAAGTTTGTCCTAAGGCAGTAAATGGGTTTATCATGGATATGTTGATGACTTTTAAAAGGTTATCAGTACATTTATCATAAAAGAGCACAAAGACAGGGTGAGCAACAGAGAAGAGGAGCCTTAAGGATATACCAGAATTTGAAATCCAGGCTAGATAAGTAGGTCAGCATTTAGGAGGTGTTCTCTTCTGCATAGATTAAAGATCAATAAATAAACAAACATTAATTAAGTGCCTACTTATGTGTCAGATACTATGCACTGAGGATATAAAAAGAGACAAGAAATAGCCCTTCCCTCAAGGAACTTACAGTCTAATGTGGAAGATAGCATGTAAGCAAACACACCCACATACACACACACACAGAGAATATGCTATGGACAATATAAATAAGAAATACTAGGGAAGGCACTACAATTAGGAGGAGTTGGGGAAGGCTTATGGAAAAAGTTGGGTTTTTAGATGGGACTTAAAGGAAGGTACAGATAAGAGTAGGTAGAGGTGAGAGAATATTCCAGGCTTGGTGGTGGACAGTCAGAGAAAATGCCAGAGCTTAGAGATGTTGTATCTTGCTCTAGGAACATTGAAGAGTTACTGTGTTAAAGAGTGCATTAAGGGAGTAAAGTGTAAAAAGACTGGTGATAGGAGGGGGGTAGGTCATAAAGGGCTTTAAATGCAAAACAAAGAATTTTGTATTTGATCCTGGACATAGTAGGAGTTACTGGAGTTTATTGAGTAGAGAGATGGCATGATCAGTACTGTGTTTTAGGAAAATCACTGTGGTGGCTAAATGGAGGCTGGATTGGAGAGAAGAGAGAGTTGAGGAAGACAGATCCACTAGAAGGCTATTAAAGTAATCAAGGTTCAAAGTGATGAGGGATTACATTAAAGTGGTGGCAATGTCAAAAGAGAGACTATGGTATATTCAAAAGATGTTACAAAGATGAAATGTACAGACCTTGAAAACAGATTGGATATGGGAGATGAGAGACAGGAAGGAGCTGAAGAAAACTTCTAGGTAGTAAGTCTAAGAGACTGGGGGGAAGGGGTTGCCTTCTACAGTCATAGGGAAGTGGGGATAGGTTTAGGGACAAAAAAAGGAGTGTGGAGCAGGATAGGTAGATTTGAGAAGCATCAGCATAAATATGATTATTAGATACTTTTGAGCTTATGAGATCAGAAAGGGAAGTAGTATAGAGGGAGAAAAGAAGAAGGACAAACCCTGATAGATGCCTTTAGTTACAGAGTTGGGAAGGATATTCAGCAGAGGAAACAGAAGATTGGTCAGAGGGATAGGAGGAGGACCAGGATTGAACAATGTCCCAAAAAGCTTGAAAGAAGGGAAGAAGAGTGACAAGCAGTGTCAAAGGCTTCAGATAGGTCAAGGAGAATGAGGATTGAGAAAAGGCCATTAAATCTGGCAACTAAGAGGTCATTAACAACTGTGGACAGAGAAATTTTGGTGAAATGATAAGATAGGAACCTGGATTTTAAGGGGGTAAGAAGATAGTGAGAGGGGGCAGATAGGCGGTGCAGTGACTAGAGCACCACCCTGGAGTCAGCAGCAGGACCTGACTTCAAATCCGGACTCAGACACTTACTGTGTGATGTTGGGCAAGACAATTAACCCCCATTGCTCTGTCTTCTGCCTTCCAAAAAGCAAAAAAAAAAAAAAGGAAGAAGAAGATAGTGAAAGGAGAAAAAAGTAGGGAATGAGTCAGAAGAGGGAGTGATTGTAAATATGTGAAAGAATGGGGATAAAAATGGAGGGGGAAATCTGATAGAGGAGACAGGATGGAATGGATTACTTGAATAAGCCTTTGTAAGGAGTAAGACCTCTTCATTATGTGACATAGAGTGAAGGAAGAGACAAGTGTTGGAATGTATCTGAGTGGTAAAAAATGAGGAAGAGGCAAGAAAGGGAGGTCACAGTGAGTAGCCTCAAGTTTTTGCTATAAAACATAAGACTTGATTCTTGGCTGAGAGAGTTGCATGACAGATAACCATGGGTAGTTAGAGGAGGGATGAAAAAGGTAGTTAGAGGAGGGATTGAAAAAGTTTTGGAAACACTTTGGAAAGTGGGATAGTGAGAGGTTAAGCGAGCTCTTGATAGTATTGCTTAGCAGCATTGAGGGCCCAGCTGAAGTTATATAACACAAATTTAACCACTATGAATTGATAGCATACCCATTCAGAAAAAAATTCAAGATTTCCTCCTTCTTTGTTCAGCAGCACATGTATTGAAGCAAAAGTGGCAAATAGTGGGAGTGATACAAGCCTGAGGCTTGGCTGGGCACACTTGTCAATATAATAAGAGGGCTAGGGATTCAAAATAGAACATTGTAGAGTCAAATTGGATCACTAAGGGATCAAGATGGGGAAAAAAAAGGAAGTGGCTAATGCAGCAGATCTTGGTTTGGACAATGTAATATTAATGCAATTTGATCCCTTTGTATTAGCAAAGCTAACAGGTATTTAGCACCTAGTTTGAAACTGATTAAGCCTTTGTTAAGAGACAAAAGGTATGAACTCTTATTGCTGACTTAACAGGTAATTGCTGATGTGATAGGAAGGGGCAGAATAGAGAGGAGCTAATAGGTATATAAGGAAAAGTCCCAGAGAGGGAGTGTCAGAATTTCCTGGGGTAAGAAGCATGGAGGCCGAAGCAGTTGCCACCAGAGAGGCTGAAGAGGAAAGGCCTCCCCAGGCTGTAGAGAGTGATTTTGATTTTGGGAACCTGGGTGAAGTGATTTTGATTCTGGGAACCAATTGGAGCTTCTACTGAGGAGCTGCTGAGTTCAAGGGCCAGCCAGAGCTCCTGGGAGCTGCCAAAGACTGAGGAAGTCTGTCTGTGATGCTGGTACTTTGTAAAAACTTGTTTGTGGCTTTGTTAAGCCTTAACTTCCTTGGAACAGAGGCTATGAAGGATTTAAGGTGGACTGAATGCTGTGAGCTTCAGCATGGAACAGGAAGTGCATGGAGAGCTGGACAAGAGCCTGGAGCTATCTGCCTTTGAACCAAAGTGACAGTTTAGTGAATCCAGATAGGATTTGGGACCATGGAAATGGATGCAGGGAATCTGAGAATCAGTCTTGAGTCAAGCTCAAAGAAGACTTTACTTGGATACTGTGTACTGAATGAGAAGATTATGATTTACTGTGACCTAGGAGTAGAGAACTTTGATTGTAGTTTGTGATTTAATTAAGGATTTTGTGATTGACTAAATGAATGTACTTGCCTCCTTAAGGAAGATGAATGATTAAGCTACTAAATTATTGTATTTTGTTGAGAATTATGTGACCACTGTGGTGAAAACTATGTGACCATATTAGTGATAAGTTGTTGTGAATGCTGTATTTTGAGGTTCTATGATAAATCATAATATTGTGAATGTTCTACCTTGATTTTCTGTGAATGTTTTGCTTTTATTTGTTATTGAATAAATCGAGCATTCACTGTACTTTGTAATCAGAGCCTTGAAAGCTGTTGACAGCAGCATTCTTCTGGAAAGCTGCCTTTGCATGGCTATATAGGCAAGAAGTGGGGAATCAAGGCATCAGAGGTCATGGCGTGCATAAAGAATGGGGTTTTATAAGAGAAGACATAGGGAGAAGTGAAAAAACAATAAATTATGATTAGAAAGATTTTGGAATTCTAGAAGTGGTAGTACATTTAAGGATGATGAAATACTGAGTTCAATTTAAACCAATTTAACAAACATTGCCTCTTATATACAAAGCACAGATAGAAATGAAAAACACTGTATTCTTCCTCATAGAACTTGCATTCTTCTGGAAGATACAAGCAAATAAACAGATAAGTAAATGCAAATTATTTTGAGGAAGAAGAAAGTTCACTAAACTAGGGGTAATTGGGAGTCTTTGTATTAGGTGGCTTATGGGCTCATCCTGAAAGGATCTAGGGATTCTAAATGTTGGACAGGATTGTCAACCAGGTGGGAGAATTAAACATTTAAAGTCAAGATTTTCAAGTCTGGAAGCAAGGTGTGGTCCTCTGACACTGATTGTCAACTTACATCTTACAGTTTCAGGATCAAAGTTATTTGTACCAGGTGGGCCACTCCTTAGCTTCTTCCATTTTTCCCCTCATAAGACATAGAAAGTGGTAATTATTTACATGTATTCTGTATTTGTCTTCAAAGCAGGGATCTTGCCTATATGTCCCACCCCTTCCCTAAACCAGCAACCATGGAAATGATTTTCCAGCAACCCTACTGATCAAGCCTAATGTACACTGTTTCCATCCTGCAAGGATGCTAGACCTAAGATCTGTACTCAGATATAAGAAATGTCAGGTTTTTAAAGCTTTACAATTTGTTGAAGTTTCAAATAATGCCCTAATATTAATCTATGTGTTACTTCTCTTTTGTGTTTATATCATGACAGATTTTTAATGTGAGCACAGCCTATATTTAAAATTTTCTACTGTAAACAAAAAAGGAATGATATCAAGACATTAAAAAAATTTCAACAGGAAATCTTTCCTTTACCACTAGCAGTATTATTTGAATATTCGATTTTATTATTCTCTTACAAGCAAACAGAAATGAACCCAGCAGCTGGAACAGATGCCTGGTTCATAAAGTGATACAATGCAGCTGAAACTAAACTAAGCCAAATTTATTCACATGCTTACTATAGCGAGTGCCTTAACTCAACTGTCTCAGGACAGGAAAATGAAAATCGAGTATGGCAAATCACAGTCAATATAGAAATCCTACATTTATTGAGAATCTAGTAAGTGGAAGGCACTATAATTGGTGTTGAAGATAGAAAGACAAAAAAGAAAGGAGAAATAATCCATGCCTTCCTGGATCTCATATTTTCCTGGGAGTAGGGAGGATTAAGGTACGTACATAGCTATGTAATTACCAAATTTATACAGTTACATTACATAAAGTCAAGACAAGAGATAGTTGATCAGTGGGGTATTGAGGATCAGGAGAGACCCCCAAAGGAGTCAGTCCTCAAGTTATGCTTGGAAGGAAATTATTGATTCTAAGAGCAGAGGTAAGGAGGGAGATCTTGTCAGAATTCTGTGCTGGCCACATTGAATTTGAGATGCCTGTGGGATATCCATCAGTAAGTCAATAAATATTTACTCTGTGCCTGTCACCATGCGAAACGTTCCTTTAGAGATATCTGTAAGATTACCAGTGATGGAGAATTATAGCTCATGAAAAAGACAAAAGACATATGTGTGTGTGTGTATATACATTTTAATCATTAGAATAGGGATAAAAAAGTTGAAAACAGATGAGATTATAGAGGGGAAGGAGGAGGTAGCCCAGGACAGAGCCTTGGGAGTCACCCAAGTTACACTTGTATTCTTAGTCATTGAACCTGAATTTTGATAAACATGTATTAAGGAATTATACACAAAGCACTATGCAGGTAAGCAGAGCTGTAGCTACAATGCTAGGCCTGGAGTCAGGAAAACTCATCTTCCTGAGTTGAAATTTAGTCTCAGACACTGTAGCACCCATGCAATATTTACAGCGTCTATGATCACTATAAATATGCCTGCATGGTGCTTGATCACAAAATATAACAGACTCTCCATATAGAAGACAAAAGCAAAAATGTTTACTCAGACATCAGAAAACCAAATCCCAAAACCAATAAATGGATTCTGTCATAATAGCACAGAGAGCCACAGTATCTGTTTGCCTTCTCACAAACCAAGATAAGACCAACTTTTACTCACAAACCTGACTAACTCCCTGGGTTGGGTCCTCTCGTCTTCATAGTCTAGCTAACTCTGACTCCTAACTTCCTATGGGCTCTGCTCCACCCTTCATCAAATTCCTCCCACCACAGACAGGCTCCATGTGATTACATTAGATCAGGGGTCAGAGTATATTTTAAAAGTTAGTGAGGGTCTCAGCCTATTAGGGGGCAGGAAAGGTCTTCAAATTCTCTTATACTCATTAAGGGGCAGGGAAGATCTTAAAATTCTGATTACCATTACAGACACTTACTAGCTGGGTCTCCCTGGGCTAAGTCACTTAACCTTCTTTGCCTTAGTTTCCTCATCCTAAAATAAACTGGAGAAGGAAATGGAAAACCATTATCTTTTCAAAAATATACACAATTTATTTATTTTTGGTTTTCAACATTCAGTTCCATAAGATTTTGAGTTTAAAACTTAAAAATTTCTTCCCTTGCTCTCTTCCCTTCTCCCTAAGATGGGGTGAAATCTGATAAAGGTTTTACTTATACATTCATATTAAACATATTTTCACATTAGTCATGATGTAAAGAAGAATTAGAACTAATGGGAGAAACCACAAGAAAGAAGAAACAAACAAAATAACAAAAGAAAAGGAAAACATACAGTATGCGTCCATCTGCATTCAGACTCCAAAGTTCTTTCTCTGAATGTGGATAGCATTTTCCAGCATGAGTCTTTTGGAGTTGTCTTGGATCCTTGCACTACTGAGAAGAGCTAAGTCTATCAAAGTCAGTCATTCTACAGTGTGGCTCTTATCAATTCATATGAGTCTTTCCAGGTTATTCTAAAGTCCTCCAGCCTTTCATTTCTTACAGAACAATAATATTCCATCACATTCATATACCACAACTTTTTCAGTCATTCCCCAATTGATGGACATCCCCTCAACGTCTAATTCTTGGCCACCACAAGAAGAGCTGCTAAAAATAGTTTTGCACATGTGGGCCCTTTTCCAATTTTTATGATCTCTTTAGGATAGAGCCCTAGAAATTGTATTGCTGGGTCAAAAATTGTATACACAATTTTACAACCTTTTGGGCATAGTTCCTGATTGCTCTCCAGAATGGTTGAATCAGTTCACAACTCCATCAACAATTCATTGGTGTTCCAATTTTCCCATATCCAGGATGAATATATATATATATATATATATATATATATATATATATTTAATTTTCCTGGTGAGCCATCATCTTTGCCAAGAAATCCCAAATGTGGTTATGACTGAAAATGACCCAGAAACAACACACATAGGGTGGTATCCTTGTGCCCAGAGTTCTGGTGCCAAGAGAAGTCACAAGGGAGGGTGTGTTTACTTTCTTTGCCTTTGATGATATTTATATAGCACTTTGAATTCTGAAAATTGCTTTATTTATGATCCCATTTGGTCAGTGTTTCTCTTGTTGTTTGGGCAACCATTGAAGTGGGTAATTGGCATCAGGATGAAAAAAACACCCTCTATCGATGCCGACCATCACCTACCTGCAACTGATAGTCTTAGAATGGCTCAGTATTATTACTTAGTTTAATAACCAAATATTATTTGAGGGCCTTCTGTATGCCTGTCATAATGCTAACAATGGTAAACCCATAAAGGTAATTTTCATTAATCCTCGCCAAAAGGAGCTCACATTTTAAAGGAAGAGGAAATATGTGCTCCTATCAGAATATAAAGATAACTGAAAATAAATACAAGAAAATTTTGGGGAGAAAGCACTAATAGTTGGGAAGGATCACAAATATCCATGTTGGAAGTTATGTTTAAATTGAATGTTGAAAGAAGCTAGGGATTCTAAGAGGTGAACATAAGGAATAAGTGAATTCCATGAGGGGGTGGGAGGTAGAGGGCAGGCAATACAAAGAGATAGAAAATCAACATGGAGTAGAATCTATAAGCAAAATTATAGAACACTTTGGCTGCAATACAGAATGAATGAAATGTGTAAGAACCATGGAAAATGTTGTTATGACTAGTTGGTTAAGGCTTTCTTTGTCAAATAAAGAAGTATAGATTCAAATGTAGAAGTGTAGAGGTATTAGGGAACCGTGGAGTTTGAGTAGGGACAAATGACTATCATTCAAACTTTTCTCCCACATGACTTTATCCTACCTTTTCAGCCCTTATTATGAAATACTACCTTCACATACTCTGTGATCTCCCCAGATTTGTTCCTCACATGCTCTATACATACATCTCTATACCTTTGTATAGGCTATTTGTATGCCTGGAATGTATTTCCTTCTTGACTCTGCCTCTTAGAACCCTGGATATCCTTTAAAACTCAGTTTAGATCTTGCTTCATCTCTTTTGGGGGTTCTTCCCCTGTTCTAAAATTACTTTGTATTTATTTTGTATGTACTGATGCATACCTGCCATCTTTCCTCATAGAATACAAGTGCATTGAGATAAGTGACTATTAAAGTATTGACCTTGTATTGTCAGTGCCTGACACTTAGGGCCTTGATAAATGCTTGTGGAATGAATCAAGAATGGCTTTTGAGGAAACCACATTGTTTTAAGTTACCCCAATAAGGGATATTTGTTTAAGTATTCAGTGATTATATGCTTTATTATAAACTCTATTAGTTTTCTTAGTACAAACATGACACTCATCAGTTTGCATTTACAGTGATATCCTCTGGACTCCTTCCTATGTTTTAGAGTCAAATTTGTAACCCAACAGTCCTTGTCATGGTAGTCAGCTTTAACATTAGGTTACATATTTTAGCAAACACTTTTCCAATTTCATCCCTGAGTGCCTTCTAAATTATCAGGTCGATGACATGTGGTTTTCATCAATTCACTTTACTGTATATGGAGTCTTGGCTAGCATTTGATCTATTACTTCTAATTCATTCATGTTAGGAGATGGTTTGGAAGTTGGGATGTCCATCATAACCTTCTAAGTAAAACTTAAGACAAAGAATTCAGTGAGTTAGCAAATTCAGGGAATAGCTAGTTTGGCTGCAACATAGAATACATAAAATAGAGTAATGCAGAATAATGATAAATCTTCGATCACTTTGAAGGTAAGGTATTTCATTTGATAGACAATATGAAGCAATTTGTATTTTTTGACCAGGGAAAGGTTATATTCAGGGCTGTTCTTTAAGTTAATCTCTTCAGGTATGTGGGGGATGCATTAGAGGCAGGAAAGAATAGATACACAGGAATTCCAATTTCGTGCTGAGGCACCAAAATTTGATTTAAACCTACATTCAGTACCATATGCTGCAGTAAAAACTCATGTGATTCAAATATTAAAGATCATATAAAACTAGAAGAAAAATCAAATTTTAATTGCTATAACAGATAGTGAATTCTAAAACAATGGTAGTTAATTACAGATAAATATAGTTTCAATTATATGATACTTAAAATTACTTTTGAGTGACCAAAATGAATTTAATTGAGATAAAGGAGGACAGTGGTGAATAGGGAAAATATTTATAGCATCTCTCTGATGAGGTTCTGATATCCAAGATATTAAAAAATAAGAGAAATATATGACACAAAAATTTATTCTACATTGAATGAATAGTCAAAACATATGAACAAATATTTCTCAAAAATGGTAAAAACTACTAACAGTCACATTAAATAAGACTCCAAATCTCTAATATTAAAAGAAAACCAAATCTAAACCACTGATTTATCACCTCATACCAAGAAAACTGACAAAAATGAAAAAAAATGAAATAGCATTGAAGATGGTCCTGGAGAGATGCATTGTTGGTGGAATTGTGAATTAGTCTAGCCATTTTGGAGAACAATTTGTAATTATTAAAAGAGTTAACAAAACATCCATACCTTTTGAACTAGTGATTCTCTTGCCAGGAATCTACCCTAAGAACGCCAATGGGGGTGGTGGAGGGGAAGATAAAAACACACAGGTTATTTATGAATCTAAATATTTATTTATTTACTTATTCACTTATTTATTTGTTTTATTTTCAGTCATTTTCTGGTCATATATAGCTCTTTGTTACCCCTTTTGAGGTTTTTGTTTTGTTTTTGGCAAAGGTACTGAACTGATTTGCCATTTCCTTCTCCAGCACATTTTTATAGATGCAGAAATGGAGGCAAACATGGCTAACCGACTTGCCCAGCGTCACACATCTAGGAAGTGTCTGAGGCTGAATTTCAACTCTTGTCTTCCTAACTCCAGGTCTCATATTCTATCAACTGCACGACCTAGCAGCCCTAAATATTTATAACAATACTGTTTACATTATCAACTAACTGGGGGGAGGAAGGGAAGGAGTAGATGCCAGTAAATTAGGAAATAACATTCCCATTCGAAATGTTTTTATATAAACTGTGATGGGGCATATAATTTATGGATGTTGATATGGCTGTGCTGTAAGACATTATAGATAGAGAAAAAAGGAAGATTATCTATAGTAATACAAAATGAAACTAACAGAGGCAGGGGGAAAAACACATAGAAAATGAATATTATATGGGATGGCTAGGTGGCGCAGGGAATAGAGCACTGGCTCTGGAGTTAGGAGGACCTAAGTTCAAATCCAAATTCAGACATTTAACATTTACTAGCCATGTGAACTTGGTGAAGTCATTCAACCTCAATTTCCCCTCCAAAAAGAAGGGAAAATAAAAAAAAATAAGAAGAATATTATGAAATAAATGGAAATAAACCATCGCTATAGAAATGTGTTAAGTTATTGCCCCTAAAAATACTGTAGATTGGCACCTCCTCACCAAAGGTTATATGTACATAACAATAGATGAAATGCCATCATTTTCAGTAGGCTGGTTAGTGTAGCTGGCCTTTCCCTCCTTTCTTTTATAATAGGTGGCTATGGGAGAAGGATATTAAGATACATAAGTGATGGGAAAAGAAAAGTTAATGTTTTTTAAAAATTTTTATTAACTAATCTAGTATTACTTTACAGCATTCACTTCTACAAGCTTTTGAGTTTCAAAATTTCTCCCCATCTCTTCCTTCCCCTCAACCCCAAGATGACATGCATTCTGATTACCCATTCCTCCAATCTGCCCTTACTTCTATCACCCTGCCCCCTTCTCTTATCCCCTTTCCTTTTATTTTCCCATAGGGCAAGGTAGATTCCTATAATGCATTGCTTATATATCTTATTTCTCATTTGCATGCAAAAATAATTTTTGTCATTCATTTTTAAAACTTTGAGTTCCATGTTCTATCCCTTCCTCCCTCACCATACTCCCTCATTGAGAAGGTAAGCAATTCAATATAGGTTATACATATGCAGTTATGTAAACCACTTCCATAATAAACATGTTGTAAAAGACTAATTCTATTTCCATCCATCCTAAGCTGCCCCCATTTATTCTATTCTCTCCTTTGACTCTGTCCCTTTTCAAAAGTGTTTGCTTCTGATTATCCCCTCATGCCATTTTCCCTCCCTTCTATTATTTACCTTCTCTTTTCCCCTTCCCTCCTACTTTATTGTTAGGTAAGATAGATTTTCTTACCCAATTGAGTATGTGGGTTATTCTCTTCTTAAGTCAAATCTGATGAGAATAAGGTTCACTTATTCCCTCACACCTCCCACTCTTCCACTCCATTGTAAAAGCATTTTCTTGCCTCTTTATTTTGAAATTATTTACCCCATTCTACCTCTGCATTTAACTTTCTCCTAGTACATTCCATTCTCACCCCTTCATTCTATTTTTAGATATCATCCCTTCATATTCAACTCACATTGTGCCCTCTGTCTATATATAATCCCTCAAACCATGATAACACTAAGAAAGTTCTCATGAGTTACAAATATCAACTTTCCATGTAGGAATGTAAATGATTCAACTTTAATAAGTCCTTTATGTTTTCTCTTTTCTTGCTTACCTTTTCTTGCTTCTCTTGACTCTTGTATTTGAAGGTCATATTTTTCTTTTTAGTTCTGGTCTTTTCAGCAAGAATCCTTGAAAATCCTGTATTTCACTGAATATCCCGTTTTTCTCCTAAAGGATTATATTCAATTTTCCAGGATGGGTGATTCTTGCTTGTAATCCTAGCTCCTTTCCTACATGGACTATCATATTCTAAGCCCTGCAATCCTATAATGTAGAAGCTGATAAATCTTGTGTTATCCTGACTATGGTTCCACCATACTTGAATTGTTTCTTTCTGGCTGTTTCTAATAGTTTTACCTTGGTGTTGTAACTCTGGAATTGCCTATAATATTCCTTGATGTTTTCATTTGGGGATCTCATTCAAGAGGTGATCAGTATATTCTTTCATTTTCTATTTTTCCCTCTGGTTCTACAATATTATGGCAGTTTTTCTTGACAATTTTTTGAAAGATGATATCTATGCTCCTTTTTAAATCATGGGTTTCAGGTAGTCCAATATTTTTTAAGTCATCTCTCCTGGATCTCATTTCCAGGTCAGTTATTGTTTCCCCAGTGCAATATTTCACATTGTCTTCTATTTCTTTTTTTCATTCTTTTGGTTTTGTTTTATAATTTCTTAATTTTTCATAAAGTAATTAGCTTCTATTTGCTCCATTCCAATTTTAAAGGAATTATTTTCTTCAGTGAGCTTTTGGCCCTCCTTTTCCATTTGGCCAAATCTGCTTTTTAATGCATTCTTCTCCTCATTGACTTTTTGGACCTCTTTTTCAATTTGTGTTAGTCCATTGTTTAAGGTGTCACTGTCTTCAGCATTTTGGGTATGATCTCCTTTAGCAAGCTGTTGACTCATTTTTCATGATTTTCTTACACCACTCTAATTTTTCTTCCCCATTTTTCCTTCAATTTTCTTACTTGATATTCAGAATCTTCTTGAGCTCTTCCATGGCCTCCAGTCAATTCATATTTTTATTTGAGGTTTAGGATGTATTAACTTTGAGTTTGTTGTCTTCTTCTTGTTGTATGTTTTGATCTTTATTATCAAAGTAAGATTCTATAGTCTGACCTTTTTTCCTGCTGTTTGCTCATTTTTCCCAGCCAATTACTTTGCTTTTTAGCTCTTTGTTAAGGTAGGATTCTGCTTCCAGTGTGGAGGGTGTACTATCCCAAATTCAGGGATTTTGTGCAGTTATTTTCAGAGATATTTCTAGGGACCTCTAAATTTTCAGTTCTTCTAAGGCTGTATGATGAATAGAGAGGTGTTTACTCCTCTCCTGGTCTGTATTCTGATCTGTGAGTGACCACAAGCACTCTTTTCAGCTTTGGAGTATGAGGAGGATTCTCTCTATTGTCAATACAAGCTCTGCCCACCAGAGCTCCTCCTTGACCCAGGACTGCCATCCAGGACTGCAGCCTAGAACCAAGTACTGGTAAAATGAGAAAATCTTGCCTCAGTGCCAGAAAAGAAACACCTGCAATTCCCCTTTAATCAGCTGCTTGATCCCCCTCTCTCCCTACTGTCTGTGGGCTGAGAACTATGGAAGCAGCTTCTGTCCCACCACTGCCTCTGTCACCATGCCAGTGCTTTACAGCAGCTGTGACTAGACCATGCTCCTCTCTTACCTAGATCTGATACACCTTTCTGACTGACTTTCTATAAAGTCAAGTACAAGCAGCTCTGCTGAGGGCTGCTGCTGTGAATAACTTTAAGGTTCTGACTACATAGTATAGAGAACTCTCTATTTATTCAGTAGTAAACTAAAGCAAACCATTCACAGAAACCAAAGTATAGCATTCACAGCAATACAACATAACAACTCATTACTAAAGTGGCCACATAGTCTTAAACAAAACATATCATTCAGTGTCACAATCTAAATCAATCAATATAAAACACTCATCTAAAGTCTTTTTTCATCTTGGTTGGAGACTGGCTTCTAATCATGCTTAACTCAATTATCCTTAAGGATCAATCATCCTTAAGCAGTATAAAGTTCAAAGTACAAAAGTCTCCCACCTCTAAGTCATATTGTCTTAATCTCTCAGTCTACACTAAGTGCCCAAGTGAAGATCCTTTCATCTTCACCCAAGACTGACTTCCTACCTCCGTTATTCTTCTTCCATGCTGCTAGCTCTTACCTGAATTCACCTAGTTGTCACCTGCATTCACAGGTAGGCAGCTCCCAGCTCCCAGTATAGCTCCCAGTCCAGTCTCCCATCCAGATTCTAGTCCAGCTCCTGGTCTAGCTCCACACATCAAGCTTAGCAGAGTTACAACAATATTCATGCACATTGCTGTCCCTAACAACAATTCATTTTTGGTCTATGAAATAAACATAGGACAGACAGAGTGCCAACACCACAACCATCCTTTCTCACAGTTCTGCTTGGTTCCAGTTTGTGCTCTTGCTTTTACATGATTCTTCTCCTTCTAATTCCAACCTTCCTGCTACATCAAGAAGTTCCTCCCACCTCCAAATCACAGGTGGGGCTCAAAGGCACGTGAAAGAACTGAAACAAGTAGTTAAGTACCATTTTACTTACCTTTACACCTTCTTTGACATTTGTAGGTTGAGAAGCCTGGAAACCACCACAGTTGCCAGTGATTCAGTCCCCTGAGTTCTCCTCTAGCCTTTTCTGTGCCAGTGTGGCCCATACTGGACTGTGCTCTTCTCTCAGACTGGTAACAGAACTTTCCTGTCAACCTTGCAGGTTGTCTTGGACTGGCAATTTATTTCCTTCTGTCATTTTATGGGTTCTACTGTCCTAGAATTTTTTTTCCTTTTTTTCAGGCATTTGTAGGGGTTTGGGGGAAGACTTAAGCAAGTTCCTTCTTTTACTCCACCATCTTGGCTCCATTTCCTGGACTCACCATTAACATTTAATTAAAAAAAAAACAACACATACAAAATAATCTCAGAAGTATTGAGGGTCTAAAATATGAGTGGAGGGAAGAACTTAGCTGCAAGTTATTATGAAAGTAGAGTCAAAAGAATGGCAATGAAGAATGATTGTGAGAAATAAAGAAGGATTATGGCCTTTGGTGCCTGAAAGGATGATGTTATCCACAGCAGAAAACTATAAGCAAGTCTAAAGTAGAGACAGTTTTCATTTGAGTACGGAGGAAATAATGGGCTATATTTGGGAGAAAGATAATTTGAATTTGAGATTGTTTGGGGGTAGAGGATTCAAGTGTATAGGTACAGATGTAGGACTGCATATCTCGATTTTTGAGTTATGTGCTTGAAAAGATAATTGAACATATTACTAGCAAAAACTATCAAGGGAGAGAGTATGAATAAATGAAGAGGGCTCAAGACAGAGTCATAAGGGATATTTGAAGTGATGGGAAGTTGATCATAATTCAGCAAAAGAAACAGAGAAAGAATAGATATATAGCTAGGACTATTAGTGAATGGGTAGTAATGCCAAAGGTTGCAGAGAGAGCATGAGGATGAGGACTATAAAAAAAAAAGGTCATTATATGTGTCAGTTGAAATTTGAAGAGAAGCTTGAAGGTGTCAGAAACAATAATATAATGGTTGGAGAAGCAAGAAGGTGGTGAGGAAGGAAAGCAAAGTATACGTGTATCTAGAAAATCAGCAATGAAAGGTAGAAGAGATAAAGAATGATGCCTGAAATTTTGCTTCGCATGGAGGAAAACTGGGAAGGTTTGTAGGAAGAACAGATGATACAATTAGCGACAGAGCTAGAATCATTTAGCCAGAGGCCAGTTAGTCCAACCTCCTCATTTAACAGAAGAAGATCCTGATGCTAAGGGAGGTTAAATGACTTTCTTAAGTTGACATTGATGGTAAAGGTTAGAATTGAAATTTGAACCCAGGTCTTTATACTCAAAAGTAAAGTTACCCCTCTCCCCCATTATACCAGGGAAATAGAGACTAACTTTGTAGTTAGGGAGGAGAGGAAGGGTGATCAATGTGGCAAGGTCCCTAGATAACTCAGGGGATGAGACAGAGCATGCCTGCATTGCAAGGCTTAGGTTTATTTCTTTTAGATTGGAGTAAAGCAAGAAAGGACAGTTGAAACTCAGAAATTTTTGACATAGGGAATAAGGGTGAGGAAGAGGTTTGTGATAAATGTCCTGATTTTCTAAGTAAAATAGGCAAGTTCATCCCATATGCTGAGAGAGAGGAGATTGGTATCACACTGGAGTCTTAAAGAAAGGAGAAAATATTTGAAAAAGCAGCTGCTGGCAATATGATCACTAAGGGAAGAATAAAAGTTTTGCAGCTAGAGTCTAGTTGAAAATAGCACAACTTCTTCTAACAACATTTAAATATATAGGGCTAAAGAAATCATATGATAAGGGTGACTTAGGGTTGACAATTGGTGGGGCCTGAATGGTAATATGATGAGATAAAGAATTCAAGAGTAGATAAAAGTATATAGTTGAGCTGTTTAAATTTAGGGACCGTCTATGAGGTTTGAGGCATGTATGAACTAAGACCCTATGATTTTTGAAAAAAAAAAGGAATCAAGACATTTGTTCCATTTCCTAAAACTTATTAATTTCCCCCACTTATTCTCTATGAGCAGTCAGTGAATAAATACTCTACTGAAAATTTGATCAAAGCAAATCTATTTCCTTTTCTAACTCCTTATCCTCCTTGAATCTTGGGGGGAGGAGGGGAGGGAAGGAGATAAAAACATGATAACCCTTACAACTGGGAGCACGTAATTTAATGTCATTTTTGAGCACTGGCCTATGGCTCAACTCTTTTTTAATTCTCTACTTCCTTCTTCTTTTCTCTTATTTGTGCTTTAAGTGCAACATTATATCTTCACTATCCTACTGATTGACCAGTTTACATTGGTACATGCATTTTTCCATTGAGGAATTGTTCTATAAACACAAATCCTTTAGAGTGGTAGAAATATCTTGCCATCTGCCTCCTCTTAGAATACATACACACACACACACACACACACACACACACACACACTTCAGAGACTAGCATATCTTTCCTGGATTGCATCAGGTTTATTCCTAATCAAGATATCAAGCCCCCAGGGCTATTTGTATTCTAATCCTTTCTTAGAAAGGCCTCTCTACCCCTTGTATTTGCATTGATATTGTTTCAATAACTTTGGTAATATCTCATAGGCATGAACTAATTTGATAGAATTAATTTAACATTTGCCCTCATTGGAATACTGTTTCTGGTGGCACAAAATGATTTCACCTAAAAATTGCTTTTCATGTTAACTTTGTTGGTGGAATCACTTAAAGAAGAGTCAATGTCATTGGATCCCTTTTTGAACACTTCTTTGAGGTCATTACTTTGTTTATACTTTTAGTTCAAGAACCCTCATGCAAAATTCATATGAAAACAATAGCAAAGCTTATAACCAAGCAAAACAATATTTACCCTCATTTTTAGATTTACTTCTTTGCTTTCACCATCCAGGCTTTTGAAACTTGTTCACCAAGTCTTAAGAAAATATTCCCTAGAAAACATAATGAAAACAAGCAAAAGCTGAGTAGTTAGGAATCCTGAACTTTTGGAACCAGTAGGAGCCTTCTGACTTCTGCAGGTTAAGAGATACAGTATGTATAAATCAACACAATTTAAATCCCTTTTTAGGAAATAGCAGGTATTAGTTTCTACTTAAAACTGAATGAAGACCATTAAAAGATAAATTAATATTCTTGGCTTTCCCCCCTTAAAAATAGAAACTGTTGATAACATTTGGAGCTGCATCTGCCTTGCCTACACATTAAATATACTTGTAGTTTATTCCTTTTTTAGTGGCCCATTTTGACAGCTTGAAAATGGTTACCAATTGCAAGTAGTTTCATTAGGAAGTGCCTGGAGGCCATAGACTGATAGTCATAAATAAGAGAAGCTATGTAATTCTGACCTTATCAGTGTACTGTGGACAAATACATTTCCAGTCAGAATACTTGATTCTTTTAATCTGATGCTGTTTTCTTCTGCATTCATATTTAGGAAGTTCATTCGGAAGTGGGAAAAAAAATAAAACTGCCTTTCAAATAGTTCATGTAAGAGAGTCCATCCAAAGTTGAAGCTTGTTTATGCTAGATAATCTATAACTACTTTGGAAGATTAGACAAATAACATGCTGTGGAACAGCTCCTTTGCAATTGATTTCACCACCTAAACTTCCCATGTGTGGAAAAAATGACAGGAAACTCTTCCACACTCTGCTTTGGAATCTGTTATAGACAGAGTGACATGAAAAATAACCACTAATAACCCATCAAAATCAGGGAGAGAAAACTCAGAAGAAACAAAAGTTTACTACTAGAGTTGGGCAGGCTACAATGAGTCTTTCTGTCACAACCCCTCTAAAAGCAGACGTTTGATTCTGGCTGGCCTTGAATTTTTAAAGAGGAAAGTGCAGCAAGCAGCAATTGAAGTCTTCTTCCCTTTTCTGTATCATGGAAATGGGGGCATTTGGTTTTGAGGAGACTGAGCAAGACTGGATAGTCAATAGGCTTCTGGTCTTGGAGTCATGATTAAATGAGTTCGAATCTTTCCTCAGACACTTATTGGCGGTGGGTCCATGGGCAAGTGATTTATTCTTTCAGTCTCTGTTTTCCCATCTGAATGTATTTCAGATATCTGTTTTAAGCATCAACTGAAATCGTGTATGTAGATCACTTTACAAATCCTAAAGCACTATTTGAAAACATTCTCATTGTTAGCAATAATGATAATAAAACCAAATTTTAATGTTATTTTAATGATTCATTTCTTAATACACTACTTCTATCAAATATATATATATATATATATATATATATATATATATATAATCCTTCCATCAAAGGTGCTGAATAAGGAGCCACAGAGAATGAGTTAAAATAAAGATTCTGCTACTTAGTCCCTATTGTTCATTTATTAATGATAGTTTTTCACGTATTTATTGATAAGCATTCAATAAGAGACAATAATGTGCCAGGCACTGTGGGAAGGGTAGAGGATGGAAAGTTGTTCCTTTGTTTTGTTAAATCCCTGCTTTCAAGGAGCTCACAGTCTAACAGGGTTTTAAGAAAGTGGCTTCCCTGCCCCAGGCCTCAGTTTCTTCATCCTTGAGAGGAGAGAGATGGATCCTATTCAGCACTAGATCTTTGATCCTATGATCCAAAACATTAGTAGGATGAGCCAAATATATTCTTCATCTAATGTTTAATCTCCTAGCATTTACTGAGACTTGGCTTCAGATAAAAAATAATCATTTGTTAATAGTCTCATAAAATAATCCTCTCAAGCTTCATAAAGTCTGTAGTCACTGCCTATAAATTCAGGTATCACCTCTAGATCACCATGAGGCCCAAGAATAGGACTTTAGTTAAGGTTTTGTATATAAGGAAACAAAGTACCTACATATATATACACACACAGTACATGGTTGTACAAAATATTTAATGACAAGCAAAGTATCTGTAGTTTCACTGGTTTCACTAGTATAGGGAAATCTGGATTGAGTGAATCTCTTCTTTTAATGCAAACCAACACTTTTTCATATAATTTATAGCTTTTATTAAACAGATGCCTAGAGCAGAGAAGTCCAACAGGGGGCCAATAAAATTCCCCCGTGGATGAAAGAGATTAAAACATAATCAGAAAAATCTTAGCACAGTAAATAAACATACAATAAAACATAGATAATGCTAATTTGAGATTTTCTCAGGCAATATGGTGCCTGTAGCAGTCTGTTTCCATTTGAGCTTGACACCAGTGAGAGCACTAAGAGTTTGCATGATGCCCCAGAGTCACACAACCAGTATGTGTCTGAGGAAGGACTTAAATCCAGGTCTTCCTCTCTCCATTGCTAGCTTTTTGATTATTAATCCACATTGCCTCTATCTGATTAAATCCATTTTGAGTGTTCTCAGCATTTGGGAAGAGGATTAACAGCTAGGGGCTCTGTATTCATGTCTCAGCCCTTCTAATAACTAGCTGTGTATATCATTTCATCTATTTGATATTATTTTCTTCACCTAGTTTGGATTCAATGATATCTAAGAAGATATCTTAGAAATCTAAAGATATCTAAGAACCCTTCTGGCTTTAACAATTAATGACTTCATTTGAAGAGCTTAGTATGGCTTCTGCTATATCCCATAAATCTGATACCAAATGGTGGCATAGTGCCAGCCACACAGTAGGCACTTAAGAAATGCCAATACCAATTCCAATACCAATATTGCCTTAATATTCATGTTTTTAAATGTGGTACTTGATTTTGGTCTTCAGTATGGATAATAGAAGTCAGGGATGTGATGCCATTGAAGAATACAATAATAGCTCACATATTGTATGCAATGTGAATTTTAGTGTGTGTAAGGTGGATTTTTGTTAGCCTTTCTTAGAATTCAGTTTCCCAGGCTCCATGGCCATAACAATTTCCAGTTTCCAGGTTTTAGATAATATTTACCAGGCTTATAACTTGTAAACATCTCCACCATGGTTGCATAGTGAAATATGTGTGTGACATAATGTGATTTTTACTATGCTTGCACTGAATGACCATACTGATAAAGCTAGCCTGTGGGGCTATTGCTGGCAATATGAATTCTTTGTCTTTTGCCCCATAAAATCAAGTAAGCATGGTCAGTAAGTGCGGAATACATAAGGGGATGAATATAAGAGTATAACAGTGCATGTGTCTTGATTGACTCCCATCTAGGTAGGCTTGGGGGAACCCCATAGAGATTTGGGATTTGGGTAATGCATAGAAGAATTCATGTGCCTGCCTCAACTGACCCCCACTGAGGCTTGAGGGGACTTAGGGAAGTACACAATCTAGAATGCTGTTCCTGTCTTGACTGACCCCATCAAGACATAGGGGTAGCTGCCATGCCTTCTCATCAAGCCCTGTGAGAATGGTGATTAGAGAATGCTATAAGACTTGGTGCTCCCATTATCAGCAATCCCTTTGAGAAGACCAGACTAGAATAAAGAAAAACTAACTTATTTAACTCCTTATTATGATTCCATTCCTGTCTTCCTTTCTGCCCAGATCAAGGAAGAGTGAACTTATTCTAGTGTGTTCCTAGTGCATGTGTATATGTGTAAAAAGAAGAGTAAGGAACAGAAATAACCTGATTTCTGTTGGAGACAACCTGTTTTATACATAAAATGCTTTAGAGCTTGTAAAATGCTTTATAGATAGAGTCTCTCTGATTTTCTTAGAGTCCCACAACTAGTAAATGTCTGAGGCTATATTTGTACTTGGGTCTTCCTGACTCAGCAAGTACTCAGTCCGCGGTGTTTCCTAATTGCCATTCTACTCAAGAAAAAAAGTTTATTGCCTCCTGCAACACCTATGGTATTTCTGTGGTCATGAATACCTAATACAGAATAAGGAAAGTTAGTTGGCCTGCAATTTCTTTGGTATATGATGCTTCCAAATGAGGAAACTCTGTTTCCCAATGCAGATCAATCCCTATTCTGAAATTTACAGTCTTAGAGACTTACACAGGGGTAGAAGGTGGTAGGGAAGAGATTAAGTGACTTATCTAAATCACATCTCCAGGATTTGCCAGAAAACTTGAACCAAGGTCTTCTCAGCTCCACAGAGAACTCCTTCACTATATAATGCTGCATCTCCACAGGAACTGAATTGATATTCATAACACTGAGGCACTTCACTAGTAACCTCATTATTAGGTCTTTAGAGATGCTTGAAGATCTTCCCTTTGTGTGGTCTGGTTTTTAAAATCAGCTTGCCAACATCAATCAAAAGAAAAAAACAAGTCCCAGGGTAGGGCGTGATAGTCGGTCTATCGCATCATAAATCATGCAGCATTTTTCAATTTAGTAAAAATTCACATTACTTCACAGGAAAAAAAAATCTCTCCCAATATTTGTTTATACATTACATGCTAATGCAAACACTGCACACACACACACACACACGCACACACACACACACTGACACATGACCTAGATTAATTGATTCAATTGACTTGAGGTAAATAGAATGCTTTTTTCCTAAATTTGTAAAGCTTTACTTCTACTAAAATTTTTAATACGAATAGCACTTTCCATAAAGCTCAATTAGTAACATATATATATAAGCAAAGGCTCTGATGGAAATAAGCATTATTTTCCTTGGTTAAGCCTGATCAGAATTAGTGGTAAATTATTTGTGTGTCCTATTAGAGTTTTTACATTCTGATTGGGTTGGGAAATTTTAAAACCAACTACCTAGGTCCAGTCTACTCTCTCTGTTGCTTATACAAAGTTGAATATATACTTGTCAAGGCTATATAGTCCAATACTCTCACTTTATAGATAAAGAAACTAAAACCCAGGGATGCTGTAACTTGTCTACTTTCTCCACACTGATGGGAAGAGTCACAGCTTCTTGGAATTGCACTAAGAACCTCAGGTTGCTGCCTAGTGGGGACTCTAGCACAGTGCCTGACTAATATTAAAATACTCATTTGCTTAATAGCAACTATTCTAATTTCAGGAAAAAAAATATACAGTTATCCAAATTAGCAGTAATATACAGAAAAATATGGCATTCCATTTGCATTTTTATTCTGGCTCTAATGCTAGCTTTTCCAAGAATTAAATGTATCAATGTGTAGTGAACTTTAGGGGTATTTCAGAGAGCTAAAACCTACCTCTCATCTCTTGTATCACTTGATTTGGAACCGATTTAATTGTGTATAGTAAGGAAAAAAACAATACCATAAATATCATGTAATATTGAATAGAACACTGAAAGTTTAAGTGACTTTCCCAGGGTCCCACAGTTTGTTAAGCTGTATAAAAAGAAAGCCTTGGACTCAGGGCTTTCTGACTCCATGGCTAGCTTTTTAACCATTATGGATCTGTGCCATATTGCCTAGTAAACAATAATTTAATTAATAAGCTTTTGTTGAGATAAATGTAATAAGGTATTTCAAACTTATTAGCATATTTCCAACAACAGTCCACTTTAAAATCAGGTTAAGTAGACTCTGTTACTGATAGCTTTTGTGCTAATTTGTGTGTGTGTATGTGTGTGTGTGTGTGTGTGTGTGTAAAGAAGATTAAGAAACAAAAAAATAACCTGATTTCTGTTGGAAAAAAGAATTGGGCCTGACTAATATGGTAAACTTTTTCAAGATAGTTAACAGGTACCTGTTAATTTGTTATATAGAATCTACCTATTGAATGTTTAAGTATGACAGTGTCAGATTTTCAAAATATTTGAAAAATGTCTATGTTTTTGTTATATATTCTTTATTTAGTACCTAGGTGTCTAGCACACATCTATGGGCTCATTGGGCCCAAACCAGATTAGAATGTAATTGGGAAAATATTTAACAAAATGATTAAAAATGAACAAAATGAATAAAAACATAAAGAAAATAAATAATGTTAATATGTGTTTTCCTAAGTCAATATGCAGCCTGAGGGGTTCCTTATGTACTGGTTAGAGAGACCATTTCTATTTGAATGTGACACTACTGTTAAAATATATATGGTAAAAGAATATAATTTGGATTTAAAACTAAAATGAAGACAAAAATAGCATTAGATGGGTCCGAGGTTGACACTTACTCAGCTTCTGTTTTAGAATGAAGATATTTAATGACTAACAGCAACAACAAAATGGTTTCTGAGATGCAATGACAAAACTGTGGTTCTTATCTTCCATAGAAAAGTGCCTTTCCCTACCTCATCCACTGTAAGGAAACCTGTCTAGTCAGCAAGGCAGGGTGTGTTAACTCATTTGCTTTTCATATATTATCTAAATCTAAGCATTTACTGATTCCACATAGATGAGACTCTTTAAAGTCTTTAGGAGATCAAGAATTGCATCATGGGAGGTAGGTACAGAAATATGTTAAAGATTATGTTAACCTGTGGTGAGAATCCTTTGTTCATTTTTCAGGGTGAGCATTTGCAACTCAGAAACCAGCAATTGCTAAAATCAGAGTTTGATTTAATGCTTTGTTGATTGTTTAGACTTAATAAAAGGTTAATGATAACATATTAAACTTTGAAAATGTGTGTACATATATTTTTCTGGAAATCACAATGTAAAAATATTTACCAACACACCCCTGTATAATTTTATAAACATTGGTTGAACTCAGCAGGAGGGCAGTAGAAGCTTCAGGAAATGAAATCATTAGTAGCCTGGACACCTGGAGACTGGAGCCTAATCATTGTCACCAGCAGCATCATAGTCACTCCTAGCAGTTATAGTTTATATAACATTTTAAGATTTCCAAAATACTTTTATGTATATCGCCTCATTTGAGCCCTACACACCACTAGGCAAGGTCTAATCAATTCCCTAAAAAGCTCAGTCACCTTTTAGGGCAAACTCATCCCTGAGAGAGAGGGGAACCCTGGTAGATATGTTTGCCATCGCAAATGAGTAGAGTACGCTATCATATTATTATAAACATTGCCATTTGCTAAAATTGTTTTGACGCAAAGTAATCGACTGGTAAGGCTATCTGGTATTGATTGGTTGATTTTAAGAGTAAAGACTGAGACAGGTATTGGATATTACCATTTTTTTTAAAGCTTAATTGAGTAAACTAAAATGGTTGAATAAATTTATAAAAAGGTATGTTCATCTGCAAAGTAGAAATTATACGGCATTTAGTAAAATACAGAATAGGTAATTATACTGTTAAACAAGCCATATTTATGATGGGTTTCTAAGCTTTAGAAATAGAAGTTTTTATATTGATTCTCTGTCTATGATTTTCTTAGTCTGTTTTGTGATAATAATTTCATAGTATGGGAAGTGTTACTATGGGAAAATACAATTTAGAAAGTACTAGTGAAAGAACTTTCTGAAAGACTTGTTCTTTTATTTATCCACCTTACCCTTTTCTTTCTAGTAGTTTCATAGGGGCCAGTTGTATCTAGCTTAAGTTCCCAGAGTCCCAATCTGAGACAAATCAGTGTTTTTCGATTAGATCTACTAGATCAGTAAAGTGTAAGAATGCTGGTGTATCAAAATTTTGTTGGGGCAGATAACAAAATTTTTCATGATATCTTTATGGAAAAGTTAGGGAATTGATGACTGAATGGTACTACTAGATAAAGTATTTCAGAAATGGTTATATAGAATACAAAACTTCCATGGAGCCATGGAAGAAAAGGTCTATTTTTGTGCCCCGCTGGTCAGTCTTTGGCTACATCTTGGACAACCTGTTTAGATTTTGTTTAACACTGAAAAGTGATTTTATTTAAAGTGCATAGAAATAATTAAATACATAGATGTACAGTATTTCTTTCCATCTATCTATCTATCTATCTGTCTGTCTGTCTGTCTGTCTATCTATCTATATCTGTCTATACACATACAGTATGCACTGTCTATACACATACAGTATGCACATTATATATTATATGATATATATGTATTTCTATATATACATAAAGTTTATAGACATAATTTAGATATTTAAATGCCCAGTAAACAATATTGCTATTTTCAGAGGTAAGCTATAAAGGTATAGTAAAAAGGGAAACTAGCCAGTGTGAGAACCTATAATGGTTCTTTTGTGACTGGTATCAAATCTTAACTTACTTGTTTTTCAGTCATTTTTCATTCTTACCTGACTCTGTGGACCTATTTGGAGTCTTCTTGGCAAATATACTGGGGCGATTTACCATATCCTTCTCCAGCTCATTTTATAGATGAAGAAACTGAGGTAAACAGGGTTAAGACACTCACCCAGGGTCAAATAGCTGGTTCATGTCTGAGATTGGATTTGAACTCAGGAAAATGTCTTCCTGATTCCAAGCCCAGTGTTCTATCAACTGCACCAACTAGCTGCTAATCTTTAAATATCCTCAAGGCAATTGCTTTTGCTTGTCATCTCTGCAGCCTGACTTGTCAGTCTTCCCTTGACATGGCTTCTCTCCTAACCCAGATAAAAGTTCCCAACGTCCTGCTCTGAAACGTTTCTTTGTTCTCAATTATGAATGACCTATTCTTAGCTTATGCTCTAGATTTCTTCTGTCCACTTTTTCTGTCCACAATCTCCCTGACTCATTCCTGTCCTACCTTGTTATATTGGAATACCTTACTGGTAAGTCTCTCTTCTCCCAGGCATCTCATTCTTTCTGTATTTATATTAATAAACAGCTAAATTTACATATATGCTCTTGGCAATAGTTGAAAAGTGTACAATGTTGATAATGAGTAAAGCAAGATCTATCCACATTCAAGTAGGTAAAGTAATGATGAAGTTTGTGAAGAACACAGCTGTTTTTAAAGTTGTGAAAGAAGTTATTTAAAACTTCTACAACTTTACATATTTTTCAACTTAAGAGTTGATCAATTGATTTTACTATCTCTTCAGTTGATTTCATAACTATGTAAATATCATTTTACAAAATCCTTTTTTTTAAGTTTTTATTTTTGGAGGGCAATTGGGGTTAAGTGACTTGCCCAAGGTAACGCAGCTAGTAAGTGTGTCAAGTGTCTGAGGCCAGATTTGAACTCAGGTCCTCGTGACTCCAGGGCCAGTGATCTACTTACTGTACCACCTAGCCACCCCAAAATTGTATTTTGAAAAAAAAATGCCATTGAGGAAGGCTATCTTCTAAGGGGTCTTTCTACCTATCATTGTTATCTAAAACAGAAAAAAAAATGGACTAAAAATATCTATTATCAAAACTGAAAAATGCAACTGTATGAACAACCCCCCCCATTACACCTATCTCGCATAAATATTACAAATGGGCAGGAGGAAAGCAGGTGAAGACTGTCTTTGGGAAATTTTGTGGCTGCCTTTAATAATACCGACTTGTCTTTAGAACACCAATGCTCATTCAGGTACTGTGGGTCTTAGAAAATCTTGGCATCTCCATGGAATTAAAATGGATTATTGATTCATATGTCTATTCCCCTTAATGCCTGCACATCCTCTGGCCTTCTAATTCAGATTTTGCATTCTCCTGTGAATATGTGTCAGGGGGAGGTGAAGACATTACTTACATATATTTCCCATTTCATGTTTACAGATGGATATTGCATGTTTTACATCGGTCATCCCTAGTTCTTGAAACATATTCAACTATTTCTTTTTTTTTCATCTGTCTTTGGTGACAGCCATTATACATTCCTGCCATATCATTTCTAGTTTGTAATAGAGTACGTATTGTTCATGTGCAACACTCACTTTAGGTACACTTTAATTCCATGGAGATACCAAGATTTTCTAAGATTCCCAGTACCTGGATGAGCATTGGTATTCTAAAGACAAGTCAAAAAGGAAGCCACAAAATTTCCCAAAGATAGTCTTCACCTGCTTTCCGCCTGCCCATTTGTAATATTTATGTGAGACAGATGTAATTGGGGGAGGCGGGGAGAAAGACTGTTCATGCAGTTTCATCTTTCAGTTTGGATAATCAACATTCTTAGTCCATTTTTTTCTGTGTTTGAAAGAACAATGACAATAATAAAAAATAGCATTTATATAAGGAAGGGAAAGGAATATGCATTTATACAGCACCACCTGTATGTCAGGCACTATATAAAATTATTTACAAATATTATCTCATTTGATCCTTACAACAGGTCTGGGAAGTAGATGCTATTATCATGCGTATTTTACAGTTGAGGAAATAGAGGCAAATAGGGGTTAAGTGACTTGGCCAAGGTCACACAGCTAGTACGTGTTTGAGGTTAGATTTGAACTAAATCTCAACAGTCTTTATCCTGCGCCACTTAGCTTTCAGGGCCACTGAAACACTTTGAGTGATTACACACCTTATTTAGATTTAGCGGTATTCTTGGGATTGATGCAGTAAGCAATAATGTGACATGCAAAGGCTACCATTGTGAGGACTTCACCTATAGGAAATCCCTCTTCCAATTCAAACTTTGACCTGGATATTGACCATAAGTATGATAATCAGTTTGGGCAAGCATGTCTCGGTTCTATTTTCTGCCCTATATTTTTATAAACAGAGGGCTATCAAACAATGAACTTTGTTCTTATATCTTCTTAGAACTCTTTCATTATTCTGATATACATACGAGAATCACCAAAGTTCCTGTTTTATACTCACATTTCTTTTTATTGTTGATATGATGAACATAGTACAATATTTTTATGCAGTACAGTTTCTCTCCACGTCCTGACTGCACTCTGGATGATGGTTTGTGAAAGCCTGACTTTCATCAAGATTGCTTTTAACTGTATACATTATTCTCATAATAATTTTATACAAATGATGAAATCAGAAATTATTGTATCTTGTGCCATTGGCATCTTCCCTGTCAGATTCTTTTAGAAATCTTTCAACACTCTTAGGATTATGTTGCTTTTAACACATTTGTTCTCTATATTCTTGATCTAGTTGACTGGCCTTCCCAATCTCTGTTTCCTTATATAGCATTTCCACTTTCTCAGAACAGAGCATTCAGGGCCATGAGGTTGTAGTCTAATGTTATGACTCTACTTTCTATGATGTTCAATTGCATTGTTTAAATAAAAGTCCTTAAAATGCCTTTGTTATACAAGTAATTCAGTTTTTAATATCCTTGCAAAAGATATAGGTTAATATCAAAAAAGTAGGAAGACAAGGAATCACTGATTATAAGGAAAAGCCCAGTACCCCTAAAGACCATGACAGAACAAACCCCCAAGAAAATGGCTTTAGGAAACTTTTGCATGCATAGGTTTACAGACAGAATTTTCAGTGGCAGTAGAAAATTGGTGCATCATATCCTGAAAAAATGAGAAAAAGCCAGCTAATCTGTAGGTAACTGGACAAATTCATTCATTCATTCATTCATTCATTCATTCATTCATTCATTCATTCATTTATTCATTCATATGCACAGCACAAGTAGGCCAGTTTCTCTCGACTACAGAATGCATGAAGGAGTATAGGCCAGTACCAAGTTGTGAAATGCCTTAAATGTCAAACTGAATTCTCATGTTATCCTAGTGCCAATAGGGACTTTTTTGAGCAGGACATTGTTAGTGGAATAATTTGCAAATATTGGCTTTCTGGAAAGAAATGGAATATTAACTAGGCAAGAAAAGATGGGAAGGCTATCATAAAGTCTAGAAGACAACATACTAGTTGGGAGGAGCAGCCCCTTCAAGAGGGCAGAAATAGAAAGTTTGGAGACTTGTAGTTGTTCAGGTGTATCTGACTTTTTCTTGCTCCATTTGGGGTTTTCTTGGCAAAGATACTGGAGTGATTTGCTATTTCCTTCTCCAGCTCATTTTACAGAAGAGAAAACTGGGGCAAGCAGGGTAAAATGTCTTACCCAGGGTCACACAGCTAGTAAACAACTGAGGCCATATTTGAACTCAAGGTATTCATGATTCCAGTTCTTGCCCTCTATCCATTGCACTACCTAGCTGTCCTAAGACAGTCTTAAAGGAACCTTGCTAAGATTAAGTGTTTATTTAATGAAATATATGCTATTTTTTTAAAGTAGGCAGAACTTAGCTTAATGAAAGTTTGATGAAGATGGCTACCTTCTTTTGCATGTATGTATCTTCAAGTATAGCCTCTGGCACTTGTCTTGTCTCACACAGCCAGTATGAGTCAGCGGCAGGTCTTGAATTCTTATTTTCTCAGGTAGCAGTGTGGCCAGTGGATAGTATGTTGTCCTTTTAGTCATGGAGTCTTTCCTTCAGACACTTACTAGTAGTGGGACCCTCATAAAGTCACTTTAAATCTCTCAGCTTCAGTTTTTTTCATCAGTAAAGTGGAGAAAATAAAAGTACTCACTGCAGAGGAAGATAACATAAAATAATATGTACAGTGCTTTGTAAGACTTAAAAGGCTGGCTTTGAGTAATGTTGACTATACCTCACTTCAGGGCTGGCTCTGTCTCCATTATACCACTAACTCTCCATGCATACAAAATTTGTGCCCCTCTGTAGATCATACGCTTTTTGTGCATTACAACACAGTTTTCCTTGAGTTTCTGTGGCTAAGAAAATCAATCACCTACCTCCATTTGCCCCTGGTACAACTTATTCTTTGTACATCTACCAAAATAACCTTCACGTGCAAGTCTGAGCATATCCCTCCACTGCCTCAAAAACCTTTGGTAGTTTCTTGTTGCCTAAAGGCTCAAAGACATACTCCTCAGCCTGGTATTTAAAGTCTATCTCAATATGCATCCAGTCATCTACCCTTTCATTCTGTTCTCCACACATTGCAATCCAGCTATACAACCCCACATGTTCCAAGTCTCATCCTGTATATATCTATCACCTTGAGTTATCATAGCTTGCTCCACATACCTAGAACGAGCTATTTTTTAAAACAGATATAATATTTTATTTTCCCCCAATTTCATGTTAAAATACATTTTCAACATATTTAAAAATGTTTTGAGTATCAGTCCCTCTCTCCCTCCCTTCTTTCCTTGCCCTTCCCTGAGATGTTAGTCAGATATGCAATATGTGCCCAATCACAACAAGAGTTGAGAATAGACAAAGAATGAAAGTGAAAAATATCATGTTTCAGTATATACTCAAACAATATCAGTTCTTTCTCTGGAGAGCATGTTTCATTGTGATTCCTTTAGGATTGTCTTGGATCATTGTATTGATGTGAATAGTTAAATCATTCACAGTTCTTCACTGTACAATATTGAAGGTACTGTGTGCGATGTTCTCCTGGTTCTGCTCACTTCACTTTGGATCAGATCTTGTAAGTCTTTGCAGACTTTTTGTTCTTCTGAAATCATCCTGCTTGTTATTTCTTATAGCACAATAATATTCCATCATTATCATATACCACAGCCATTCCTCAGTTGATGAACATCTCTTCAAGTTCCAATTCTTAGCCGCCAAAAAAAGAGCAGCTATAAATATTTTTGTACAAATAGATCCTTTTCCCTTTTAATAAATGTCTTTGTGATACAAACCTAGCAGTGGCATTGCTGGATCAATGGATATGCAGAGTTTTAATTTCTTTGGACCATGCTTGGAGGGATAGTTAATACTACATAGGTAACACTGAAGGGGCTAAAAACAAAATCTTTACAAGCCAGAAATTGAACCTAATCCACTAAAATGAATTTAATTTGGATAAATGTAAAAATCTTCCTCCTGGGTTCAAAAAACCTCTTTCACAAGTACAAGATTGGGATAGGTGGTTAGAGAGGAATTTAAAAGTAATCTCTGTTTTGGGATAGATTGGAATTTCAATATGGATCAATAGTATGATTTGGTAGCCAAAACAAAACAAAAACTAATGAGACCTTAGGCTGTCTTAGGAGAATCATTGCTTTCCAGAACAAGGAGGTGAAGTCACTGGGATTATTGTGTTTAATTGAGGGAACTACATTTTAGGAAGAACATTGATAAGTTAGGTGGTGTCTGGAGAAGAACGACAATGATGGCTGAAGGGCCTATAGATTATGTCATATAAGATTCAGTTGAAGAAACTGGGGCTACTTAGGCTAAAGAAGATATCTGAAGAGGAGGGGAAGAGATGATAATGATCATATGGAAGAAAGATTAGATTTTCATTTTTCCTTCCAGAGGGCAGAAGTAGGAACACTTGCAGAAAAGTTGTGAAAAGACACATATGTTGATGTAAGAAGAAAAAATCCCTTACCTCAAGGTACCCAAAAGTGTAATGGGCAACTATAAGACATCTCTGCCCCAAGCAGAAATGCTCAAGGCCACATAGTCATTGTTATATCTGTAGTAAAAGGGGTTATTTCTTGCCTAAGGGTTAGACTAGAGAATTGCTGATGTCTTTTCCAGTTCTGACATTCTGTGATTCCTCCTGTTGAAATCCCTCAAGGCCAACAAGTTGTCACATTCTGCAAGATATCTCATCTCAGAAATGTTCTCTCTTCTAATTGCTGATTTCCCTAATTTGCCCCAATCACATTTTACCTCTCACACTTATTTATTTCTGTGTTATAACAACTACTTCAATTATAAGCCTCCTGAGAACAGGAACTGTAATGTTTTTACCCTGTAGTATAGGAAATATTACTAGAATGTAATGATATGGATGATGATGAAAAAGATAAATAACAGTTGTGTAGCATGGTATTTTTTGCAAAGTGCTTTCCATATATTATCTATTTAATCACATCAGAGATCCTGTTTTGACAGTTTAACATTTCTCACAGTCCAAATGGTGCTAAACTACTGAGCTAATAGCATTTGGAAGCAAATCTATTCATATTCATGTTTTTATTTTTTCTGACAAAAATAATTTGTATTCTTAGAACAAAACAATATCCTTATAAATAATATGAGAACTTTGGGATCATCCGCTTAATGCTAGAAATTCTGAAGTAAAATATTGACAATTTTCATGACATTTGATGTTATAAAAAAAGAGTGTGGTCTCCAGAGCATTTAGATATTTTCCCATTTAATTGCTTTGTGGAAAGCTTGGGTTTTCATTTGCTTGTTTGTTTGTTTGTTTAATAGGCTGATTTATGACATTCATGGGTATGATGTAAAAAAAAAATAACAGGAAAACAATTTAACAGGAAGGTCTGTGACTGGAAATGTGGATCTTGGAATAATGCATTCCTCTTGTAATCCATTATGGATGAAGTGTCTGGTCCATAGTTGTCCACGTCATCTACTGACATAGTATTCCTCATGCCAAACTTGATTAAGTGTGGGACTCCTCTTCTGTCAAAAGTGTCTGGACTAAGAATGGTATGATCCCGGCACAGCAACAATTAGCAATAGAAGTCAGACATACTATGGCAGTGTTTTCTCGAGTTCATCTTGGCAAAATTCGTGTGTGTGTGTGTGTGTGTGTGTGGTAATTCAACATTAAAATTGATACTTGCACTTTAGATCTTTCATGAAGCATCCAATGAAACTAAGAAAACTTTGAGTTAGTGAAAATATCATAAAAAATAAGCTGGTTTTGCCTTGGAACAGTTTCAAAAGTTAACAATCAAGGCTATTGTGTGTATAATAACAATTTCACCTGAATTTCTAGGTTATCCCATTACTATTGTTTTAAATAATGGCTATTCTTAGTCATTGATCTTAAATATTTCCTTAAAGAGGAAAAAGGGAGAGTATATAAGTTTCTTTTAAAATTACTGCTTTCCAGAAAAAAAGTAAAGCTAGTGGGTTTTTATATGTTATTAGCAAGCAGTCAGAAGTTTAGCCTCTATTAAATGGTGTTAGTATGGTTGGGGTAATTTTCAACTTGCTAATTTAAACACATAAATAGTAACAGATTGGAGAGTATTCCCTTATACCAGTGTATCAGATTTATTAAAAAATCATAGGCTGCACACATTCTCCATAATTTTTTAACAGTTATCTTTAGTAGTCATGAGTAATAGGCATGTCCTATTGATAGAATTCTGGATAGGAGCTTTCAGACTGAGGGAATCAG
The DNA here is from genome assembly GCA_028646575.1 of Pseudocheirus occidentalis. Classification (NCBI taxonomy): domain Eukaryota; kingdom Metazoa; phylum Chordata; class Mammalia; order Diprotodontia; family Pseudocheiridae; genus Pseudocheirus; species Pseudocheirus occidentalis. The sequence goes on from CM053601.1 coordinate 53,922,346, forward strand.
TGTGGAATTTAATCCATTTTATGGAAAATAATCTGTATTATCCTAATCCAAAACAAATTTGTTCCCAAATCCTATTTTAACTTTTAAGAAATGGTGGCCTAATTTCCTTTGCTAAATATCCTAATATAAAAATATGTTTGCATGTGTCTATACATACACTGATGAACATATAAATATATTAACAGACATTTGTTTACATATTACAGACATATATAATTGTAAATATATAAATGCTTGTGTGTATATGCATGCACACACAATAAACTTATATACTTAGCAAAATACACGTGTGAATTTTCTTGTATTTACACTGTATCAGCCATGCAGTATTCACAATGCCTAAAGTAATTATAAGTATGCTAATATGGTTATTAATCACAAAATGTAACAGGCTCTCTACATGAGAAATATAGTCAGAGCATTTATTCAAGTACCAGAAAACTGAGTCCCAAGACCAAAAGTCAAAGCCAACACGTTAGTTGTGAAGTTGGCACATGTTGTTAAAGTAGTAAATACCCACATTCTCAAGCCTTCAAAACAGGATAGGTGATCTCAGGCAAAGATCCTCCTCTCCTCACTCAGGGCATCCACTCAGAGTCCAGGCAGCTTGCTCCCAGCAGCTCCTGCCCCTCCACAGTTCTCGTCCCTGGAAGTCCTCAGCAAGAGTCCTCAGCAGAGATTCTGACTGGCTCAAAGAAAAAGGAGGTCATTCCGCTGCTGCTGCTTCCAGTCACCAGCAGAAATGGTAGCTTGGTTCCGGCATTCTCTTGCTCCACCCCTTCCTGCTATATCAGCAAATTCAAGGGGCATGGAAGATCTTTAAATCTCAATATCATCACATACACATAGCAATAAGATTTCCAAATTCTATCTACCTCTGTGTTCATGCTTAATGGTGGACAACGTTTATTAAAAAGTGAAAGAAAATGTGTTTTCTCTAATAAATAATAAATATTTAATAAAAAATGGAGACAAAAAGATTTAACTTTTATAAATGCAAAGAGTTAGGACAAGATTTTGAGTCTCCCCATGGATTCAACCATTATCACCAATGTGTTTAGATGATAAATTATCCCATTATATAGTATTTTATTTTTTCAGAAGATGTTTCTCTTTCCTTACTCAATCATATTCTTTTTCCATACACACAAATTTCACATTTTTATTGCATATAAAATCATATATATATAATATTATAATGTGTAATATAATATAATATATAATTACATAATTAAGTGATATATGTGTATCACTTATATTTTACTTTATAAATTTAAAAATTACATTAATCCATTGATTTATGTATTGAAAAAACACCTAGTAAAGCTATTAATATTGTAAAATTCTAACTCCTTCTGTATTTAAATGATGATAAATAGGTATATGCTATTGTAATGATTTCTGTTGTTTTTAGATGAAAATAGACAAACCCTAGATGCCAATTACAATTGTTGTACTTGAGAAGTCACTTAAAATCATTTAGCATAATTTCTAGTTGTATAAATGAGGGAAACAGAGAGATTTAAATACCTCAGTTCACATTAGTGAACTATTAGTGGTAGACCCAGTACTTTAGACTGTAGGAAAATAGTTTGGGCTTCTTTTGCTTGGCTTCATAGAGTGGTGCACAGAACAATGGGTGGCACTTCAAAAGAGACAGATTCCAGGTCTTTGTCAGGAAAAATATCCTAACATTTAGAGCTGTTCAAAAGTGGGGTGGGTTAGCTCAGGAGAGAATGAACTTTCCCACACTGTAGAGCTCTGAGAGTGGGATGAATAAACTCCTGTCACATGTCAAGGGGGATTTCTCTCTAGGGATAGGCTGTATTACATTACATTTGCTATTTCCTCTAGCTCTGGGATTCTACAATTCAGAAACTTTCTCCATCTTTTATACGTTCTTGAAGGAGATTGGAGACGATAATGAAATGTTCTTGTGATGTCTTACATATAAGCTTCATCCTGTCTATATCTAATACAAGGCATTCAAGTATCTTTGCCAAGAAAACAAAAAATGGGGTCATGAAGAGTCAAACACACCCAAAATAATTTAACAAGAAGAACATCTTAATTTTCACCTCTGGAATGATCTGCAATTCTGGAGTCAATTGACATGTGTTCAAATCCTTCCTTTGATGTTACTTGCTGTGTCACTTTGGTCAAGTTTGTTGACTTCAGTGGGTCCCAGGAATTCTCTTCTGTAAAATGAAGGAGTCAGATTCAATGCCCTTTGAGATTTTTTTCAAACTTTGAGTGTCCCTTTCTAAAATGGAAAAAAAACTGCTTTATTTTCTCAGTATTTTAAATTCTAGTTTATTACTTTACTTCAAGAACTATGAAAATGAGACAGCCTTTTAGGGCTCAATATTTTGTGGATTTGGGATGGATAAGAATTTAGGATTTATTTCAGGCAAAAAAAATCACTTTCTTAAAGAGGATAAGCTAAGGAGTAAGGACTTTAGGACAATTTTAAGAAAAGTGCTTATAAAAAATATAGTATGATAGGGTGGCTAGGTGGCTCAGTAAATAGATCACTGGCCCTGGAGCCAGGAGGACATCAGTTCAAATTTGACCTCAGACACTTAACACTTAACTACCCATGTGATCTTGGGAGAGTCACTTAACTCCAATTTCCCTGCCTTTCCCCTCCAAAAAGCCAAAAAAGAGAAAAAGAATAAAGATTTTTCTATGTTTATTGTCTAGTTCTTTCTTGAGGGTAGTTAAAAGCACAAAGGAGAGGAAATAAAATGTTTTCAACTCCTAGATCAAAACTTTTTCTCACATCTCAGAGAATCAGATAATCATGGTAACCCTCTTCAGCAAACAAACAAACAAATAAAAATCCACTCTAACACTGCTGATTTCGTTAGTGGAAATTTAATCACAAAGAGCCAACCAACCAAAACAAATGCCACCCAAACTCTCACTACAAATATGTTTATCCCATTCTCAAGTAAAAAATTTTTTCTCTTTCAACTTCTCTTAAGCCATTCTTGTGGAGGAGGTAGTTGAGGGTTGATTGACTAGCCCAGGCTCATACAGTTAGAAAGTGTCAGGTGTTTGAGGCTGGATTTGAACCGATGTTCTCCTGATTCCAGGCCTGATGCTCTCTCTATTGCAACACCTAACTGCCCCTTCTTTAACCTTTTTTATTTCAAAATCCCTTTATGTTCTACTTACTAGCATGGTGGCTGAAGTGTAGTCATGTCTGACTTCTCATGACCCAGTAAAACATAACATACCAGGCTGTTCTATCCTCCACTAATTCTTGAAGTCCATCCAAATTCATATTTATTGTTTCAATGACACTATCTATCCATCTCATGCTCTGCCATTCTCTCTTCCCTTTGCCTTCAATCCTTCCCAACATCAGGGTTTTTTCCAATGAGTCTCATCTTCTTATCATGTAGCCATATCATTTCACTTTCAGCTTTAGTATTTGATCTTCCAGCTAATAGCCTGAATTAATTTCTTTACATGTTGAATAATTTGATCTTGCTGCCCAAGTGACTCTCAAAAATCTTTTCCAACACCACAATTCACAAGTGCCAGTTCAGTGGCACTCAGATTTTCTTACATTCCTAATCTCACAACCATTCATTGCTACTGGAAAAGCCATAGCTTAGATTATAAATAGCTTTGTCAGCAGGATCATGTCTCTGCTTTGTAGTATCCTAGTTGGATTTACCATAGCTTTCTTTCCAAAGAGCAAGCATCATTTAGTTTTATTTCTGAAGTTGCTGTCTACAGTGATCTTTGAGACCAAGATGAATAATATCTGACACTACCTCCAATTTTTCTTCCTCTGTTTGTTGGAATGATGAGGCCAGGTGCCAAGATCTTAGGGATATATATGTGCGTGTGTGTGTGTGTGTGTATACACACACACACACACACATATACATGCATGCATATATGTGTGCATATGCATGTACACGTGTATATATACAAATGTATATGTATATGTGTGTATGGTTTCCTCAGGAGACAAACAAGATTATCTGATACTCCAATTTAAGTGTGAATTTTGCAGTAAGAATCAGAGCCACAGCCAGTGTATAGAGCTTCTCCTTTGACTGTAAACTATATGATCAGTCTGATTTCAGGATTGCCAATCTGGTGATGATGATGTGTTGCATTGTCTTTTGAGCTGCTGAGTTTTTGCTATGACCAGCAAGTTATCTTGACAAACCCTATTAGTCCCTTCCCTCCTTCATTTTGTATGCCAAAGCTAAATTTTCCTGTTATTCCAACCATCTTTCAATTTTCTACTTTAGCAATCCAATCTCTTACATAAATGTGGGATCTTTTTTTCTTGTGGTATTTCTAGAAGACATTGTAAATCTTCATAGAACTGATCATTTTGACCTCTTTGACTTCAGTGGTTGGAGCACAGACTTGTGTTGCTGTGATGTTGATTGGTTATCCAGAGATTCAAACAAATAATAATTCTTTCATACCACTGACAAGAAGGATGACAGCCATCAATTGGAAAGGGTTGGGGCCATTCAAATAAAAGGATAATAGGAATTTCTTACTAGAATGTGTGTAGATTAGGGTCTCATTTTTCAGGTTTAATTAAAAAGATATATAATTTCTGTCTGTTATTCTCTTCTCACACAATCCCCACCAAAAATAATAAACTGCCAAATTGTTGGTACTGATTGGATTAAAACCAAAGGTGTGATTTTGGAATTTTTTCAGCACATACAGGAAAATACAAAAGAAAGCTACATCATTGTGTGTACCAGTCAGTATGGCTAATTCTGTTTTTCAAATACAGATAATACTTCAACTATATGATGAGTAATAAGCTTGCGATGAAACTTCTCATTTCAAAGAGTATGGTATTATTAAGAAATTATTAGAATGCAGCTGACCAATAATGATGAATGTGGATGCATTTCTAATGAGTTCATTAAAATGACAGTAGAATTCCACTTTTATTGTTTATCCGGTTGCTATAAGAATTCTTCAGATACTCAGAGTTTAAACATGCTAACTTTCTGAAGTGCTAAAAATACAACAAATACAAATTAAAATAAAGTTATTAGTAATTAAAAAAATTAAAATGGGACATTAGATCAAATATGCAGATAGTACATAATAACAATAAACCATTATTATTACAAAATAGATAATAGATGGTAAAATGTTAGTTGTTTGTTTGACAGGTTTTTTTTCCCTATATGTGACAGTAAGGTTTATAAGATACTTTAAATGAAAAGACCATGCTTTTACAGGTGAGGGAAGGGTTGGAAATAGAATAATTTAATATACTGAAAAATAAAAAATCATACATTTAACCCTGTTTTTGCAATATGTCATGTTTTCCTTTATGTTTTTATGAGAGTAAAGCACCATGACCTACTCATCTAAGTTAATAACTAAGTGAGACTTTGATTCCTTTTTAGGATAAGATAGGGGTAAAGGGGAGAGGAAAGATCCATAATATCAAAGCTCCTAAGCGACCAAAAATATTGAGTGCCACCTATAAGAGATGTAATGTACTTTTCTGCATGCTTAGCATTAATTGATGATGACAATAATTCTCGTTTTTTCTCAATTGGGAAATTTATTTACTAGGATTTGGATTTACCCAACATTTATCCTGTGGGCTCATTAAGGAAGTCCTTGAAATCAGCTAAGGAATTCAGTTTAAAAAATTCATATCACCTTTGTTGAACATTCAGTTGTCTCACCAACATATGTTATAAAGGATTCACAGTCACTTATTTCTCAATGAGAATCAAAGGTTTTTCATTTATAATTTAGATAAGTAATTTGAATGACATTTGCCATGATCTATCAGTGATCTTTGATAAAGATAGGTCTACATACAGCATTATCTTGAAATGTGGAGACATAATCTGGTGTTTGAACACATTAAATCCACTGACATATTTTAAAACCTTTATTTGTGAGGAGATTTTACTTTCATTCTCCTTAAATGGCACAAATCATTATAATGTAACTTTTATAAAATGTTAAAAAACTATTTGCAGCATTTGACAAATGTATTTAAAAACAACAGAAAAAATGTAACAGATGCTCAATAGCATGTCAGTGTGAATCACTACACGTCACTGAGTTTATTCATTTCCTATAGGACAACTACATCCAAACTTTTGATTTGTAATATTTAAAAGCTCTAGGTCCAGCAATATCTTTGAATCTGAGCTGCCTCCTGATGATCAGTATTCACAGAGGAGCCAGGTTCAAATGGACAGGGGCTAAAGGCTGGCACAGAACCAAGGGTGTCAATCCATTAGGTTGTGGTAAATTAGGCTCATTATTGTACTTATCTTGCTTGGAGGCTAAGTTTGAAAGAGAGAGAGTTGGGAGAATTTGTGTTAAAAAGTTCCCAGGATCATTTCATGCTTTACCCCATGTCAAATCATGCATGCACGTATGTTGTAGCAAGCACATTCATGTACATATATGTCTATGATATCTGCACATATGTGCACATTTATGTTCACACACATTTGTACATGCACATTGATGTACACAAATGTATGTGTATGTACATGTGTATGCATAGGTGAGTGTATATGTGCATATGCGTGTGTGCATGTGTATGTAAATGTGGCTTACTACATGACAGGTACTGTGCTTAACTATTGGGAATACAAAGAAAGACAAACAGTCGCAACTTTTCAAGGGGTTTACATCCTAATTGGAGAAAGAACATTGAGACAATTATTAAACCAACCATACGTGCAAAAAAAGTTTGTATTACTTACCCATGTAGATATAAGTTTTAAAAGACTTTTTGTGACTTCTTTTGTACTTAAATTCTTCTCTTAATGACAGTTTTATACTATTTTCACCTGGATAAAAGTGTTGAGTGTTGAGGGAGCAGAATTAAAGGGAAAAGAAGGCAGGGATATAGCCCTTACTTAAGGTATAATATGTTGCTTAAGGCAAAACTTGATGTGGAAATGAGGGGTAGGCCATTAATGGCCTAGGGAAGAAGCCCGGAATAGTGCCTAAAGCTAATGGGTAAATAATAACAAACTCACCCTCCTTTGATAGCTTAGAACTTTGTACTGCTTATTCATTTACCATAACTAATTTGTATTATGTTTATATATGTAGATATAGTATTATTCCTATTAAATGGAAGGTCATGGACATTGAGATCTTAAAGGGATCTTAAAATTAATCTAATCCAACAACCTCATTTTCCACTTAAAGAACATATAACAGTGAGGGGAAGTGACTTGGCCTAAGGTCATATAGCTCTGAATTGGCTAATTTAATCCTGGAATCAAGATCTTTTTAGATCTCCTCCAGCATGCTCCCTGATGCATTATGCAAAGTAGAGAGGTAATCATGTAATAAATGACTATGAATGAGTTATTGAATGAATTAGTGCCGTATTGGTTTTTTTTTTACTCTTTCATTTTCTTGTCATAAAAACCTTCCTTGGGGCAGCTAGGTGGCGCAGTGAATAGAGCACCAGCCCTGGAGTCAGGAGTACCTGAGTTCAAATCCAGCCTCAGACACTTAACACAAAAAACTAGCCATGTGACCTTGGGCAAGTCACTTAACCCCAACTGCCCTCCAAAAATCAAAAAATAAAAATAAAAACCTTCCTTTATTTTCTATTCATTCTTTGATTCATGTGTTTTATGTGAGCCCCACATTAGTCCTCATGGGATATTCAGGATTACCACTGGTGGTACTCAAAGTTAATGAACTTTCTTGGAATTTAGAGAAGGAAGAGTTCCAATTGTAAGTGCTGAAAAATGAGAGATTTTAGATTTGCTTCACGTTTTTTTTCATCAACGAACTTTAAATATGTTACTTTGGTCATAAGGATGCTGTATTATTAAACTGTGTGTATATGAGTGTATGGTTTTATGAAACTTTGGAAATAAAGATAGTGTTTGGATTGAAAACTATCCTTCATCCTTAATTTAGTAAAACAGTAAACACAGAAATGTCTTAGGATAAGAACAAGAGTTTATTCTCTTCCCTGGGAGAAGAGGGCAGTCTGCCCCATGCCTGGACATGGAGGAAAGGATGTGTTTCAAAGGGTAGAATCAGAATTTATAACTTAACTTAGTCAAGCCCCCTTTCCCAACTGTTTCCTCTCTCATTGGTGGAGAGGCACACCTCACCAAATTCTTTCCAACTGGGACAGCAAGAGAAGAGAGGGGGGAGGGTCCCACCAAGGCAGAAGAAAAACAAAGGAAGGTAAAAGTGATTGACAGCAGCCATAGAAGGGGGGAGAAGGGAAGGTTAACAACCCAATACTGAGAAGTTTTCACTCATTCCACACAATAGTATGCTAAATTTAATTTAGCAAAAGACAAATACTTTTAAAAAAATTTCCCTCAATACATGACTTTTACTTGCTTAGTGTGTCACACACATATAAACACAAACACAAACACACACCTTTTATATTTGGTAATTGAGTGCATTTAGGAAAGCATAGGTTTCTGAAAACAATCTGTTTAGTAATGGTGAAAGATAAAAATATCAGAATCGTGACTCTTCGATGAGAGAACTGTGTATGACTTCTTGTCCATGTTTACTTCCTGTGTAATCTTAGGCATATTGCTTAAGCACTCTGGGTCTCAGTTCCTTCATCTGTAAATAAGGAGTTTGAACATTTGAGGTCTCTTATAGCAATATATCTAGGCTCCTGTGACTAGATTCTACCTCAGTGAACACAACTCACAAGAAAAGTCTAATTTTAGAAGTTTCCTGGCAAAGCTAATATTCTTCATAAGTATAGAGTAGGAGTGTGTCTGCATATACAGTGAGGTTAAGTTTCTTGTCTTGCCTCCCACCCTCTGGATCTAGGGTCACTTTGAAGTTAGTAGAAACCACATCAAGATAAGTTGCTTGCTGACACTGATTGAGATGCCAAAATGATTCATAGCACATAGAGGAAAATACTCAGATTCAAGCAGTGAAACAGGATGCACTGTTTATGCAGTTGCTTCAGTTATAACAGATCTAATTCTATACATATTCATAAAGAGGTTCTGAACACCTTGGGTTGAGGTAATATCTAGTGGTTCTTAGGTCATTTTGCATCCTAATTTGTGGAACTATAGTGTGTCCTTTTGTAGAACTTGATGAATACACCAGGATCCCTTCTTGAGCAGCATTTTTTTCTAAAAGCTTTGTATTGAAGTGATAACAGTATAAAAGTTTGGGTAAGTTCATAATACAATACTTGTCTATCTTTGTAAAATTGACTGTGCAAGGACAGCTACCAGATGATCCAAGACATATCATAAAAGCAAAGAAAGTAAAGAGGAAGAAAAAATAAACAATTTCCTCTCACCTGTCTCCATCTCCTCTTTGTTTCATGGACATAGATATAGACTACATAGAAGAGTCAAGAAACTTCAGATTGGAAAAGTACCAAGGAATTTACTTAGATTTTTTTTTTTACATAGAATTTTTTTACATAGAATTACATAGAATTATTGGAAGATAGACACTAGAAATGTAACATCCTCACAAAAGTGCTACATAGTAGATAATACCTAAGAGGGATCATATTCTCTAAAGCAGTGGTTCTCAACCTGTGGGTTGTGACCCCTTTGTGAGTCAAACGACCCTTTCACAGGGGTTATCTAAACCATTGGGAAACACATATTTCTGATGGTCTTAGGAACCAAGACACTGCTACTCTATCAGTCTCCAGGTGGGTCTGCCCACATACAGATACACCCACACATGAGTATTAAAGGGTCACAGCATTAGAAAGGCTGAGAACCACTGCTCTAAAGTCTCCAAAATTTAATTGAAATTATATTATAATGATGATAGTAAGAAAAATTTAATTATGAATATCAGCATTAAATATTGATTTAAAAATAATATAGGCAACTGAGTGGCACATTGTGTAGAGTGCTGGAATTGGCATCAGGAATACCTATTTTTCTGAGTTCAAATCTATTATCCAACACTTCCTGTCTGTGTGACTGTGAGCAATTCACTTAACAATTTGTCTCAGTTCACTCATCTTTAAAATGAGCTGGAGAAAGAAATGGCAAACCACTCCAATATCTTTGGAATGAAAAAATATATATTTTAGTACTTTATTTTTCCCAATTACACATACAATTATAAAAATTGTTTCTTAAAAATTCTGAGTTACCAGTTCTCTCCCTTTCCTTCCCTACACCCTCATTCACAAGGCAAATAATTTGCATGATAACATATGTAGTCATGCAAAACACATTTCCATATCAGTCACATTATAAAAGAAAAAGACCACCCCAAAAAACCCCAACAAAAACAGAAAAATAAAGCAAAAACAATGTGCTTTAATCTGTATTCAGACTCCATCAGTTCTTTCTCTGGGGATGGATATCATTTACATGATAAGTCCTTCAGAGTTGTCTTGGATATTCTCATTCACAGGTAATCTTACAGTATGGCTGTTACTGTGGACAATGGTCTAATGGTTCTTGTACTCATTTCACTTTACATCAGTTCATGTAAGTCTTCCCAGGTTTTTCTGAAAGCATCCTGCTCATTTTTTTATAGCACAATAGTATTCCATAAAAAATCATAAACCACACCTTGTTCATTCATTTGTCCATTGATGAGTATCCCCTAAATTTGTAATTCTTAGCCACCAGGAAAAGAAAAAGCTTTTTATAAATATTTTTGTATTATTTTCAAAAGATCACTTTTTGGATACAAACCTACTAATGATGTTTCTTTGTTAAAAGGTATGCATGGTTTTGTAGTCCATTGGGCATAATTTCACATTGCTCTACATAGTGGTTGAATCAATTTTCAACTTCGCAAAGAGTGCATTCGTGTCTTGAATTTCCCACATCCCGTCAAACGTTTTACATTTTCTTTTTATGCCGTCTTAGCCAATATAACATGTGTGAGGCGGCGTATGAGCCTTGCACGTTTTAATTTCTCCAATTAGTAGTGTGACTTAGAGCATTTTTAAAATGGTAAAAATATCTTTGATTGCTTCATCTGCAAACTGACTGTGCATAACTTTTGATCGTTAATCAATTAAAGAATCCCCATTCTCTCCCCCCCCCAACTTTCTAGTAGGGCAAAATGGATTTCTATACACCAGTGCCTGTATGTCTTCTTGCCCAGTTGCATCTAAAAACAATTTCTTTAAACATTTGTTTATAAAACTTTAATTTCCAGATTCTTTCCCTTCTTCTCTCCTCACCCACCCCCAACTGGGAAGATGAGCAATTTAATATAGGCTGTACATGTGTTGTTACCAAAAATGTTTCCATAGTAGGTATGTTGTGACAGACTAGCTCTTTTTCCCTTCATCCTATTCTGCCCCCCACTTATTCTGTTTTTACTTTGACCCCATTCCATTTGAAAAGTGTGTGCATCTAAATGTCCTCTCCCCCCAATCTGCCTTCCCTTCCATCACCCCCCTCTTATTCCTTTTCCCGCTACTTTCCTGTAGGGTAAGATATCCAGTTGAGTATGAATATAATTCCCTCCTTAAGCCAAATTCAGTGAGAGTAAGGTTGACCCATTCCTTTTCACCTTCCTGTTCTCCTCCAATGTAAGTTTTCTCTTGCCTCTTTTATATAAGATAATTTAACCTATTTTATCTCTCCCATTCTCCTTCTCTCATGATATTCCTTTCTCACCTCTTAATTTTATTTTTTAGATATCATCCTTTCTATTTAACTGATCCTGTGCCTTCTTTCTATGTATACATGTATACATATATACACACACTCATGTATGTATTTATATACATATGCACTATCCTATATGAAAACATATGTGTATGTATACGTATATATGTACATGTATGTATGTGTATATATTTTCCTTCAACTATCTTCATACTGAGAAAAGTCTGATGAGTTAAAATTATCATTTTTCCATGTAGGAATGTAAATAGTTCAACTTTGATAATTTTCTTATGATTTCTTTTTTCTGTTTCTCTTCTCATGCTTCTCATGCTTCTTTTATTTGAAGGTCAAATTTTCTGTTCAGCTCTGGGTTTTTTTCTCAATCAAGAATGCTTGAAAGCCCTCTATATCATTGAATGACCATATTTTCTGCTGAAGTATTTTACTCAGTTCTGTGTCAGTAGGTGATTCTTGGTTTTGATCCTTGTTCCTTTGACCTTCAGAATATCATATTCCAAATCTTTTGATCTCTTAACGTAGAAGTTGCTAGATCTTGTGTTATCCTGATTGTGTTTCCACAATACTCATATTGTTTCTTCCCAACTACTGGTAATATTTTCTCCTTGACCTGGAAACTCTGGAAGGAAAATGCCATCCACACATGGAAAAAGAACCATGGAGTCTGAATGCAGATTGAAGCATACTATTTGCTCTCTATTTAAAAATTTTTTTTGGTTTCTTCTTTCTTGTGGTTCATTCCATTGTTACTCTTTCTTCTTCACAACATGATTAATGTGAAAATATATTTAATATGAATGGATATATAGAGTCTGCATCAGATTGCATGACATCTTAGGTGGGGACAGGTAAGGAATGGGTAGAAAATTTGTAACTCAAAATCTTATAGAAGTGAATGGTAAAAACTAAAAAACTAAAATAGCATTAATAAAGAAAATTAAAAATGTGGTTATGGAAAAAAAAGAACAAAATATCTTGGCAAGGTAAGTAGGGCCCAGTGTCTATATTTTGTGTACTGCCTACTGTGATGAAGAATTTTGATATACTTCCAGATTCACTTGGGGAACGTCTGCTTACATTTTTGCGAACAACAATTTCAGAAATGTCTTAAAATATTAATTTCAAATAAAAAGAAATCTGATCACACATCCAAAATTGAAATATTCTGGAACATAAAGTACCAGGAGAACCATTTAAAAAGCCATTTATTGAGAATCTTGGCATTTATTAGTAGCAATATTTTTTTAAAAATTGGTTTGGACCGGTCCTAATATACTGAAATCATTAAACACAGACCTTTCAAAAGGAATGCTAAATTAAAAATATATTATTCTGCAAGAGATCAGAAAAAAATAAGGATCAACATTTAGTATGACATGTACAGTTTCCCTCTCTTTTCTTGTAAATGAAGTCAGTAGGATCACAGTATCCTTAGATCAGAAGTTGGAAGAAATATCAGATACCTTCTCTTCCAACCCACTCATTTTACAGTTGGGCCCAAGGAGGTGACATTAATTTCTCAGTGTTTTATAAATAGTAAGAATCAGAGGCAGGATTAGCATTTTGGTTTTTTGAATCCAGGTCCAAAGCTCTTGCATTGTACCATGATAGTTAAATCAAATATTAAATTGCTGTGGGACTTCCAATTGAATGAAAGCAGAAAGTAAATGATTTTTATAATGCGCAGTCTATTCTTGTAGTCTTTTGACAAAAATTTTGGAAGAGCAGAAAGGGTGCTGAACCTTGGACTCTTTTAATCAACTTCATTTCCCAGAATTGGCAAGATAACACCAATGAAATCACACTTACAGTTACATGAGCCCAGGAACTCAGTAAGAGCCCTCATTTTCTTTTCCCGTGGAATTAAGTTTGCAGGTTTCACAGCTGTGAACTAAAATTTATTTAAAATAATATCAATTATCTGAAACTGTCTTTTCTAGATTATGTTAAGGAGAGGTTAGAATGTGCCAAAGTAAGAAAGAGTTAACCTCCAGTTTAACCTCTTCCTTTTAGGTTGGTGATGTACATGGATTCTTCTGTCTCTTTATGTACTCTCTTCAAAGAACAGCTCCTGGTGGGCTGAATTCCCACCTTCTTAAGTGTTTTTGTCTTCACTCTTTTCACTCAGAACTCTGGTGTATACAGATGTTAATCCCTTTCTTCCTGCTTTAGGCCTATCAGAGCCAAATATTAGCAGTCCCGCAAAAGATAGCAGGATTTCCAAGTCTCAAGGTCACAGGCCCCATGTTTTTTCTCTGTGAGAACAGGCATTGTTTCCTTTTATGACTTTGTTAGCTTAATATTTAGTACAAAGTCTTGCAAATCACAGGCATTTAATAAGTAAGTGTTGATTTGAATTGAAAGTCTATAAAGAGGCTTACCTTTCTTTCTTAGCCTAGCTCAGCATAGCTACCATAGAGGATAATCTATTAACTTTTATCTTTGCAAGGACTATTTTCAAGGTGTTTTTTTCAACGTAGAAATGTTGTATTCTCTTCAAAACTGTTGTTATAGAACCCCCAACCCTTAAAATATTATTTCACCTAGTGTCTTTTCATGGCACCCAATTAACAATATTCATGAACATACAGTTCATTTATTGCAGTTTTATTTTTCTAGACAACATCCTTTTGATTTAGATGGAATTAAATCAAATACAAGTTTCCTGTAAATAGTAGCCTGGCTTACTGGCTTTACTGGCTTCCTTCAAGACCACTCAAATCCTACCATATTCAGGAGGCTTTTCCTCTGTCCTCTCTACTCTCCCTCTTGATGCTAGTGATACCCTTCTGAGATCACTTTCTTGTCACAGTGTAAGAGTCTTGCATGCATATAGTGATTTTCCAAGTTACTGAAATTTGAACTTTTTGAAAGAAAGCAAAAAACAAATCTCAGATCACCAGCGTTTTACACCGTGCTGCCAACAAAAAAAGCAGTTGATAAATACTTGACTGACTGTGTGATTGCTGTTGTACTTTATGCTGTTGTAAGAAAAAGCTTAAATTATTAGAAAAATATGGTTTTAAAATATCTACTCTTTCAGACTAGAAGATATTATTCTTCTATATCTAGAAACTTTACAATAAACCTTCATGAAATTTGTTTACTGATTCTTCAATTTAGCCATGAGATCTGTTAGTTGGGATATTATAGACAGAGGGAACTGTAGTTTCATTGGGTTTTGAAATGGTAATTCTGATAATGAATGGTAGGTGGAAACAAGATTGCATTCACTTCATTAGAACAAACATAACAATTAGGTAAATGGCCAGAGTTATAAATTAAATATTAATGTGCATTTCTACTCTGCTTCTACTTAGAAGTAACCATTGCTTCTTACTGTCTGTTTCTTCTGTCATGACTGAAGCAGGACCATAAATTTTTCAGTGTGCATGTTATGTTTAGTGATTATTAGTCTCAAGTGAACATTTCAGACTCAAAGCAAATAAACATGTACGTGACATTTGCATTTTTAACCTCATAGTCATTTCTTGCTTTCTCTTCACTCTCATCCCACCCACTTAAACTTTCTTAAAGAAATAAATAATTTATGAGAACCATCCCACTTTGTTCCTATTTCTGCTTATAAATATAACATTCCTATTTCCATATTCCCATCTCTACTAAAGGGAGAGAAGTGTAGTTTTAGCATATAGAACCTCTGCATTTAATGGAAATTAAGCTTCTTTTGTGGTCATCTAGGTGACCCAGTGGATAGACAACTGGGCCTGGAGTCAAATAGATCTGGGTTCAAATTTGACCTTAAGCATTTACTTAGTTCTGTGGCCCTGGGCAATTCACTAAACCTGATTGCCTAAGTTTCTTTATCTATAAAATGATATGGAGAAGGAAATGGCTAACCACTTTCTTTCTTTGCAAAGAAATTCCCAAATTGAATCATAAAGAAAAATGTTTCCTTTTAATGATGTTTACACTTATAGTATTATATTCATTATTGCTTTCAATTCCTTCAATTCCTATAGTTCTCTGAACTCTTCACTTGTCACTTTCTGTAGCATAAAATTGTATTACATGCATCCAACCAGTCCTTAATTTATAAATTTTATAGGTTTTGGTGCAACTAAAATGAATCTTTTTGCCTTCCTGTATATCTCCTAGCCCAGTGCTTGGCATCCAGTAAGCATTCAGTAGTTGTTAACTGAGTGTCAACAATAGGATACAAATGTAAACTTTCTGTTTGATATTTATCTGTAAATATAAGCTTATGCATACATCTATACACACACATATACACATCCTATACATTAACACACATGTGAGTATACACATGTATGTGCACATATGTGTGTATATAGTAGTTTCTATATATAATTAGTATATATGTATATATATGTGTGTGTGTATGTGTGTATGTATAGTATATACACACATCCATACACATATTTATGGGCATATAATTATATTAAAGGTCATGATGAGTATTTTTTTCACAGATTCAAAAATATTTTCCAGAACAGTTCAGCCTAGTAATAGTTCTACTAGCACTGTGTCAATATGCCTATCTCCTCACCAGCCCTCCAGTTATATAGTAATCCCTTAATAAATTCTTGGGACTGATTTTCCCAGAGTCATCTAGCAAGTTAGTATGTGCCAGTAGCAGGACTAAGACCCAGTTTCTCCCTTCCACCCTCTTGACACAAAGCCACTTTCTGTCATCATTAGTAATAAATTTATATACCAATGATAAAATGTTAAACCTAAATTTATTTATTTATTTGTTTGTTTGTTTGTTTGTTTATTTGTTGATTCATTCATTCATTCACTTATTTATTTATTCATTCATTCATTCACTCATTTATTTATTCATTCATTTATTTATCTATCTATTTATCTATGTATGTATATGTATGTATGTATGTGTGTGTGTATATTTATTTATTTGCTCCTCATGACCAGTCCATCAGCTAGATTTTGCAGAGTTCATTTTATACAGAAGTTAGATGACTTGCCAACTGTTAGAAAGCTGAGAATAGGAACCTTTTTGAAACTAATGTTGTATGAATCCAAAGCCAGGGATCTTGCAGCCATGTAATACTATCTCTGTGTTCTCTAATCATTCAGTACTATTGCATAGTCCCAATGTCACACTGTTAGGGAAGTTTTAAGGATAAGTAGAACACAGTTGCCCTCAGTTATCCTGCAACAATGGTAATTTCATCAAATGTGTGGCTAGATTATCTTAACTTCTCTTTCGGTTCTTTAGTAGAGGAAATTTTTATGAAGGGCAACCTGTGAGATCCAGAGACCATAGTGCTCAATGGTATCTCTGAAACACAAAAGTTATTCCTGATTTTGCTACACTGATCAGGTTATTTAATCTTTTCTTGCTTCTCACTATTTATCAAGTAGACAAATAGCATTTATCACCTGTCTATGCTGGGCTGACTAATAAATTATTAATATTTATGGAGTATTTAGACCTATCATTTTTGAGCACATACAATAACAGATAATGGCACGTGAAAAGCCGACACTTCAGGGATGATCTCACCTGTGTTATTCTGCTGACTGATCCCTAATTTCCAGTGATGATTAATGATTCCTTTGTCCTAGAAAGAATAATTGGTGTATATTTTGCAACATGTTTTTGCCTTATTTCACAAATATGTTATGTATTGTTTGACAAACATTGACTTTGCCCCTTCAATAGCGTGGGTTTGGCATAGAGTCTTTTCTTCATCTTCTGTATTCACAATGAGAGCATTACACTATGATATGCCTGCATTTGTGCTAGGGTCCATAGTGGGAGTAACATAGAAGGACAGAGGGGAAGACCAAGGGTAGAAGTATAAAGAGACAAAACATTTATGTAGAAAACTTGGTAAAAGTCTGGGTGTAGGTAGATGGGGTAAATGAAAGCTCTTAATTGGGGCTGGTAGGCCCAAGACCATCCAATTTCAAAGGGTAATAGGTTTAACACTTCAGAGGACCAGGCCATATTTTCATCCTCTTGAGGTATGAATTATTTGCCCAAGTTTACATGACTGAAGATATTAGAAATTTGATCCTTATCCTTCTCTAAAAATATTCACATGAGTCTCAGAGTTGGTTCTGTAATATAAATTTATTATTATTATCATCAATTTTATTTATATACCAAACTTTATAAACAGCAAATAGAATGGACAGTTGCATATATGTAGTAGAAAAGAAAAATTGTTTGTGAAATTCTAATTATCTCTTATTTGTATTTTTTTCTTTCAAAGATGATAACAACGCCATCATGAAGCTTTCATATAGTTTTCTCTCCAGCATTAAAGTCCATTTAAAAAGAAAAACAATTCTGGAAATAATTTGTTTTAGGTTGTGTTTATGAAATCTGGCAATATATGTATGTCCCCTTTTATTTGAAGGTGCCAGTGATGACAGGGTTCATTACTATATAAAAAATATGGCTGACAATTCTGTTACTTAACATCACACATTTTCTAGCCAGACCATGTGCTAGTAATTATAACTACTTTTTTCTAGGAGCTATCTATTTATACTCTTCTGCTCTGCCAGGTACTAAGTTAATGGCTGTCATTTCCTGAAGGTTCAAATGGCCATGATGTTAGGACCTGCTGTCCTGATGGTAGAAGATACAATTCGCACTCATAGTGCTTTAAGATTTACAGAATGCTCTATATAAATTATCTCATCTGGTCATCAAATAACCCTGAGAACAGGTGCTATTATTATCCCCATTTGACAAATGAGAAAATGGGGCTTGAGAGGGGCTAAGTCCAGGATCTGACAGCTAGTAGTGACATATGGTACCAACAAATTTCAAAACCAAGGGACCACTCAGAGGTGGAAATCAAATACCAATTCCTGAACAAAATCTAAATGAGATGAGTTATTAAGACAAGCCACCCAACCAGCCTGAATCAATGACACGATGAGAAGGGCTAAAAGTTGGAAAGCAGGAGACGAATAAGATCACATGAATTTCAGTCACAGGTTGCATCACATGACAAGCTGCCCCCCTTTCTCCCCCCTTTTCCCCCTTCTATAGTTTCCTTTTGACTGGGAGCTGCTTCATATGAACCATATTTGTTTTATCTCTCCAGGGATATATGGTTATATGGACTAGCAACTAAACACCATGACTGTCACTATCCATAGTTCTGCTACTTACCTGAGCTCCATTCATGGTTATGTTCCCAAGGGGTAAAGGAATATCTGACAGCATGCCATATTATGCTTCCAATTGCTGTCAGTAAACAGCCACATTGTTTTGTTTATCGTTGTTTAAACACTGATATTCCTCCACATCATTTAGGCTTTTTTTTTTCATTTTTCTCAACTCAATTTTATTCAATTCTTACTATACCAGTTACTAATTGTAATGAAACTGATCATTATGATGACAGAGTAGTGTGCTAGCATTCATATTTGCAAATGTCTGCAGATGTTTCTTTGATGTCATCACTTAATGATTCCTCACCAAACCTTTCTCTTCAAGCCTCCTTTTTGAAACCCCACTCTCTGTATGCTCTTACAACCTAATTTTCTGAGATAAATTCCATCTAATAGGAACTCCAACTTTCTGCAACTAAAAATCCCTCTTGGTTTTAACTTTTCTCTCCTTGTTCCTTCCTTTCTCTGAGGAACTTATGGTTCTCTTTCTGCCCAAAGCTTCACCTCAGTGCCTATGGATCTGATCTATTTCTCTGTTTTGTTCTACATGACTGAAATAAAGCAATGACTACTTCTTTTCTTTTATGACTCAATGAATTAACTAGCATTTTTAAAGCTATGCATCAGGCACTGCTCTAGGCATTTTAGAAAAAAACACAAACATGAGAACAAGTTGTACCTGAATAAATACATGTATGAGTCTGTATATACATATAAATGTATCATATTTGTGTGTGCCTTGAAAATCACCAGGCAAATATTATGTATAACAGAATAATGTGATCTATTACAAGACACTGAATATTGAGTGGATAGGGCCTAAATTAAAAACAACAAATAATTTTGATGATGTCAGATAGATGTTGATAATATGCTATATAATATATATGTATAATATAAAATATATGTATATTAATATATGTATTATAAGTATATATGGATCATATAAGGTAAGTGGTTCATGCAATAGCTATGCTTCCAAGAATGGTGTAACACACACACAAACACACACACACATCAGGAGGAAAGGTGGTTTTAGAGAGAAGGGAAATGAAGCTCATTTTGTACATTGAGTATGGGGTGCCTATGAGACATTAAGATGAAGATGTTTATCTGAAATTTTTAAACATATACTTGATGAAGCAAAGAGATACAAGTTTAATCTGTATATTTGAGAGTCATTTGCATGGAGATAATATTTGAACCTAAAGAAGAGAGAGAGAGAGAGAAAAGAGTCTAAGAGCTTTGAGATATAATAGGCACAGGAGGATTAAGATGTTGTACTCAAAGAAGGATCAATCAGGCCCAAAACAGAATCATGAAAGAACAGTGTCAGGTTAAAAAAATTGCACTCTAATCTTTTCCATTCTTCTTAGTGTTTCCCTCTACCTATAAACACTACCAGGGACCCCCATCCTAGAAAATGTGTAGCTACTGCAGAACTCTGTCCTCTTCAGCTACTGCATCATCCCTATTCTTTCAATAACAATCTGAAACAACACATCAGAACTGTTTCATTCTCTATCTGCTCTTTATTTCTTTAAAACATGTCACATAATTTTATGTTATAATAGCTCATGTGTATCTATAACCTAATCATTTTCTTTTTTTTTACTTAAATTATCTTTTTTAGTTTTCAGCACTCATTTTTATAAGACTTTAAGTACAAATTCCTCACCCCACACTCCTTTCTTCTCTCCTGCCCAAGACAGCAAAGAAATTGATATAGGTAATACATGTATGATCATATTAAATGTATTTCTACCTTAGCCACATAGTAAAGAAGAATCATAACCAAGGGGGAAAAACACAGGAAAGAAAAAATGAAACAAACACAAAAGAGAGAAAATAGTCTGCTTTGATCTGCATTCAGACTCCATAGTTCTTTTTCTGAATGTGGAGAACATTTTTCCATCAGCAATGTTTTGGAATTCTTAGATTGCTTGGAAAAGCTAAGTGTATCAAAGTTGGTCATGATACAATGTTGCTGTTATAATGTTCTTCTGGTTCTGCTCACTTCACTCAACATCACTTCATGTAAGTCCTTCCAGGCTTTTCTGAAATCTGCCTGCTCATTATTTCTTGTGCGACATAAGTAGTAGTATTATAGAACATAAGCAGTAGTAGTAGTGAAGAACATAAGTAGTATTCCATTGCATTCATATACCACAACTTGTTCAGCCATTCTCCAATCAAAGAGTATCCCCTCAATTACCAATTCTTTGCTACCACAAAAAGAACTGCTATAAATATTTTTGTCCATATGGGTCCTTTTCCCATTTTTATCATCTCTTTCAGATAGAGACCTAGATGTAGTACTGCCAGATCAAAGGGTATGCACAGTTGCTCATAGTTCCAAACTACTGTCCAGAATTTTTGGATCAGTTCACAATTCCACCAACTATGCATTGTTATAGAACCTAGTGATTTTCTTTTTGTTTTTTTTGCTTGTTTTTTTAAAATGTATTTTCATTTACTTTTAGATTACAACATTCAGTTCCACAAACTTTTGAGTTATGAATTCTCTCGCCCTCCACATCCCCTCTCTCCTATGGTGGAGAATTAAGATGTAGAGAACACAGTAATTTTCAAAGAACTTTTCTTACAACAATGATTTCAGAAAATAAGTGAACATTATTATTTCTATATTACATATGGCAAAACTGAGGGTCTGAAAGGCATAACTTAAATCCTTGATCATTCAACTACTGTCTGAGGGCAACATAAAATCTATTGTTCCTGTCTAAAGTTTAATCCTCTAATCCCCATAGATCATTGGATCTCAGTTTAACAACCTGGCGTCTATGCTTTTTCTATGACTTTAGTAAAACTGTTTTCTTTGGCAGGAATTGATTCCTCTTCCCTCCTCCCCATAGACTTCCTCTATTCCTATACATCCCATCCTTCATGGTGCAACTTGGGAGATAGTTCTTCCATGATGTTTCAAAAGCTTTCATTCTCAAACTTTCTGTGAATGTCAACTATCTATCATTAGGATAAAACCAGTGCTTTGCCTGGAATAACCATTTGTACTTTTCTCATCCTTCTTTCCATGATAGATTATATATTACTTATGGACCATGTCAGTTTTAAATATATTTATATTTTTAGCACTGGTCAATGTACACAAAGTCACTTAATAAATACATTAATAGATGGAACAGAATGCCCACCATTTTATCTCTGCCTTTTTGTAGCTATTCAATAATTTCAGGTACCTGTCGTGTGTGTGTGTGTGTGTGTGTGTGTTTAATTCTTTAGGTTGTAAAAGCAAAAGTTCCTCCCCCCCAAAAAAAGCTAATTGATTTTTGTTCATAATCTCTTTCCAAAAGAAGAAAAAAAGAGTTGATATTGTCTGAACAGGCTATCAGATCTGGAAAAATATTCTACTTTCAATTTTTAAAAAGGCAGTGATTGACATTTGAAAAATACAAATACTTTTATCTAAGTATTATATGTTAAATATTTTTTTCTTGCAGTTAGCCAGTCTTAATCAACTAAAAAAATGTAGAAATCTAGGAACTTATCTTGGTATTTGATCAGAACTATGTGCTATATTTTCTCTCTTGTCATTTGTATGAAAATCTTATGACTATAGCGAAGTTGAGCTTATTTTTTATGAAATATGAATTAATATTAAAAAGAATAATATATGATGCTTATGTAGATGCAAAATATTATTTTGTTCAATACCTGTTTCAGCTATGTATTTTGTATCTCTTCAATTTTTATGGGTTTTTTTGAGAGCAGGAATGTATTTCTTATGCTTTATAATCTGGGATAATAATAATGTGCATAAATCAGGCATTCAATAAATACTTATTGCCTAATTGATTTTTCAGCATAATGAAAAGAATATTAGATTTGACACCAAGTGATCTGTGTTCAAAGCCTAGCTTTGTCACTCACTAGCTGAATGACCTTTGACAAATAACTTAATTTTTCTGCTATAGATTTCTTCTGAGATCATCACTTTCTTCATACTTGCAAACTGGCTGACCAATTTCTATTGATAGCCAACTTCTTGCAAGCTACTTTTCTGCTAAGACTAGTAATCATGACCTAGTGTACTTAAAAATCACAACCCTGGAAGAACTCTGGTGCCATATTTCCTAATTTGTTGGTGTCCCAATCACCCTCTACTTGATATACCCATGCCTGAC
Source organism: Pseudocheirus occidentalis (assembly GCA_028646575.1). Classification (NCBI taxonomy): domain Eukaryota; kingdom Metazoa; phylum Chordata; class Mammalia; order Diprotodontia; family Pseudocheiridae; genus Pseudocheirus; species Pseudocheirus occidentalis. The sequence goes on from CM053601.1 coordinate 53,945,285, forward strand.
TTGACAAACCTGTCATTTTGGTCTAGCCATTTTCCCACTTACTCTGTTTCCAGTTCTCAATCTACTATAAAATCAACTCTTTCATTATTTCCTGAAAAGATTTTTGGTGTACTCTCTCATGTCTCAATCCACCATCTCTGATACTTTAAAAAGCAAAATATCCTTCTTACTAGTTACCACTCTATAAATTGTTTCACCCTATTAGAATGTAAGGTCCTTGAGGTCAGGGAACTTCTTAAATTTTTTATTTGCATACTTGGGATTGGTAAAAAGTGAGCACTTAATTAATGCTTTTTCAATCATTTATCTATTCTATTTACATATAAGGTAAATTAAATCTAGGAGATAAAGTGTCTGTCCAAAGGTTATATAACCTAAAATAGCTTTGCTCATTTACTGATCTTTTATCTCAAACAGTGAGTACCTATTCTGCATAAGATACTGTTATGGGCTTGAGGTTCAATCAATACTTAGAGGGTGGAGCCACAGTGCTGGAGTAAAAGCAGCAATTTGCTGGGATCCTGCTTCAAACACCTTAAATACCTGAAAAAAAAGACTCTAAAAATTTTAGTGCTACAGAACCCACAAAGTGACAGAGAGAGACAAATCTCCCACTGAATTCATCCTGGCAGGCTGACAGGAAGGGTTTATCTCAACAAGCTGGGAGGTGAGTGCAGTCCCACATGAGCCCCAACCAATGGCACAAACAAGCCAGAGCAGACTTCTGGAGAGTGAATCACTGGCAGCTATTGTGGTTTCCATACTTCTCAACCCATAAACACAAAAGAGAAAATAAAAGGTCAGTAGGGAACTTTGCTGGAGCAGGGTGAGAGAAGAGCACAGTCCAGCTCCTGTCCCTGGAGCAACAGAGGTGGCGGTGGCAGGGTGGCTGCAGCTGCTGCCACATGGCTGCCTCTGGAGCTCCTGACCCATAGATTGTAGGGGGACCAAGCAACGATTCACTGGGTAATTCCTCTTGCTTGGACCTGCTTGAATATGGGTTCCAGGCTTGGATGGTGGTCCTGGAGTAAGGAAAGCTAATGTGCCAGAGCTTGTGGTGGCTGTAGAGAGATTACCCATCTCATAGCTCTGACAACAACTGTGAAAACCCCAGCAATTTGGGACACAACTCTTCACTCTGGAACCAGAGTTCTACAATGGGAAAGAGCTAAAAAAGAATGTAATTGGCTGGCAAGATGAACAAACATTGGAAGGGCAATCAGATCATAAAATATTTAGTGGGGGGAACAAAATGGATCAAAACATGGAACCAGAAGGAGACGACCAAGTCAAAACTCCTACATCGAAAGCTTCCAAGAAAAATAAGAAGTGGTCACAGGCTGTGGAGGATCTTAAGAAAGATTTCGAAAATCAAGAGAAGTGGAAGAAAAATAGAGAAGAAAAATAAGAATGATGCAAGAAAATCATGAAAAGTGACTCAACAGCCTGACAGAAGAAAATAAAATCTAAAAATAGACTAACTCAAATGGCGAAAGAGGCCCAAAAACCAATGAGGAGAAGAATGCCTTAAAAGGCTAAATTGGCCAGATGGAAAAGAAATTTTAAAAACTCACTGAAGAGAATAATCTTTCTAAAATTTGATTGGAGAAAATGGAAGCTAATGAATTTATGAGAAATTGAGATACTATACAGCAGATCCAAAGAAATGCAAAAAAAAAAGCAGTGTGAAATATCTCATTGGAAAAACCACTGACCTGGAAAAATATATCCAGGAGAGATAGAGCCTAGAAATCATCCTTCAAGAAATTCTCAAGGAAAATTGCCCTGATATTCTAGAACCATAAGGCAAAATAGAAATTGAAAGAATTGACCGATCACCTCTTGAAAGCTATCCCAAAATGAAAACTCCTAGGAACGTAATAGCCAAATTCCAGAGTTCCCAGGTCAAGGAGAAAATATTACAAGCAGTCAAAAAGAAACAATTTGAGTACTGTGAAAACACATTCAGGATAACATAAGATGTAGCAGCTTCTATATTAAGAGATCAAAGAACTTGGAATTTGGTATTCTGGAGGTCAAAGGAACTAGGATTAAAACCAAGAATCACCTACCCAGAAAAACTGAGTATAATTTTTCAGGGGAAAATATGGTCATTCAATGAAATACAGAACTTTTAAGCATTCTTGATGAAAATAACAGAGCTGAATATAAAATTTGACTTTCAATATAAAAAATATAAAGATACAAGAGAAGCATAAGAAGGTAAATAGGAAAAAGAAAATATAAGGAAGTTATAAAAAGTTATATTCCTACATCAAAAATGATAATTGTGACTCATGAGGCTTTTCTCAGTTTGTGGAGAGTTGAGAGGAATATATATGTACACATACATACATACATACATTATGTATAGGATGTTATATGTGTATAAATATAAATGTGAGTGTGTATGTATATGTGTACATGTATTTATAGACAGAAGGCACAGGATGAATTGAATATAAAGGGATTATATGTAAAAAATAAATTTAAGAGGTGAGAGAGGAATATATTGGAATATGGAGAAAGGGAGAGGTAGAATAGGGTAAATTATTTTATATAAAAGAGGCAAGAGAAAACTGTTACAATGGAGAGGAAGAGAAGGAAAATGAAAGTGAATGTATCAACCATAATGTCATTGGATTTGACTTAAAGAGGGAATAACATGCACAATCAATTGGGTATCTTACGTACAGGAAAGTAGTGGGAAAGGGATAAGTGGGGGGATGATAGAAAGGAGAGCAGATTGGGGTAGAGGGTAGATAGAAGCAAATACTTTTGAAAAGGGACAGGGTCAAAGTAGAAAACAGAATAAGTTGGGGACAGGATAGGATGGAGGGAAATATAGTTAGTCTTTCACAGTACAACTACTATGGAAATGTTTTGCATAACTATGCAATAGTTATTGAATTGCTTTGTCTTCCCAGTGGTAGTGGATGAGGAGGGAAGAAAGGAAAGAATCTGGAAATCAAAGTTTTAAAAACAAATCGTTGTTTGTTTGTTTGTTTGTTTGTTTGTTTTACATGCACCTGGAAAATAAGATATATAGGCACTGGGGTATAGAAATCCATCTTACCCTACTAGAAAGTTGGGGTAGCATGGGGAAGGATATGAGAGAACAGATTGGTGGCAGTGGTATTCAGTAGGCTTGCTGTCTTACTTGGGGTGGGGGGTAGGGGAAATATGGGGAGAAAATTTGTAACTCAAAATGTTGTGGAAACTAATGTTGAAAACATATGTAAATTGGGGGAAGATCAACACAGCTCTAAGTGACTGCTATAATGTTCTATAATTCTCCAAAAAGGAAAAAAAGAATACACAAATAAACAAAGTTTCATTTTTATAAACTCTTTAAGCTAGTTGTGGTAATGGATATTTTATTGTAAGGAAGGCTCTAAGGTTTTCATTAAATTTGATTTGCAAGTTTACAGCTATCTCTGAAAATGCACTCCATTCTGAAAATTGGCATAAAGGTTCATAGCTCTTGAAATGGCTGTAATTAAAAAATTAGAATTGTTTCTTTTTCAGATCCTAGATTGTGTGAGATACTTATATATATTCCATGTATATCAGTAGGCAATCTTGTCTTCTGTTGGTCAGGTAGAGATGAATAATCAACTAGTAATTATATCATCTACTTCATGAACTTTGCAGACGAAATTCCTTCTAATATAGGGACTTGATGTTCAAGTGGCATTCAAATTATTCATCTCCAGACTAGAGCTTTTGCATTTGTAATTGACCAATGAGTATGTGTTTGTATGGCCATTCATGTGTGGAGTACTTTCAATAATCATTATTAATATTTTTAGACTATATATTTTCATAGGAAGCACTATGTTTACTTTTCAAAAAGGTAATTGTCCCTCTACAACGGTTTGACTATTAAGTTACCCCTTATGGCTTTCTTTGCATTTTCATCATGCTATTTTGTGCAATACTTGTGCCACAATTTCTTCAATTATTGTACTAAATTTATAAGGAAAATAATGAAGCTGTGAAAGAGTGTTGGACTAGGAGTCAGGAAAACCTGGTTGAAAATATCTCCAGGCTTTACTAACTTATGTCTATGGAGAAATTCACTTAATCTCTCTGAACAAAAGCATGTATGCAACTCAGGATTAATGAGTTCTAAGTAAGGTACCTAGGTGTTGCTAGGTGACAGAGTGCTGGACCTGGAGTTAAGACTCATTGTCATGAGTTCAAATTCATCTTCAGACATTTACTACTAGTATTGACACTGGTAAAGTCACTGAGGCCTGTTTGCTTTGTTTTTTCATCAGTAAATTAAATTGAACTGGAGAAGGAAATGACAAATCACTTCATTATTTTTGTAAAAATCAACAAGAATAACAACCCAAAGTAGGGTCATAAAGAGTTGAACACTACTGTACAATAATAGCTGCAAGGTAACTATCAGTTATTATTATTAGCTAATCAATAAATAAACATTTGTGAAGTGCCTACAATGTGCCAATACTGAATTAAGCAGTAGGTATACAAAGACTTAAGTGAAAGAGTCCTTACCCTCAAGAAGCTTACAATCAAATCCCCACTAACTGCTAAGCATTGTCTCAAAAGTAACAGGACTCTTAAAGAGAAAATTTACAGTATAACCTGGAAGCATGACAAAGATAAAAATTTTAAAATATGACAGAGACTTTTTATTCTAAAGTACCTGATGTTTCAAATAAAAGGATGAGCAACAATGTGATTCAGCAGAATGGGAACCAACTTTGCCACCAAAGTAACAGGATTCAGGTCTGTGTTGGAAAAGCACTTAATTTATCTGGGCCTAAATTTCTTTATCTGTAAAATTAAAGGCTTGAACATATTGGCCTCAAAAGCTTCTTTCGGCTTTAAATCTTATAATCCTATAAATTAAAATCACATCGTGGTATTCTTGATTATTCCAAAGTACTACTGAATTATTAATTAATTATTAATTAATACAGAATTAAACTTCTGTATTATATAGGATCTTCAATAACATTACTATCAAATGTTTTATAGCAATTATACCAAAATGAGCCTAGCACATGGCAAATGACAGTGTTCACATCAGAATATGTGAGGACCCCAAGAAGCAAGTGATTTTTTTCTTAATTTTTTTGGAGGAGGGATGGCAAGGCATTTGGGGTTAAGTGACTTGCCCAATGTCACACAGCTAGTACATGTGAAGTATGTGAGTCCTGATTTGAACTCGGGTGCTCCTGACTATAGGGCCAATGCTCTAGTCACTGTACCACCTAGCTGCCCACTGAATCAAGTGATTATACACATGTGTGTATATGTATATGTATATGTATATGTGTGTATGTATGTATGTGTGTGTATGTATGTATAATTATTTTGTTCTCTATTGTTAACTTTTTTTCACTCCATCTCCTCTGTACCCTGCAGAAGGCTGCCATAAGACACAAGTATTAGTATATGTAAAAACTGTATTACATATATTTCTATTTATCAGTTCTTTGGATTTGTATGGCATCTTCTTTCATAGGTCTGTTCTTGCTGATTTAGGTATTTATAATACTCAAAATGACTTAGTCATGCTTAGAAAAATATTGTTGTCACTGTGTACAATGTTCTCTTGGTTCTGTTCATTTCATTCTTCATCATTTCATACAAGTATTTCTATGTTTTTTTTCTTCTCAAATCAACTAATTCCTCATTTCTTTAAGCACAGTATTAATCCATCACAATTATATACAACATCTCGTCTAGCCAGGAATCCCCTCAAGTTACTGTTCTTTGTCATGATGAAGAGAGCTACTATAAATATTTTAGAACATATAAGATCACTTCTTTTTCCCCTACTCTCCATGGGAAAAAAAGATCTAATAGTGGTATTTCTGGATCAAAACCTATACCCAGTTTTGCAGTTCTTTGGACATAGCTCCAGAATGCTCTCCAAAACGGTTGGATCAGTTTACCAGCAGTGAATAAATGTCCCAATTTTTCCATGTCCCTTCCAACACTTGTTAGTTTCCCCTTCTATCATTTTTAGCCAACTGATATATATATAAAATGGTGTCTCAAAGTTATTTTAATTTCCATATTTCTAATCAACAGTGATTTAGATATTGTTTTAATTCTTTATTAAAAACAGCCTGCTCAGTGGGGTATAGAAATCTGTCTTGTCCTACAAGAAAGTAAGGGGGAAGACGGGGGAAGGATGGAAGAGAAGGGTAGAGGGAGATATACACATATGTACATATACATACACACATCTATGTATCTATAGGAATATATATGTGTGTATGTATGTATGTGTGTATATATACATATATACACATATACATATATACATATACATACATACATATATATACATACATATATACATATATACACACATATGAGTGAGCAGACTGGGGGAAGGAGTAATCAATATGCTTGCCACCCTGGAGCAAGGGGTAGGGAAGAGATAGGGAAAAATTTTGGAATACAAAATCTTGTGAAAATGAATTTTGAAAATTAAAAGTCAAAATAAATTTTGGGAAAAAAACCCCAAAAAACCAACTTGCCCATATATCCTTTGACCATTTATCAGTTGGAGAACAACTCAAATTCTCAATACATTTGATAAAGTTCTTTGTATAGTTGAGATATGAGACTTTTATCTGAGAAATTTTGTATAAATTTTTTCTCCCCTTTTTTGTTTTTATGTCCTAAGATATGGTAAATTTTTGCAAAGATAACTTGTATCCCTAAGGAAAAAAAAAATATATATATATATATATATATATATATATTCCTTTCTATTCCTATTCAATTCTCTCTAGATAGCTATCATATCTAGGACATCTAAGACTGTATTCACTTTCTTAACATTTTTTTTCTTATTTATTTTCTGGTTAGATTTATCTAATGCTGAGAGAAGAAGATTAAAGTCTCTCACTATTATAATATTACCATCTATTTCAAACTATAATTTATTTAACTATTCCTTTAAAAATGTAGATACTATAGCATTTGGTGCTTATGGGTTTAATATTGATGGTACTTAATTTTCTATAATACCTTTTATCTTAATATAATTTCCCTACTTATCTTTTTCTTAACTGAAATTATTTTAGCCATAATTCACAACCATGATGGTGATTTTTTTACTTTAACTGGAACATAATAAATTCTACCCCTGCCCTTTAGTTTAGTTCTCTGCATATTTCTCATTTTTAAGTGAGTTTCTTGAAAGCAACATATTGTCAGATTCTGATTTTTATTCCATTCTGCAATCCATTTCCATTTTATGGGTCAAGTGACATTTCTAAAGACATATTCTTAAGTGAGTTGATAAGCTTAAAAAGAGAATTCAAGACTCTTATTTCTGGGTCAACTTCTAGAAAGGCCACATAAGCACTAGTGAAGTTTGATAAAAGAAAATTTCTAGTGAGGTGACAGCATAGCAGATGAACAGACATCAAACTATCCAAAGGAAATTTGATTCATAATCAAGAACTTAACCAGTTCTCTGTCCATAAAATGACAGCTTAAATGGCATCTCAGTATTTCCTAGAAGAAAAGCACCCTAGTTGCATCCTGCCCCACCCCTCCTCTCCAAATCCTTTGATTTCCCATTAGAATCAGAGGACTACAAAAGGGCATTAAGAGCTCCATCATCTGAAGAGTATGAGCATATTCTGGTTTTACAATCTTCAAAGAAAGGTATCTTTTACTTCCTCAATGGAATCAAAATCTTCATTATTGTAGATTTTAAAGTCTGTTAAAACATTCTTTTAAAAATCTCAGTGTTTGCACATGGGTGAAAGAATGGGGGTATAGTCTTGGAGATATGGCACTTTTATGCTAAATATTACCATGGGAAAAGTGGGGACAGCTTGGAAAGGTGAGGCTAGAAATGGTTTTTGAGTAGGGAAGAATTGATTAGATCTGTGTTCTCAGAATTGCTATACAGTTTTTCTCTCAGACTCCCATTCTTGCCAAGATATGTACAGACATATAAATAGACAGGCTAGGGTAATAGATTGTTCTGCATCAGCCTCTTATTTCTCTCAAGCAAAAAGGAAAACAACCCACTTTTGGCATTTGAACATTCCTGAGTGGCCCTCCAGACTTTTAAAGATGGCTCTCTTCCAACAAAGTTTTCCTTCTTTTCTTTTGAAAAGCAAATCATTAAAAGAACTGTTGAAGATTTGGACTGCCCACACAATGACAACAATCTGAAAGAAAATGGAAAGATTTAGTTCCTCAGTTGGATATTGTGTCTACATAATTTCTCCAAACATCTGTTTATTTGGACATATTAAAATGACTCAGATATCTGGATGACGGGCTGAATTTTTCCAATTCTCATCAGATTTTTTTTTAAACAAACAAGAAGTGTTAGACTTTTCAAAACTTTATTTTCATCTTAGCCATTGTTTCATGTGATACTTTATCAGGGATTCAGCTTTATTGTCCATTTCTTCCACATGTGTTCTAGCTGACCTTCATGACACAAGGTACAAGACTTCTTACAGTAAGATAATTTCCTACTTCTTCTTGAATAGAAACATGACACCTTAATCTTTGTAACCCTGGTTGTATACTCTGATGTATGAGTAACAATTTTGAATAATTCAGAAAATAGTTAATAGTTATATGACTAGTATAACTCCCAATACTTAGTGTTTCACTGTGTAAAATACTTAAAACAGTATACTTTTAAAGAATGGATCACTGAGAAGAGAAATGTTCTTGAACACAACTTAATATAACTAACCAGTTGTGTTTTGGGGAAACAAGGCATAGGTTTCTCTCTCTGGGTCAATGAGAGGAAGCATGATGTACTGGGAAGAATATTGATTTAGCAAAATAATTTTCTTTTTTTAACTTTTGTTTATTTTTAGTTTACATCATTCATTTTGATGAGATTTTGATTGACAGATTTTTCCCCCATCTTTCCCCTACCCACCACCCCAAAACAGCAATCCTACTTTATACCCCCTCTCACAATCAGCTCTCTTCTATATTCTCCCCCATCACTCTCCTGACTTTCTGGTATGGCAAGATGCATCTCACTTCCAGTATCTGTATATTTCTTTCCTTTCTATTCCATTCACCACTTGTTCAATTCTCTACTATGTCCCTGTCCCTTTACTGAAGTGTGTGCTTCTAACACCCCCCCCCCAACCTGGCCTCTCCTCCATCATCCCCCCTCTCATTCCCTTCCCCCCACTATCCCATAGGGTAAGATACCCAATTTAGTTTGTATGTCATTCCTTCCCTAAGCCAAAGTCGATGAGAGTAAGGTTGGCCCATTCTCTTTTGCCTTCCTGTTCTTCCTCTCCATTGTAACAGTTATCCCTTGTTTCTTCTATATGAGATGATTAACCCCATTCTCTCTCTCCCAGTCTCCTCTCACACTATTCTTCTCCCACCACTCAATTTAAACTTTTAAAATGTTATCCCATCCTATTTAATTGATCCCGTGACCTCTCTCTCTGTACATATATATATATGCACTCACATATGTATTCATATGCATATATGCCATCCTATATAGACATATGTGTATGTATACATGTCTACATTTATATTCCCTTCAATTATTCTTATACTGAGAAAAGTTTCATAAGTTACAATAATAGTTTTTCCATGTTAGCATGTAAATAGTTCAATTATGAATTTTTTTCCATGTTTTCCTTCTTATGCTTCTTGTATTTGAATGTCTCAGTTCTGGTTTTTTCCTCAAGAATATTTGAAAGTCCTCCACCTCACTGAATGACCATATTTTCCCTTGGAACATAATACTCAGTTTTTCTGCATAGTTGATTCTTGATTTTAATCCTAGCTCCCCTGATCTCCAGAATATCATATTCCAGGCCCTTTGATGCCTTAATGGAGAAGCTGCTAGATCCTGGGTTATCCTGATTGTGTTTCCAAAGTATTAAAATTATTTCTTCTTGGCAGCTAGTAATATATTCTCCTTGATCTGGGAATTCCACCTGGCTAGAAAATTCCTAGTTTTCTTTCAGGGATATTTTTGAAGAGGTGATCAATGAATTCTTTCAAGTTCTATTTTGCCCTCTGGTTCTAAAATATTGGGCAATTTTCCTTGAGAATTTCTTGAAGGATGCTTTTTAGGTTCTTTTTATAATGGCTTTCAGGCAGTCTGATAATTTTTAAATTGTCTCTCCT
>CM053601.1:53955930-53971067 GCA_028646575.1 Pseudocheirus occidentalis
CTCCTAATTCTATTTTCCAGGTTAGTGTTTTTTTTTCTTTTCAAGAAGATATTTTGGGGTTGCTAGGTGGCGCAGTGAGTAGAGCACCGGCCCTGGAGTCAGGAGTACCTGAGTTCAAATCCGGCCTCAGACACTTAACACACAAAAAAAAACTAGCCGTGTGACCTTGGGCAAGTCACTTAACCCCAACTGCCCTCCAAAAAAAAAAGATATTTCACATTATCTTCTATTTTTTAATTTGTTTGGATCTGTTTAATAGAATCTTGATTTCTCATAAAGTCATTTGCTTCCATTTACTTCACTTTAATTCCAAAGGAATTATTCTCTTCAGAAAGCTTTTGAGATTCTTTTTCCATCTGGCAAATTCAACTTCTTAAGGCATTCTTTTTCTCATTGGCTTTTTGGGCATCTTTTGCCGTTTGATTTAGTCTATTGTTAAGGTGTTGTTTTCTTCAGTTGGTTTGTTGACTCTCTTTTCATGATTTTCTTGCATCATTCTCATTTCTCTTCTCAATTTTTTTTCTCCACTTCTCTAATTTGGCTTTCAAAATCCTTCTTAAGCTGCTCTATGCCTTACAATCAGTTTACATTTTTCTTGGAAGCTTTTGGTGCAATAGTTTTGGCTGTGTTATCTTCCTCTTGTTGCATGCTTTGATACTTTTCATTCCCCAAAAAAGAAACATAAAGTTGGATTGCTGTTCTTACTCTGCTTCCTTTGCCTACTCATGCTGCCAGCCAATTACTTGATTTTTAGCTCTGTGAAACTCTCCTTCCAGAGGGAAGAGTTCTGTCTCATATTGCTGGGGGTTTTGAAGCTGCTGCAGCTACTAGGAGGACACAATTTATGCAGCCCCCACCAGCTTTGGATCACTGAAAACAAACCTTAGGACCACCACCCCAGACCAGAATCCTGAGCCTGCTCAATTCAAGAGCACTTAGCCTCTGTATGATCACTTGGGTCCCCTGCAATCTGAAGGCTGGGAGCTTCTGAAGCAGCCACATGGAGGTGTCTGCAGGACCACAGCTTCAGCCAATCCTTCCTCTCTGGCAGCCAGCTGAACCCACTCGCCCAGATTTATCCAACTTCCACTGATCTTTTACTTAGTCCTTGTTTCTTATGGGTTTTTAATTCTGGAAACTGCCACAGCTGCTGGTGATTTGCACTCCTGCCTTGTTCTGGTGGCCCTATGGCTCTAGCCCTGGGTTCTTGTGGTGCTGGTCTGGGCTCCCAGTATGCTGTGATGAACCCCTTCCAGTCTGCATGTCAGGCTGCCTTTAGTGGGAGCTTTGATACTCTGTAATTTTGTGATTCTGGGGCTTTAAAATTTGTTTAGAGTCATATTTTATAGGTATTTGAGGTGGTTAAGGGGAGAGCTTCAGAGTTTTAGGGCTTCTATACCACCATCATGATTCTGCCCCCCAAATAATTTTCTTTATTAAATAAATGTATGTTTCTTTTTTCACTTTTCACTTTAATTTAAAAAAAATTTATGATTTCTGTATTCTTTTTTTCTCTTAAGACAAGCACTCCATTCATTGAGAAGGCAAGCAATATAATATCAATTATACATGTGAAATCATGTAAACCTATTTCCATATTAGCCATGTTACAAAAAAGTAAGAAAAACTAAGTGTATACACACCACACACACACATACACACACACACACAGAATTCAGTCTTCACTGAGAGTCCATCAGATCTCTCTCTGGATGTAGGTTACAGTTTTCCTTATGAGTCCTTTGCAATTTTCTTATGTCATTATCTTGATCAGAGTAGCTAAGTCTTTCACAGTTGTTCATCATTACGGTATTGTGGTTAATATGTGCAGTGTTCTAATCATTCTGCTCACTTCATGTTGCATAAGTTCATTTATGTCTTTCCAGGTTTTTCTGAATCCTTCTTCCTTAGCATTTCTTATGTGCACTATAGTATTCAATCACAATCATAACTGACAACTTACTTAGTAATTGCCCAATTGACTGGTATCATCTTGAATTCCAACCCCTTGACAACAGAGAATGAGCTGCTATAAATATTTTTAGAACAAAAATGGCATTTTTACCTTTTATTTCCTTTGGATACTTTCTAATAGTCCTATTACTGGATCAAAGGATATATGGCATTATATACCTTTGGACTTAGGTCCAAAATGCTCTCCAGAATTATTGAACTATTTCACAACCCCACCACTTCATTAATATCCCGATTTTTCCACATCCCCTTCATTATTTTTCATTTTTTTTATCATAGCATCTGATCTAATTGGGGTGAAGTTGTTTTAATTTGAATTTCTTCAATTCATGTCATTTAGAGTATATTTTTTCATATACTAATACATAGGTTTGATTTGTTCTCTTGAAAACTACTTGTTCATATCTATTGATCATTTTTCAGTTTAGGAATGGCTAATATTTTTATAGATATGATTCAGTTCCATATATATTTGAGAAATTAGGCTATTAGAGAAAATTGCTATAATTTCCCCTCATTTCCTGTTTCCTTCTAATTTAGGTTATACTGGTTTTGTTTGTAGGGGAAATAACTTTTTAATTAACTGGAATCAAAGTTATCTATTTTACTTCCCATTATCCTCTTTATGTCTTGTTTGGTTGTAAACTATTCTTTTGTCCATATATGTGACAGCTATATTTTTCTATGCTTCACTCATTTACTTATGCTATCATCCTTCATTTCTAAATCATGTTCTCATTCTCATCTTATTTTTGAAAGTGGTGTGAGATGTTAGTCTATACTTAGTTTTTGCCAAGCTTTTTAGTTTTTCCAGGAACTTTTTATCAAGTACTGAGTTCTTTCCCTAAAAGCTTGGATCTTTGGGTTTATCAAATATTAGATTGATGGGTATTTTGTAATTAATCTTTTCTACTGAGCTACCACTCTAGATTTTACCCAGTACCTGATTGTTTTTCTTAATTACTGCTTTATAATATGATTAGAAATCTGATACTGGTAGGATATCTTCCTTTGAAATTTTTTTTCATTGATTCTCATGATATTCTTTACCTTTTGTTATTCCAGATGAATTGTGTTATTATTTTTAGCTCTATTAAATAATTCTTTGTTTGATGGTCTTGCACTGAAAAAAATTAAATAAAATTGTCACTTTTATTATATTGCCTTGTTTCACCTATTAATGAGCAGATAATATGATTCCACCCATTTGGATACACGTTAATTTTTGCAAAAAATGTTTTATAATTGTGTTTATATAGGCCCTTGGTTAATCTTGACTGATACACTTTCAAGTATTTTGCATTGTCTCCCCTAAGTTTAAATGGAATTTCCTATCCATATCTTCGTGTTGGACATTGTTAGTAATGACAAGAAATGTTGATGATTTTGTGGGGTTATTTATATCCTGCTAAATTTCTAAATTCATTGTTGATTACAACTAGATTTTAGTTGATTACCTAATGTTCTTTAAGTATACCATAATATCATTTTCAAATAGTGTAGTTTTGTTCATGCCTAACCTAATCTTCTTCATTGAATTTCTTTTTCTTGTTTTAACGTCTGCACTAACATTTCTAATACAATATTAAATAAAAATGGTAATAGAATTTATTGTTGCTTTGCTCTTGGTCTTTCTGAGAAGGCTTATAGTTTATCATCATTACATATAATATTTGTTCTTGTTGTATATAGATTCTACTTATCTTTTTAAGGAAAGCTCCAATTATTCCTATGCATTTTTCACAGAAATGAGTGTTGTATATTGTCAAAAGCTTTTCCTGCACCTGCTGAGATATTCATGAGGGTTTTTTTGCTTTTGTTTTATATATAGGCAATTATGCATATTGTGTTTCTAATATTGAATCAGTCCTGGTATAAATTCAATTCATAGTATGTGATTTATGTGATATATTGCTGTAATCTCTTTGCTAATAGTATATTTAAATTTCTGTATCATTATTCATTAAAGAAATGGGTCCACAAATTTCTTCCTCTATTTTCATTCTTTCTTGTTTAGATATCAAAGTAATATTCATGTCAAAAAAGAAATTTAGTATGAATCCTTTGCCAATTTTTCTCCAAATAGGGTATGCAATATTGGAATTAATCTCTCTTTAAATGTTTGGTAGAATTCACTTGTAAATCCATCTGGTCCAGGACTTATTTTTTTTTCACTTTAAGTAGCTCATTGATGATTTGTTCAATTTCTTTTTCTAAGATAGGACTATGTAAGTATTCTATTTCTTCTTCTGTTAATCTGGGCAATTTATATTTTTGTAACTATCCTTCCATTTCACGTAATTGTCAGATTTGTTAGCATAAAATTAGGCAAAATACCTACTACTAATTACTTTAATTTCTTCATTTTTTATTTCATTTTTCATACTGGTAATTTAATGTTTTTTTTCTCTTAAACCAATTGTTGATCTATTTTATTGTTTTTTTTCATAAAAGCTGTTTTGAGTTTTATTTATTGATTCAATATATTTTTAATTTTATTACTCTCTCCCTTGATTTTCAGAATTTCTAATTTGGTATTTAATTGGGGACTTTTATTTATTCATTTTCTTGCTTTTTTAAAACAAATTGAAGGGGTGGCTAGGTGGCACAGTGAATAGAGCACCGGTCCTGGAGTCAGGAGTACCTGAGTTCAAATTCGGCCTCAGACACTTAACACAAAAAAATAGTGGTTAAGTCACTTAACCCCAACTGCCCTCCAAAAAGCAAAAAAAAAAAAAAAATTAAATGAATGATTTATTGATATGCTCTTTTTCTATACTATTGATGTAAGCATTAGGGATTTAAATGTTTCCCCTACTTATTACTTAGGCTACATCACATAAATTGTCTCATTGTTGTCATTCTTTTTAATAGAATTATTGTTTCTGTGATTTGTTCTTTGACAAACTCTGTCTTTAGGATTATTTAGTTTCTAATTAAATTTTAATGTATACTTCTAAAACTCCTTTTAATGCAATTTTTATTACATTATAGAATAAAAGGGGTTTATTCATATTACTGCTTCTCCCCATTTGTATTTGAGGTTTTATGCCCATATATATATATATATATATATATATATATATATATTTCTTTGTTTTGAGAGGGTCCTATGTATACCTGAGAATAACATATGCTTTTTTAAAATTCCCATCCAATTTTCGCCAGATGTCTATGATAACTAACTTTTCTAAAATCCTATTCATTTCTTTAATTTATTTCTTATTTATTTTATGGTTAGGTTTATATAGTTCTTTGAGAGAAAAGTGAAGATTCTTTAGTAATATAGTTTTACTGTCTATTTTGTCCTATAACTCATTTAATTTTTCCATTAAGAATTTGAATGCTTTCCCAATTGATACATATGTTTAGTATTGATATGGTACTTTTTAAGCAAATTATAGTTTCCCCGAATATTCCTTTTAGTTAGGTCTTTGTTTTTGTTGTTGTTTTTGCTTTGTCTGATATCATAATTGCTACACATGACTTGTGTTTCAAGAGATGGATGACAAATTCTGCCCCTGGCATTTATTTTTACTCTGAGTGTTTATCTTTCTGTTTCTTTCTTTTAAAAAAATATTACTTTATTATTCCCAATTATATGTAGCAACAATTTTGAATATTTGTTTTAGGTTTGGAGTTCCAAATTTTATCTCTCCCTCACTCCCTATCCCCCTCTGAGACTGTAAGCAATCTGATAATTTATATATATATATATATATATATATATATATATATATATATATACAGACATATAAAGCATATTTTCATATTAGTCATTTTGTGGAAGAGAGAGACAGAGACTGAGAATGAAAATGCTTTAGTCTACATTCAGATACCATCAGTTAATTTTGTTTTCCTTTTTCAGGTATATGTCTTACAAACAACATTGTTGGATTTTGGTTTCTAATTCATTCTGCTAGTCACTTCCATTTTGTCAGTGAGTTCATTCCATTAACATTTATCATCATGATTACTATATATTTACCTCTGTCCAATTTTTCTTATTTATCTTTCATTTTTACTTATGTTTCATCTAAAGTCTTTTTTTGTACTTCTGACCACTACCTTCCTTTGATCACCACCTGCCATCTTGGCCATTTTCCATCCTGCTGTTTTGTCAGATAAGCTAAATTTCTATACAAAACTGAGTGTGTTATATCTATATAACTATATATGCACACACATATGTAAACAAAATATATGTGTGTACATTTTTCCCTACTTGAATGAATTTTAATGAGTGAAATTTAAGCACTGCCTGCTATTACCCCTTCCCCCAACTATAAAAGGTTATAATTATGTACCTCTGTTATGTTGAAATAATTTCCCTAGTCTTCCACTTCCTTCCCTCTTCTCCCAGTGCATCTCTTTTTTCTCACCCCTTCATTTTTTATATTATACTAAAATAATCATTTCAGTCTTTTGGCACTCTGTATTAAATTATTTAACTGCCTTAATAATGATAATGTTATTAGAAGTTAAATATCTATGTCTATATCTATATATATGTATAATATCCCCATACAGAAGTGTAAAGATTTTAAATTTATAGAGTTACTTGTGGTTTCTTTTTCATATTTGCACTTTTATATTTTAGTGTTGCATCAGAATGACAAATTATCTATTCAGTTATGATCTTTAAATCGGGAAAACTTAAAAGCCCTCTATTTCATTCAATTTCCTTTTTCCCTGGAAGGGTTATATTCAGTTTTGCTGAATAAGTTATTCTTGGTTGTAATCCTAATTCTTTTGCCTTTTAGGATATCATTTTCCAAGCTCTATGCTATTTGAGGTGGGAGCTGCTAAATCTTGCATGAGCTTGACTGTAGCTCTATGCTATTCGAATGGTTTCTTTCTGGCTGCTTAAATTATTCTCCCTTTGACCTTGGATTTTGAATTTGACTATCATATTCTTGAAAGTTTTAATTTTGTAATCTCCAGTGGTAATTGGTGGATTTTTTTCAATGTCTATTTTACCCTAGAGTTCTAGGATGTTGGGTAGTTTTCCCTTAAAGTTTCTTGACATATTTTGTCTAGTTTCTTTTTTATTATGACTTTCAGATATTGTAAAAATTCTGATAATATTTCTCCTCATTCTATTGTCCAGGTGAGTTATTTTCTGATGATATATTTCACATTTTCTTCTATTTTTCATTCTTTTGACTTTATTTTCTTATTTCCTAATGTCTCATGAGGTCGTTTCCAGTTGCCCAGTTCCATTTTTTAAAATAATATTTTAGTGAATGTTTTCTACCCCTTTTTCCATTTAGCCAGCTGTGTTTTTGAAAATTTTCTTCAACATTTTTGTACCTGTTTTTACCAAACTATTGATTGTCTTTTCATAATTTTCTTCTTTTACTCTCTTTTTCTTACTATTTCCCCCCCTTTAACTCTTCTTTGGTTTTGATTTTTTAAAAAATTCTTCCCTATAGTCTTATTAGGTTTGTGTCCAATTTACATTTTTATTTTAGACTTTGCTTGTAGCTATTCTGATTTCATTTTCTTCTGCTTTGTTTGAGTCTTGATCTTCTTTGTCACAATAGTTAAGTTCTCCTTTTTCTTGTTCGCTCATTTTTTTCATCCTATTACTTGCCTTTAATTCTTTTATGCTATATTAAATTTGGCCTC
Source organism: Pseudocheirus occidentalis (assembly GCA_028646575.1). Classification (NCBI taxonomy): domain Eukaryota; kingdom Metazoa; phylum Chordata; class Mammalia; order Diprotodontia; family Pseudocheiridae; genus Pseudocheirus; species Pseudocheirus occidentalis. The sequence goes on from CM053601.1 coordinate 53,963,536, forward strand.
TGTTGAGGAGGAAAATGAGGGAACTGTCACAAACTTTAGTTGTGTGTGCGCACACATGTGTGTGTGTGAGAGAGAGGGGGGGGGGATTTATTTTAAGACTTAGTTCTGATAGTCTTTAAGTGTTCAGTGCTAATGAGATAGGGAAACTAAGGAGAGGTGGAGCCAGTAGTTTACTGATCTGTGCTTCAATATTTACCTGGGACAGACTCCTAGTCTCATGCAGCCACAAATGTTAGCTTTTCTATTGGGCCTGGATCAGTGACAAATGTTCCTTTCTATCCTGAGACTGTGAACTCGAACTGAGTGTAGACAATGAAACAGGGTCCTGCCCCCAATGTTTGACCTGGGTCTCCTGTGATCTCTTTCTCATCAGTTGTCTGACCTCCTTACCTTCTCTGGTTTGGGACTTCCTGCTGTTACTGCTGCTGCTATCACAACTGCCTCTAAGATATGGTGGTAATTCATGTTGCTCATCTACTAAATTGTCTTGGGCCAAAAACAAACAAAAAAAAGTCTTACTGTAAGCTTTTTTTCATTCTATTGTTCCAGAATTTTATTTGATATATGATTCTAAAGTTTTGTTTTACTTAGATTTGTTTTGAGAAGAAATTATTGGAGATTTCAGATATATAACTCCATCTACTCTGCCATTTTGGCTTAGATTATCCCTAAAATTTGATTTCAGTAAGAGGTTTTGTTTTTTTTAAATCATTTTATGGTTGGATTTCCCAGAAGAAAGCCAATTTAACCTCTCCGAGATTTGATAATATATCACATCTTTCAGAAGACAGCATGATATGGTGGAAAGAATACTTGTGGTGAAGTCAGAAAACTTTGCTTAAAATTCAGATGTATTCTGCTTTTATGACTTTGGACAGAGTATATCACTGCTGTGGTTCACATTTTCATCATCTCTAATGTAGAATATTATATTACATAACTCCTTTTCATAGTTATCAAAATTTATGTTTTGATTTTTTTATTAACTTTTGTTTGTTTTTAGTTTACATCATTCATTTCCATGAGACTTTGAGTTACAAAATTTCTCCCCATCTTTCCCCTATCCACAACCCCAAAACAGTAATTCCACTTTATATTCCCTCCCCCAATCTACTCTCTTATACATCTTCATTCCATCACCCCTCTGACTTTCCAGTAGGGGAAGATGGATCTCCCTACCCAAGAGCCTGTATATCTTATTACCCAGTTGCATGTAAATAATAATAGTGATAATAATAATAATAACAATAATAATAATAATAACAATAACAACAATAATGTACAGTGCATATACACATAACACATATATGCATACATATATACACATGTGTGTATATATGTATATGTGTGTATGCATACACACACACACACACACACACACATATATATACACACACATTTATTTTTAGAACTTTAAATTCTTGATTCTTTCCCTTCCTCCCTTGTCACCCTCCACCACTGGAAAGAAAAGCAATTCAATACAAGCCATACATGTGTAGTTATGCAGACTATCTCCACAACTGACATATTTTGAAAGACTTACTATATTTCCCTCATTCCTATATTACCCCCATTTGTTCTGTTCTCTACTTTGTCTCTGTCCCTTTAGAGAAGTGTGAGCTTTTAACAACCCCCCCAACCTACCCACACCTCCATCATCGCTCCCCTCTTATCTTCTTCCTTTCTACTCCCTCAAAGGGCAAGCTACTCAATTTAGAGTGTATGTCATTATTTCCCTAAGTCAAATTCAATGAGACTAAGGTTGACCTATTCTCTTTTGCCTTCTTGTTCTTCCCCTCCATTGTAACAGTTATCCTTTCCCCCTTCTATATGATATGATTAACCCATTCTGCTTCTCCCTGTCTCTTCTCATTCTTTTCCTCTCTCATCTCTCAATTTCACCTTTTAAATTATCATCCCTTCCTATTCAATTGATCCTGTGCCCTCTGTCTATGTACACATATATACACACACTCACATATGTATTCCTATTCAAATATACCCTCCTATATAGACATATGTGTATGTATACATATTTATACATTTATATTCCCTTCACCTATCCTCATATTGAGAACATTTTCCTAGGTTACAATTATAGTTTTTCCATGTTGGCATGTAAATAGTTCAACTTTGATAAATTACTTATGAATTTTTTCCCCATATTTACCTTCTCATGCTTCTTGTATTTGACTGTAAAATTTTCTATTCAGTTCTGTTTTTTTTCATCAAGAAGGCTTGAAAGTCCTCCACCTCACTGAATAACCATATTTTCCCTTGGAATATTATACTCAGTTTTTCTGGGTAGGTGATTCTTGGTTTTAATCCTAGTTCCCTTGATCTCCATAATATCATATTCCAGGCCCTTTAATCCCTTAAAGGAGAAGCTTCTAGATCCTGGGTTATCCTGATTGTGTTTCAACAGTATTCAAATTGTTTCTTCTTGGCAGCTTGTTATATATTCTCCTTGATCTGGGAAATCTAGAACCTGGCTAGAACGTTTCTAGGAGTTTTCTTTTAGGGATCTTTTTGAAGAGGTGATCAGTGAATTCTTTCAAGTTCTATTTTGCCCTCTGGTTTTAAAATACCAAGGCAATTTTCCTTGAGATTGTCTTGAAGGATGTTTTATAGGTTCTTTTTTTTGATCATGGCATTCAGGTAGTCCAATAATTTTAAGTTGTCTCTCCTAGATATATTTTCAAGGTTAGTGGGTTTTTTCAAGGAGATATGTCACATTGCCTTCTATTTTTTTCATTTGTTTAGATCTGTTTAATATTGTCTTGATTTCCCACAAGATCATTTGCTTCCATTTGCTCCAGTCTAATTCTGAAAGAATTGTTCTCTTCAGTGAGCTTTTGAGATTCTTTTTCCTTTTGTCAAATTTGGCTTTTTAAGGCATTCTCCTCATTGGATTTCTGGGACTCTTTTGCCATTTGAATTAATCTATTTTTTAAGATGTTATTTTCTTCAGTCAGGTTATTGACTCTCTTTTCATGATTTTCTTGCATCATTCTCATTTCCCAATTTTTTCTCCACTTCTCTTATTTGGTTTTCAAAATCTTCTTAAACTCCTCTATGATCTTTAACCAGTTTACATTTTTCTTGGAAGCTTTTGGTGCAGGAGTTCTGACTGTGTTGTCTTCCTCCCCTTCCATGCTTTGATCTTTTTGTCCCCAAAAAGGAATCTAAAGTTGGGTTGCTATTATCACTTTGCTTTTTTGCCTACTCATTTTGCCAGTCAATCACTTGAATTTGGGCTCCATAGAACTCTGCTTTCAGAAGGGAGAGCTTTGTCCCAAATCCCTGGGGCTTTTGCAGTTGCTGGAGCTATTAGGAGGCCACAATCTCTGCAGCTCCCACCAGCTTTAGCTCATTGGTCACACACCTCATGACTATCACCCAAAACCGTTATCCTGATCCAGGCAGGTTAAGGCAAGAACACTTAGATTCTGAATGATCACTTAGCCCCCCTGCAATCTGCATGGCAGAAGCTCTGAAGCAGCCATGTGGAGGCAGCTACAGGGACATCTTCCAGTACTTTCTTGTTCTTGGACTAGAAGGCCAGACCTACTCTTTTCCCCAAAATTTAGCTGAGTTCCACTAACCTTTCACTTTGTCCTTGGCTCTTATGGGTTAGTTATTCTGTATGGCAGAACTTCAGATAAATCACTTGCATTTGACCAAAGATCCAATCTCTTATTTGTTTGTATAAGAAAATGCAGTGAATACACATACATGCATGCCCTGCATCTTATTTCTACATGCCAAGTACATAAGTGACATCACTATGACTAGAGTAAAGATTTTAAAGAAAATTTGATCCCATTTATATGTGAAGCACACAGCAATTGTTGTACATCATCCAAATGTTTATGACACATGTTTTTGAAGGAGAGACCTTGGAGGGTGAGGGAGAGAGGAGAGATTTTGTGGCAATTATCTCATACAGAAACAGTATGATATGCTGGGGAAATTAGAGGATTTGACATTAGAGTGAATACAGTGATTTACTACTGTAGTTAGCTGACCTTAAGTAAATTTCAGTTTCATGAAGAAACTAGAGCCCTGAAGCCTATGGTAATCCTTTAGGATTCCAGGTTTATTTCTTATAACTTCCCTTTATAATATGAAACTCACCTTCTAACCCAACTGGTCTACTAACTAAGTTGCCAATGATTTCTTATTTCTGAACTTTTGCAAAGGTTACCCACATTGCCCAGAATACAAACTCCTAAATATTTACTGAATTAAATATTTGTTGAACATATCTTTTGTGGATGTTTTTGAGCACATAACATTTGTTGTTCTTGGTTGATGCATACTGTTCTTGCTTTATGTCATCTCATAGTATTGTCTTTTGTTATTTGGTAACTCATACTGCTAAACTTCAGTGTAGGTATGGATTGTTTCCTCTTGTTGAGGATAAGTCCTTGGAATACAGACACCATGTGTAAAACTTTCTTTGTATCTGCCACAACATAATACATAAGACCTTATGTATTATTGAATGATTTTATAGGGATGAGATTATATAGCCAGAACATTCCTGTAGTTTGTCTTTTGTATATGAAAGTGTTAGTGTATTATTTTACAACTAGAAGAGAAAAATTCTTCCCATTAGAAGTCTGGTGTCAGTGAAAAACTCTATGCAGAGGTCTCCATTGAAAGGCTTCTATATTGGTAAAGGAAGACAAGGATTTGTCAATTGCGTTCATCCTACCTGACAGAAATCACCAAGGGACTTTAAATAGTCACCTCTGCACAATTTATTTACTCTTTTTCTCAGGAAGATGGGACTTTACATATTTCTAAATTTAGCTCCAGTTTAACAATGAATAAATAACTGTCCAAAAATATAATGAACTGCTTGTAGAGTTAGTAGATTCCCTTCAATTGGAATTCTTCAATCAAAGGCTGAATGCTCACTTGTTGGAGGGGAATGTTGTTCAGGTGTGAGTCAGTTGTGAATGGTAAATACCTTCGGAAGTCCCTTCCAAATATTAGATTGTACCATTATATGAAATAGACTGAGCAATATATAAAGGATGGCAAGAACTCTTTTAAACTTTTGCTTTGGACCATTGATTCTAATTCAAATCTGATATCTTAGCTTCAAATAAAGTTTGGAGGGTTGTCAAAATAGATGAGAGATTTGAGTGGCTTATTGAAATGGAATGAAACCATGGTGTAGTTCAGTCCTTAAGTACTAAGCTGTTCTTTATTTGGCCATGCATATGCTTGGAAAAACTTCAAATGCAATAAAATGGACCACTTGAACTTGATTGAATAAGTAGTTCTTAACTTGGCAATTTTGCCAGATAGACAAATAGAGCTTTAATTTCTGTTTTATCCATTTGAGGGAAAGGAGGAGAATGGCATTCTCACCAACAGGTAGAAAGCAATATTTGATGTGAAGTTAAAAAACAGCCTCTTTTTTTATGCTTAGAAACTCATTAATTGTTTTAGGTATAATGTATTCTTCTGAACTGACAAATAAAATGCAGACCAAATATTCATAAGATATTATTTTTATGTCCACTGAATGTCTTTGAAGAGTAATCATTTTATTTTGTTGCAGTTCTGTTATGGATTTCAGAAAACCCCAAACATATGAAGAGAATGATTAATAATAATAATAATAATAATAATAATAATAATAATAATAATAATAATGCCAATACTATAAATACAAATTTTAAAAATGTCATTGAAACTCCCCCCTTATAAACTGTACTGGAAATGCATCATTACCATGGACAAAACTGTTAGCCCCAAATTGCCTGGTTTTAAAGTCAGGCCTATAATTGTTCATTGAGATCTAATTTGGAAACGAAATAAGATTCTCATGAGTCATTCAATAGTTTCCAAAAAAATATTTACTTAGCTCTAGAATAGCAAAGCAATTCAGTGAGGATAATGAGAAACAACTTTTATGAGTGTACCCTGACTCTACTTAGTCTCTTATAAAGAAACAAATTTGGTCACAGGATAGGATGTGGTGGCTCATCTGGTTGATCTTCAAACATCCACCAAGATGGAAGTACCCCTAAATCCATGAGGGTGGAAATTTTTATACTCAGGTGACCAGGAAGCTGTGTAAAGGGAGGCAGGGACTTGTCAATTCCCAGGGACAACTGTGTTGTAGTTTAGGGAAAATTAATCTCCATTTGAAGGGGACAGGGGGGAGAAAACTGCTTACCATACCTGGACATAAGAAGATCCATATTAATTATGAGAATATTTTAATAGATGTCACTTTAATAAATATTTATAACCTACAATCTAATTATAATCAAAAGCTTTTTAAAAATAAGTATCTAGCATGACATAATAAAACATAACATCCATAGTTAAGGTTCAAGGATCTCCATAGAAATTAGAAACTCTTTTTTATTTATATATTTTAAAGTGTTTCTTATTTATCATAAAATGAAATTCAACTTTAGTATGTTTTTCCTAGTAGCCTAAAGACTTTTTTTTTTCTTATTTTCTATTTATTACTGAATTCACATATGGACAAACATCAATCTCTGTGGATGAGTTTAATTGTTCTCTTCATCAGTACCTATTAATAACCCACAATGTACTACTTAATTGAGCACTAATGATATGGCCATTGGAGTTTAGATTAGTGAAGTGATCTTAGCATATTTTTAAGTAAGTTTTAAATCACTGCTCTGTAAAGCCAAGCAACACCAGATTCCCAAAAGAATGCTACTGTGAAGAGCTTATAAAATTCAGATTACACAGTAGTTGCGAACACTGTTTATTCCATTACAAATCAAGATTCAGTACAATATTCACAGTATAATATCTTATTACAGAAAGTCACAATATTTCTTATTACAGAAAGTCACAATATTTAGAACAAGGAACAAAAGAAGAATCATCTGGCAGGTTAACACTTAAAGATTCAATACAATATATGAACAAAAGAAAGATTCAATCAATCAAAAAAGAATCACCTAGTTTCCCTAAGGGGGAAATCCTTCTCACTTAAAGATTCAATCAACAATTCACAATATACTGATCTTCCACTGATGGGGCAACCATTAACTTTAGTTTCCAATACAATCCTTAGACAACACTTTCCACTCCTTGATTTCCAACAAACCTCAATTTAGTCCTAAGGGAGGCCTTTTCTTCATTTTGATTCTGGGTAGTCTCTCTGATTCCCTAGATCCTCTTCCCTGTCCCAGCTCCCTCCTGAATCTGCCAAACAATCACCTAGATTCAGGAGCAGACAGCTGCCAGGCTCTCCTCCAGGCCTCAGAGATAAATAGCTCCCAGGTCTTTGTCCAGTCCTTAAGGCAATCCCCGGCACACACTGAAGTTTACAGGGTTCAGCACATCTCAAACCCTTCGCCACTTCTTTTGCCTGGAACTCAAGGATCACCCAGGCCACGAAAAAACAAAGTCCCATCCTGTTCATGTTTCAGTCAGCTTCCAGATACTAGGAAAGGAACTCTCTCTCTCTCTCTCTCTCTCTCTCTCTCTCTCTCTCTCTCTCTCTCTCTCTCTCTCTCTCTCTC
>CM053601.1:53971567-54005025 GCA_028646575.1 Pseudocheirus occidentalis
CCTCCTGCTCCATACTTTGGTCTTTTTTGTCCATAAAAAAGGATTCTAGAGTTTTACTGCTGTTCCTAGCCTGCTTCGTTTTTCTCATGTTGGCCAGTCTATTAATTGCTTGGTTTTTTAGCTCTGTGGAACTCTGCTTCCTGGAGGGGGAAAGCTCTGTCCCAAATTGCTGGGGCCCTTTCAGCTGCCGGAGCTCTTAGTGGGATGCTGCATCTCCCCCCCCCCAGCTTTGGCTCACTGAAAGCGCACCCCAGGACCACCACTCAAGACCATGATCCAGATCCAGGCCACTCAACGCAAGAGCCCTTGACCTTGATGGATTGCGTCAGCCCGCCTGCTATCTGCAGGCCGAGGACTCTGAAGCAGCCCAGTGGAAGCCACTGCAGCTCTCAGAGGTTCCTGCTGCTACAGCTGCCTCCCACTGCTTCCTTGCCCTGGGAGCAGTTTGGCCAGACCCACTCTTCTCCTCCCCAGTTAGCAAAATCCACTGACTTTCTCTTCGCCTTTTTTTCTTCTGGCCCGATAGATGTGGTAATTGTGCCTCCAGTGCAGCCGATCTGCTCTCCTATAGCCGCGGCTCCCCGCCCGATGCCCTAGGGGCTGAGCCGGCTGGTTTCGACCGTGGCTCCCAGACTGCTGCGAAGAGTCCTGCCTGCTGTGGTGACTGTAGCAACAGATGTGCTTTCTGTCTTGTGGAGAGTTTTGGAGCTTGAAAATCTGTTTTAGAGTCCCATTTTATGAGTTTTTTAGCTTGTTTGTGTGGGAGCTGTGGTGCTTTGCTGCTTCTACGCCACCATATTCGCACTGCCCCCCCCCCGTTCATATCTTTTTAACATTTATCAGTTGGCAAATGACTTGTATTCTTAAAAATTTGATTAATTTTTCCATATCTTTGAGAAATGAGGCCTTTATCAGAGACACTGTGAAATCTCTCCCTCTGCCACAGTTTGCTACTTTCCTTCTAATCTTGGTTGCATTGATTTTGTTTGTGCAATTTTTTTTAAATTTAATGTAGTCAGAATTATATATTTTAAATCACATAATACTCCATATCACATATATTCCAAAATTATGCCCTTATCCATATATCTGCCAGCTAAACTATTCCTTGCTCCCCTAATATGCTTATAGTATCACCATTTGGTTCTAAATCATATACCCATTTTGACCTTATGTTGGTTTACAGTGTATGTTGTTGGTCTTTGCCTACTTTTACCAAAGAAGTAGCCTTAATTGAAGCAGTGGGGCAGAGGAGAGAATTAGTCTCTTCACTCATCAGAAGTTCTAGAAAGAGTGTTCAAAATCATAAGTCCCAGGAAGAAGAAGAGGAGGGAAGTATTTTTCCCTTTAATGTCTGTTCAATGAGTGGCTAATCCTTGTTCAGTGTTCAATCCTCTTTGCAGCCTCCTCCACTTAGTGCTATTTAGTGACCAGAGGATTACTTCTTCATCTCCAAGTGTTAAGTGCTTCAACACTGAGTCAGCACATGTGGGCCCCCAGGGCCCTGAAGATCTCAGGGAATCTCCTATATGTGCCTATTAAGTATAAAATAAATGCTTACACTACAGAATTTCTCATAAAGTTATTTAATTCAATTCAATCTAATTAATTAAATATTTGAAAAGTAGTAAAGTGGAAAGATGGCTGTATTTAGATTGAAAGGACTTTCTTTTAAATCCTTATTCAACTACTTACTATCTGTGAGACATATGTGAAGTCATTTAATCTCTCTGGGCCTCAGTTAAATCATCTGTACAATTAGATTTGGACTGTTTCTTTATAGCTTGAAAATTATAATCCTGTTATTTTATTATGTTCAAAGCACTATGCTACACCTTGGAAATGAAAGGAAGTCTGTATATTGAAGTTAGCACTTGAGCTATGTCCAGAAAACTAATAAGGATTCTGAATAGGAAAAAATGAGAGAGAGAGAAATCCAAACATGTGGTATAGTCAACGTAAATGCACAAAAGTGAGAGATGTCATGCATTATTAGGGAAGCTATTCATATCCTAGTTTGACCTGAATAGATACTAGGAAAATGGGACTGTGGTGAGGTAAGTCTGGAAATGTAGCTTTAAGACATATTGGGGATTCAAATGCCATCTGTGGAGTGTATGAATTTATTAATTTTTATTTTGGAAACAAGAAGGAGGAAGGAAATGAGGAAGAAATAAGACTTTGAGACAAGAGTGTGATGTGGTCAGATTGGAACTTTATTGTGAAATAGTTGACTTTAAAATAACTTTTTAAAATGTTATTTTTTTTATGAAAGTGAGCTAATTTGAACTTATCCAATTAGGATTGCAAGTAGTTTTAATTTTTCCACACATCACAATTCTACAAGAACTGTGGAAAGAAATTAATGATATGTTGTTGTTGTTGTTGTTGTTGTTGTTGTTGTTGTTGTTGTTGAGGTGTATGCAACTCTTCATGACCTCATTTGGGGTTTTCTTGGCAAAGTTATTGGAATGATTTGGGATCTCATTCTCCAACTCATTTTACACCTGAGGAACTGAGGCAAACAAGGTTAAGTGACTTGCCCAGTGTCACGTAGCTTGTAAGTGTCTGAGTCCAGATTTAAACTAAAAATTGAGTCTTCTTGGTTTCAAGCCCAGTGTTCTACTAAATGTACCTTCTTTCTTCCCAATAATACATCATTAATATTTAAGCATAGGTTCCTTGTGGTTTTGGTTTTGTTTCTTGTTTGTTTGGTTGTATTTCAAACAAAATGGCAAGCCTGAAAGAAATAATATATACTATAATAATATATACTACTGGTGATCCTTTAAGATGTTAAAGCCTGAGCACATGGGAAAACAGGAACAGTGTATTGGGGAGAAGATGTAGAGAACCTTCTGTACCTATTGTTTAAGCAGAGTAGTAGTGGCCTCTATGTACTCACTTCAGATCTTTGAATTTAGGCAATCTTGTATCTGTATGGGTAGAGTTAGAGAGAGTGGCCCTGAAAATGAGGGCAAGAATAAATATGTAGCTGATGCTCCACTGCTCCCTCTGCTCTCTTCTGGAGAAAGAATTGTTATACAGAAATTACCTATTGATAAAGACATAGGAACCTTAATGCTTTGATTTAGAAATACTAGTTATTTTACTATCATGGAAAAATTATTTGAATACTTAGCAATAGTTTTCCACTTACATGTGTAGTTATCTCACTTATAAGAACTTTTCCTTTAAGACTGTTCTGGTTTTGGAGGCCTTTAATTTTTAACTCAGAAGATCTAGTGAATGTAGGTTGACTTTGGTATCTATTATATCCTTAGGTTCATAATAGAGGATGGATAAAGAATTTGTAAAGAGTATACGTAACTACCTTGAGATTTATGCAACTTTTGAACTCTAGTATGTAGACAACTCTTGCATGAAAGGTAAGGACTGGAATTTAAAGTAGCAACAACCATCCTTATGTCAAATACAAAGTCGGGAATCTCATTCTATCTCTTCTCTCAATTGCCTCAGACAGGTCCATATCTTAAATTCTTGTATAAGACATGAATATAGGAAGCAAACAACCCAAATTATATACATTTTAAACTCATATAAAATACCTTGTCATGCTTTGTGTATTCTTCATTGTTGTGAATTAAATAATTGAACTATATATATATATATATATATATATATATATATATATATATTTTAAAAAGACAAACTCCAATGATAAGAGGGGGGGAAGTAAGGAAAAAGGCACTGAATAAGGTCCCACTATGTGGCAGAAACAGTGCTAAATCATTTACAAAGTAAATGTATAAGGCCAGATTTGTACTCAGGTATTCCTGATTCCAGAATCAGCCCTACTGATTCTGATAGGTCTGAGAATCAAGAGCTGCTAATTCTGTTGCTGTCTTTACTACCATCTGTGCATGTTACCTTGGGGAAACTAATTAGGTTGGCCCTTACTTTCCTGATCTGTAAAAATAGAGGAGCTGGTTTTAAAGACAGTTAAGATCCTTCTCTAATTCTGTGATTTTCTTTTCAGCAAATATAGTATCAGAGGGAAAATTCTTTTCCTTATCCATTACTACCAGGAAGATTGTATGACTATTATATATATATGTGTGTGTGTGTGTGTGTGTGTGTGTGTGTATGTATACATACATACATATATATATATATATATATATATATATATAAGTCTGAATCAGTGTCTTCCTTTAACTAGTTTTAATTTAATATATATATTTTTCATCATATGCTTAAACATCTATTCTCAGTGTTTCTACTGCATTCTCACTCTTATGGGCTATTCTTTAATGTACTGCATAAGAAATAATCACCTTCACAAGTACAGGATTCATGAGATGGGCAATAATTCTTGTCAATATCTGTGGGTAAGAATAAAATAATAATTAGCACTTAAAAACCTGTTTGAACATTTTAATATTTTCCAAGTGCTTTATAAATATCTCATTTAATTCTCAAAGTAAGCCTGGGAAGTTTTATTGTTCTTCATTCTTTCAGGCATGTCTGACTCTTTATGACCCCATGAGCCATAGCACGCCTGGCCCTGTTATCGTCCACTGTCGCCCAATGTCTACCCAAGCTCATGTTCATTGCTTCCATGATACTATCTACCCATTTCATCCTCTGCCCTCACTTTCTCCTTTTGTCTTCAGTCTTCCACAATATAGTCTTTTCTATCGCATACTGTCTTATTATATGACCAAAATATTTAGCTGTGGCTTCACTATTTGTCTTTCATTGAGTAGTCTGAATTAATTTCTTTAATTATTAACTGCCTTGATGTGTTTGCTGTCTAAGAGACTCTCAAAAATCTTCTCTAGCACCACAATTCCAAGGTGTCATTTCTGCAGCACTCAGAAGGAGATATAGTTATTATTCATATTTATGGAAAAGAAAATTGATGCAATTAAAGCAATTGTGCAGTGACACACACCTAATAATATTATATCTTGAATTTAACTTTGGTCTTCTTGGCCCCAGGTGCATTACCTTTATCCACTGAAGTACCTAGCAGTATAACTAATTCCATAGGAATCAACAGGGTGAGATGGTAGCCAAAAATGCTTATTCAATTATTGAAAAGCATAGAATATCCTCCCCCTCTACAAAAAGGACCCTTGTCATAACATAACTTATTTTCTATAGGGATGGGACATGTATATAGCATTTATATAGATACACATAACAGAAGGGTGCTTACTTCTGAGTGCCAAATTAAAGAAACATTTATTGATCTGAAGTATATCTATAACAGTGACCAGAATGATGAGAGAAATAGAAATAGTGCAATAAGTTCAATTGGAGGATAAATAGTTTCTAAGGTCTTTTCCAGGGCAGGTAGGTGGCACAGTGGATAGATAGCTCAATACTGGGCTGGGAATCAGGAAGAACTGAATCCAAATCCAGCCTCAGACACTTACTATCTATGTGACCCTGAGGAAGTAATTTAACTCTTCCTCAGTTTCCTCATCAGTAAAATGAAATGGAGAAGGAAACAACAAAACACTCCAGTATCTTTGCCAATAAAACCCCAAAGGGCATCACGAAGACTCAGGTATTGCTGAAACAACTCAACAACAAAAACAAAAAAAAATACCTTCCAGATTTCATTCTATAATCCCATGTTTAGTCAGAAGAATCTGTCTACACATGGCAATGGGGTATGATAGTTGTTTTGTCATTCAAATTCTATGAACTGAAATGAAAGTCAATTTAATACCTATAAAGAAGAATTAAATCATAGTAGTTATTTTTGGTCAAAAAGGGTGAAAAGCAATTACCTATGCAAAACAATTGGTCAGGTCTGTTCTAGACGGAACAAATTGCTCATACTTGTACTTCTTGGCATTACATGGATAAACGCCTGTTAAGAACTCAGGGACATCCATAAAGTCAATTTCTATTTAATCCCACATGAATTCTTTTCTATTGTCAGTCTCTGACTGTCACCATGAAACTTGTCAAAGAGGATAAATTAATCTTTGTTACATATATTATAGATTTATCACACTTTTTATTCCTCCTAACTTCTAAAAGTGCATTTTTCTAAATGTTATAATTAATGTTATATCATTATCGCTTTCATTGAGCATATGTCTCATTAGCCTAATCAAGCTGGCTATTCCCTTATTATTTAAAGATTACATAGAACTCATTGTCCTTTAAAATATTTCCTTCCCTTAAGCAATCAAAACAATTGGTCAGGTCACTTAACCTGTCTCTGGATTGAACAAATTGCTAATGTTTTTTTTTCTTGGCACTACATGGATAAATGCTTATTAAGAACTCACAGACATATATAAAGTCAATTTCTACTTAATCTCACATGAATTTTTTTCTAGTGTCATTCTCTTACTGTCACCATGAAATATTGATTGAGACCCTTGATCCATCCCCCCACCTGCATCCATTATTGCTTTCTCACAGCACCACCACTACCTCCCCCAAATCTAGAGTGTCCAGCACCACACATACACACACACACACATTTATTATATCATGTATAATGTTGATAAATGATGAATAAATGATGCTTATACAAGAATAACAATTGCATAGTCTCTGCAGGGAACTTATTTTCTATAGGGATGGGACATGTATATAGCATTTATATAGATACACATAATGAAAATAAGAGATTGACAAAAAGTGTTTCATGTACAAATATTCCTCTAATCCAGTGGTTCTCAACCTGTGGGTCACGACCCTTTCAGGCGTCACCTAAGACCATTGGAAGATACATATTTTCCAATGGTCTTAGGAACTGAGACATGCCTGCTCTATCTGTCTCCAGGTGGGTTGGCCCACATATGAGTATTAAAGGGTTCACAGAATTAGGAAGGTTGAGAACTACTGCTCTAATCCATGCCTGGAATTGTTATTGAAATCACACTCAAATTTCATCTAAAGTTTCCCCTCATTTAGTGAGGAAATACTATAAAATACTAAAGGGAGAAGAAAATTTTCAAGAATATGATCAGTTTTTCCTCCCTCTTGTCAACAATAAGGCAGGCAAATAAAATGTAAACTTTAGCAGGTGCCAAGATTAAAATTTTTCCCACTTTGATGTTGACTTAACGTTCTATAAGCACCCTATATTATTCCCCTTCATGTTATCTGCAATCCAGAGAAACTGGTCAAGCTGCTATGCTTCTCACCTTCCCTTTTTTTTACATCCAGACCTTTGCACAGAGCATCCCTCATGGTTTGGAATTCATTCTCTATCCATTTCTTGGATGCCATAGGCTATCTCTTGTAGAATCGCTAGCTCAATTCAAAATTCAGCTTGAGTGACACTTTCTGTATGAGATCCTCCTTGAACCATCCCCCTATCATATCCATTATTGCCTTCTCACAGCCCTCCCCCCCTCAAAAAAAATCTGGAATGTCCAGAATTCCAGAGAAAATGCTATGTTTACAAATAAATATAAAACATATAAAAAGCCACCATCTTGTCCTCAGATGGAACCTATTAGCATGAGAATCAAGGGGAAACTTGTGGTTATCCATGCCAAAAATTACAGCTTACATGCTCCCAGTGGCATACTTACCAGTCAGTATACATAATTAGCTCAAAGCAATGGTATGATAGTAACAGTATAAATAATATGTACCCCTATTAAACTTGAGGCACTCTATTCCCCCCAATATACCTAGTTTACAAGGAAAAATGGCATACACATTTATAATATATTTTTAGTGAGGCACACTCATAGGAAATATTTGTGATCAAGGTAACTCATATATCTATCCTTTTAGAGTTTCTGGGTTTTTCTAGTTCTCCAGATTTTCTTTGAGTGTAGAAGACTTGCTCTTTACATGGCATGGGATTTCTGCTGGTTGGGTCACTCTACTAAATTAACTAGGTTTACTCCTGGCTGGTAATTTCCACTGCCAAGCTCAAATGCAATTCTTGGCTGGTATATTCTTGTGTTCTTTCAGAGGGAGCAAAACAAATACCCAAAGAAGATGGCTTAGGCTCCTAAGACTGGTAAAAGCTTCCCTGTTTCTTGTCCCTCAGGGTTCCAGCAACATCCCAGACAATCTAATGACCTGTATAGGCTTTCCTTTTGACTGACTGACTCTCGTTTTTTTTTCCTGTGGGATATCACCTGCTGAAGGTGTTGCTCTATTTCAACATTCATTCTCTCAGAAAAAATTTTGAGTTTCAGATTTTCTCCCTCTTTTTCTTCCCTCTTTCCTCCCTAATAACAATTTGATATAGGTTAAATATGTGCATTCAAAACACATTACCATATTAATCATGTTGGAAAAGAAGAAGCAGACCAAAAGGAAAAAATAAAACAAATATGAGCAAAATTAAGTGGAAATAGCATGCTCCAAACTGCAGACTCCATGAGTTCTTTCTCTGTATGTGGATTGTATTTTTCATCATGAGATTTTTTGGAATTGTCTAAGATAATTTTATTGCTGAAAAGGGCTAAGTAATTCATAGTCGATCATAGTAAGATATTATAGTTATTATATAATGTTCTTCTGCTTCTGCCCACTTTACTTTGCATCAGTGAATGTAAGTTTTTCCAGGTTTTTTCTAAAATGCCTCCTCCTCATCTCCTATAGCCCAATAGTATTCCTTTACATTCATATACTACAACTTGTTCAGCCATTCTTTGTTAATGGGCATCACCTAAATTTCAATTCTTTGCCACCACAAAAAGAACTGTTAAAATATTTTTTGTACTTGTAGATACTTTTCCCTTTTTAAATATCTTTTTTTGGGATACAGAACTAGTAGTGATATTGCTTTATCAAAGGGTATGTATCCATGGTATGAATCCTACCTAGTTATAGTGAATGAAGCTGTTGATTATATTGCTGTAATGTCCTTGATAACTTTTTATTTAAATATTTGCAGTAATGTTTATTAGAGATATGGTTCTATAGTTTTCTTTGTCTCTTTTGACTCTTCCTGATTTAGTTATCAGTATCATGTTCATGTTATAAAAATAATTTGTTAGGACTACTTCTTTGCCTATTTTCTCAAATAGTTGATATAGTTGTGGAATTAACTGTTCTTCATGTTGCTGGTAGAATTTACTTGTAAATCCATGTGGCCCTGAAGATGTTTTTCCCCTTTGAGTCTTCATTGATGGCTTGTTCAATTTCTTTTTCTAAAATGGAGTTAAGCATTTTATTTCCTCTTCTGTTAATCTAGGCAATTCACACGCACACACACACAATTTGTAAAATTCATCTATTTCACTTAGATTGTCAGATTTATAGTCATAAAATTGGGCAAAATAGCTCCTAATTATGGCTGTAATTTCTTCTTCATAGGTGGTGAATTCACCCTTTTTTATTTTTAATATAGATAATTGGGTTTTATTTTTTAATCAAATTAGTTAAAAGATTGTCTATTTTATTGTTTTGTTTTTCTTCATAATATCACCACTAAATTTTACTTGTTTCAATGGTTTTATTCCTTTCCATTTTACTAATGTCTCATTTTGTTTCCAGGATTTCTAACTTGTTATTTAATTGAGGACCTTTAATATATTATTTTTCTAATTTCTTTGGTTACTTACCTAATTCATTGATCCACTATATATTTTATTGATATAAGCATTTAGAGATACAAAATTTCCCCTAACTATTGCTTTGGCTGAATCCCATTTATTTTGGTATGTTGTATTATTATGAGTTTTTCAATGAAATTATTAATTATTTCTATGATTTGTTCTTTGACTGAGTCCTTCTTTAGGGGTAGATTCCTTCATTTAAAATTAATTTTTATTCTATTTTTCCATGGCCTTTTGTTAAATGTAAATTTCATTACATCATAATCTGAATAGGATGCATTTAATCTTTCTGCCTTTCTGGATTTGATTGTGAGGCTTATGTGCCCTAATATATGGTCAATTTTTGTGTATGTGTCATGTTCCACTGAGAAAAAAATCATATTCTTTTCTGTGGGCATTCAGTTTTCTTCAGCGATTTGGTATATCTCACTTTTATAAAATTCTGTTTACCTCCTTAACTTTTTTTCTTGTTGATATTGTATTTAGATTTGTCTAGTTCTGAGAAAAGAGAGATGAGGTCCCCTAGGCAGATCTGATTCAAAACAACATTGATGTTGTGGGTAGAAAAGAACCTTCCTACTCCTAATGCTAGTTGTAACTGAGAGATTTTCTTCTTCTCTCCAGGGTTTATGTATTTAAAGTTTTTGAGGGTGTAGCCAGTTTTTCTTCCTGGCCAATGCCAATAGACTTTCATGTTGTCTAAGACCAGTATTTTTTCAGCTTAAAGCTATTCAGACAAAATAATGTTCTTTCACGTCATTGAACAGCTAACAAAAGAAGCTTCATTTTGCTCCAACACAGCAAGGATACGTAACAAAAATACATTGGCATCTAGCTTTTCTGAATTTGGCCCCTTCTCCCCATTCATCATATTGTAATAAGTCTGGTTATTATGTTAGGATATGGTGAAGAACTGAATGATCATCAGAAATCCACTTATCCAAGGGCCCCCAACTTCCTGCACCAGGGAATTTTTATGCCTTTTGGGAAGCAGAACACTGTGTTGGGGAGGCCATGGTCTTTATCTCCTTTTAAGGAAACATTATCCATAAGGATTAATTAAAGAGCATGGCCCCGGGTCTCACTAGGTTGTGGATAGGGTGAAAGAAGCTGCATCACAGAAACAACAGCAAATATTTGTTCTATCACACATGTATTTGTTCACTATATTTAGGTGTCATGCCAATTCTTTTGTTTTCTGTCAGAAATTCGGTATGGGATTTCTTGTAATTAACATGTTCTGAATTTTAGCAATATTGCATAACTATTTTAGATTATATTTCTAGTGCAATGCTTCTCATAAAAAGCATAATGTTCCTTCATCTTTGGGAAGACTTTTTCTTCATTTGGGTTGCCTCTGGTTCAACAGAGAATAGGGAAATGCTTTATTATGTCTTAGTAAAATAGCTTAGGGAGTAGCTATTACTACTTTTTGAGGGTGACAAGAGAAAATTTATTATCCTGATTAAAGCAATGACTAAGGCCCCTGTAGAACAGTGAACTATTGCTTATTTTGTGCCAACTCTATCTTCTTGAATTCTCTACAAGCATCGTGCTGACTTTGGAAATCTTGGCCAACAGGAGGTAATGTTTATGAGATGGACCAGCTGGTTTTGAAGAGCCAGATGCTCTAAAGTAATCCAGTGCCTCTGAAGTGACAGCTGGTAATGCAATAGAAAGGGTCTGTCAGATGCACACAGGTGATGAATAAGGTAGTATTAGTACCAGAGAGGTGCTCATGCCAAGTACAGTAGTTTGAGTAGTTGGGCATTCAAGGCTACAAATTTAACTTATTTTCTAATGCTTATATTTTTGAAAAATATATATTAAAACGTATAAATTTATTTTCAGTAATGTCAACATATATTTTAAAAAATTAAGATGTTTTAGGACATGGCCAATGTGGAGATTTATTTTGTTGATCAGTGAATTTTTTTATAATGAAGTTTTAAAATATATTATTATTATTGTTACTGTTATTATTATTATTGTTATTATTATTTGCTCAATTGTGAAAGCAGTGGGATTGACAAAATATAATAAGCAAACAAATGGATGAATGAATCACATATTGAGATGAATGAATGAATCATTAAAATGATCATTAAAAAGAACAACTTTGAAAATAACAAATAGTTCATTTAATCAGAATGTCACCTATATTCATCTGACTTGAAAATTCTCTAGTTCGAGAATTTGCCAATATTTCATTTTCTTATGCTCTCTGGAAATGCACCATGATTTAATGAAGGTAATGCTGAGCTGGGTTCAGACTGGGTTTAAATCCTGTCTCTCGTGCTTACTAGTTCTATGACCATGGGTAATATTTTAAAATCTCTCGGCATATTTTTCCCATAAATACAGAAAAGATGATAGTACCTCTAGTATGAACATAACAGGGTTGTGGTAATGCTGAAATGTAAAAGTGTGTATAAGGATCTTGGAAAATGTAAAGAGATATGCAGATACAAATTTATTTATCTTTTCTCAAACTTATTGACTGATAATGTGAGGTCAAAATAACTTTGTAAGGTTAAAAATTACATCGTCAATTTTTTACAGTTAATTTCATATCCTTGGGACATATCTACTGTTAGATAAAGAACCAGAAAAATCCCTACAAGACATTGGTCAATCTATGGATGATATATAGAAGGACTAGAATCAGAAACACCTAGGATAAGAATGTACAGATGGATTGTGATTGTAGAAGTCCATCCAAACAGTTTGAGGGCAGGACTTAGTCAAAAAAGGACTAGATTTCAAATTCAGCCTCTACTATGACCTCAGGCAATTCACTTACATCTTTAACTGTGTGAAAGCTTCATAGAATGACCTAGTATAGACTGGCTCCTTAAGAGTCCACCCCATATGGCAAACTTGAACTTTCAATAAACTTTACTTTTTCTTTGGCTAAGACTTGAGTGGAATTCTTTCCATAGGACCTGAGATGTTGGCATTTTGGGGACTCAGGCAGCCCTAACCCTCTTTCAGCACCTCTTCATTTTTATGGTTTTTTGGTTTTTTCTTTAAATATTTTTTTTTGTGTTTTTCTTTAAAATGAAGGGGTTGGTCCAGATGACAGCTAAGATTCCTTCTAGCACTAAATCTATACTGTTGTGATAATGTTTCTATAATTTCAATTTTTGTTTAACAGCTGAATATTAACAAAATTATCATGGGTAGAAGACACATGACAGTATGAACAATATATGCTTTAGATCTCTGAATATCTAATTCTCTTGGTCTGGCTAACCTTTTATCTGAAGGAAAAAAAAGTTAACCTCTTAAATGATATTGCTGTTTAACACCTTCCTTGGACGTAGTCTTGGGATAGAAGCAATTATAACAATGAAACTAGCTTTTACTTTACTTTTTTTTTTTAAGTCTTGAGTCACATAAACAATGAATGTGAATCAGGAATGTGTGAGCTTTGTAAATAGCATTGTCCATTTTCTTCATGTACACATAGCTACTGTACCAGAAATCGAATGCTATCTTTTGGCTTTTATTCAGAGACTGTTATCAACTAGCCAGACTGTCCTCATTAAGATGATTCTTCTTTAAAAGGTTTACTCCTTTAGTTTATCAAACTTAGATAGTTTGATTCTGATACTTGCCCTAGGAATACAAATATCCTGTTTGCTTATGAGTTATAAGTTTATTTATAAATATATAGAAAAAATAATCACAGTTAATTTACATTTTTAGTGTAGGCTGTTAAAACAGTCAGGTCATACTTTCCTTTTTCTCTCATCTGAAATGTTCTCCTACAGACAATTCAGCTTTTATCTCTTGATTTTCCTATCATTTAAAACTCTTATCTTTTAATGATTTTTTTCTGGCATGATTTCTTTTCTTTTCAGTGGGTTTGATTTTAATTCATTTAACATTTTATCACTAAATGATTTAAGAGGTTGTCACTGAAAACAGCGAAACCTTCCTACTGTATGGATGCATTTTGTGATTTTTTTTTCATATGCAGTGTCATGATATATCTCCCAGTGGTCTCCTGAGGAACAATTTCTTTGGACGTAAATCTAATTTTCTTCTCGCCAACTCTAGTCTCTGTTTTTAGACCACAGTTCAATGAATTTATAATAATTAGAAGCTTTAGCACAATCTCCTCACCTGAATTGTGTCAGCCAATTAAAGGAAAACTCAGAAAGTGCCATGAAAGGCATAAGAAATAAAGTCATAGAATCTTCTAGCTGGAAAGAAATTTTAAATTTACTTGGACCACAGAATTAAAAAAAATTATATAAAAATCAGGTAAGATTCATGGCCTACTGCTCTGTAGATCAATTCTCCCGAATTCCTCATAGATCACATTGATTCATTATATGATATTTTTATTTTACACTAATAATTTATTTTATTGATATAAGAAATACCATGATTACAAACCATCTAACCTGTCACACATTTGCAAATTGTCATCTGAACATATTTCTTGGAATACCAAAAGATTAGGTAGCTTGCCAGTGATTACAAAGCTACCATATAGTGGAGAGAGAAGGGAAGTGAGGTCTTCCTTATTCTATGGTCAACATCTATCTGCTGTACCAGGGTCAATAAACATTTCTTTTTTTTTTCTGTAAAGGGCAAGAAAGTAAATGTCTAAGGCACTGTGGAACAAGGAACAAAATCAAGGATATTTTATGTCTACTTACATAAAAAGGGAGAAAAGAATTTTCTAATAGTGTTTTATTGACAAAATTCAAATTCACTTAATGCTAAACTAAATAATAATATGGAGAATCATATGACAAACGACTCCAGAATTTTTGTCAAGAAAATCCTAAATAGAGTTGTGAAGTTGGATGTGAGTGAAAATGACAGAACCACAACAAAAATTATATAAAAACAATGCTATAATATACAGAAAAATAACAATAACAAGGTACAATGATTTTTTACACAAATCTCACTATTGAGAATAAGAATTATTTTGGGGAGGGTATCATTCTACTTAGTTGGGGTTCAAGTTTAGCAATCCCTCTCATCAAATTTATTGCAAATGTTTGTCTGATAGTGTTGTTCTGTAATTAAATTTTTTTGTATTTCACCTTTTTTAAATCTTTTTTTGGGGTGAGGGGGAAGGCAGGGGAATTGGGGTCAAGTGACTTGCCCAAGGTCAAACAGCTAGTAAATGTTAAGTGTCTGAGGCTGCATTTGAACTCAATTCCTCCTGACTCCAGGGCCGGTGCCCTACTCACTGTGCCACCTAGCTGCCTCAACATATATTCTGTCTTGGAAAATGTATTTTCACAAAGGTATTGTTGAATATTGATATCAGGCCACTTTTCTCTACTTGTTTCAACATGATGGGTATACATACACTAGGAAAGTAAAATTTGTGGTATGGCACTACATGTGACAATCAAAAGACTGTCAAGTTATAACTCTGTCACTGTGATTTATAGTATACCAGGTATCAGTATAAAGCAGTGAGAATATCATAAATGGTGGCTATTGCAATTGCTTTGCTATTGTTGGCATAAACAATATGTAAAAGAATGAGCGTGACTTGACACTGAAATTTGAAATTTTTCATAATTTTCATATTTTATTAAATAGTTTTCTTTTGATTTGTTTTCAAATGTAAAGGGAAAATGGGGGAAAGTCCTTAGATCACTGTACATATGAAAACAGGCGGTAGGCTATATTTGGCCCATGCAGTTTGATTACCCCTGTACACTACACTATTTCATTAAAAACTACTATACATAAGAAGCACAATTGTGGAAGCTGAGAGCAAACTCTATGGATTTTTTTTTAATCTGCCAAAAAATTTTTTCCCAGATACTACTACTGCATGTTAAAAGATTTTCTAACTCCTATTAAAATTGGTGAAAGCAGTTCAAAGTGAGTTTGCCTTATTTTGGTATATCTTTAGTGAAAATTTGATAAAGAATAGTAGTGTCATAGATATTAGGTTTTGCTCCCATTACATAAATAACTAATTTGGGGCAGTGGACCAGAATGAATGAAGCAGTCAAAACAGTGAGCAGTTGTTTTTCATGTCTTCTTTCAGGGAAGATTGTTTGATGATCCTGAAAACTGCCTCTGAGCATATTCTTGAGGGTTTGTCATGAACAAGTTGGCACAACTCACAGCAATAGTAATATAAAGGGGTTGGTTTGTCAGCATTTAGAAAAGGAAATAGTGGTAGAATAGTTACACCACTTGCATGATCTGATGCACAGAAAATAGAAAAGAACCAAAAATACGATAATAACTACAAAAATTTAAGCTGATAAAATACTAAAAATTAGATAATAAAGGACAAATAAGATGTCAAAAGTTGTTTTGAGATTCCTGATGGTAAATAGAATTCCTTTCCTTGACTGAAATGGAAAACTAAGCTAGATACTGTTATCTACTAAAGTGTACTTAATATAAATGGATAAATGTTTTTATTATGAGAGGAAGCATGATGTACTGTTACAAATGTTGGATTAAAAGTGGAGGATTTGGATTCTCTGTCATTTAAACTTATATGACCTTGGGTAACCACCTAGACCACCTAAAATTCAGTTCCTCATCTATGAACTTATGGAATGGTACTAATTGAATTCTAAATTCATGGTCCTATGACTGCAAGCATGGAAAATTACATAAGCTGTCACTTTCAGTCATTATGGTACAGCATTATCCTTCCTTTTTTATGGGAAAGCAGAAAGTGTGTGTGTCCTAACTTTATTATGTGACTTGTTCTGTTGCAGTGCTTTGGTCCACTCTGCTGATATAGTATCAGCAGAATGGAAAGGTACTGACCCCTCATGGCAAGCTTGATGCAATCCCTAAGTAAGTACCGAATGAAATATTTGGAATATACATATATAATCAGTACTATATTCTTTCTAACTTTCTTAGTGCATAAAAACTTGTCTTTTTAGTTGTTCATGGCAATTTTTTATTTTTACTTTGGATTTATCTAATATTTAAACAAATGCTTTTATTTATATAAGATAAAGCTTACATAATAGATTTTTAGAGTGAGTCATCTCCAAAATATAAGAATAACAAAAAAAGACAAATTTTGTAAATTCAGCCATTCATTCATTAATTTTTTCCTCCATTTTCCAAGGTGTGGATAATTTTTTTTTTTTTTACAAATGAAGTGTGTAGGGGCAGCTAGGTGGCACAGTGAATACAGCACCAACCGTGGAATCAGGAGGGCCTGAGTTCAAATCTGGCCTCAGACACTTAACACTTACTAGTTTGTGACCTCTGGCAAGTCACTTAACCCCAAATGCCCTGTCTTCCCACTCCAAAAAAGTTGAAAAAAAATTAATCCTCCCCATAATAAGTAAAACAGTTGTGTTGAAACCTCTCTGTACCCAAACGGCAAATGGTGTTACCTCAGATACTTCAGGCAGTACCTAAGGATAATATAACAAGAAGCTGTATAAGGAGTATGGACTTTCAGTTCCTCCATGTGAAAGTATAGGGCTGTAGAATACTGTTGATTTTCTTCTTAGCGATTTCTAAGAACTGAGAACAGTTAAGTATATTAAAGTGTGACAGGGATTCTTCATTTAATAATTAAGTTCCCCAAGAGTCAAAACATGTTTATAAATTCCTTAGGGAATTTTCCATCTGCTATTATTTGAAGTGTAATCTTCAAAATAAATGTAGCCAAAGAGTCATCTCATAAAGATAAAAAATCATTAACCAGAACAAAACATAACATTCAATGTAAAAAGTTAAAATTTACAAAATACTACTCTTTATTTGGGATTTTTACCTTAATAATATAGTAATAATTCACTATCCTATTGTACCTCCATTTACCTACAATATTTAAAATAATTACTTATTTGTGACATGCCCATTCACTCTCTTCTGCATTAGAGATCTATTAAGTATACATTTTGGATTTACATTCATATATGCATTAAGTTACCATGTACATTCTCAGAATTTACACGGTATCAGATGAGGTTGTCATATATCCAGAGTGAATATTAGACTGGGAAGTATAGATTAAAAATGTATAATAAGGAATTTAAACCTAATAGAAATGAGTACACAATGATCCTCAAAGAATATGCCAGTATTATCAGATTAATTTCATTATAGCAGAAGAGAATTAGAAGATGTATTGTTTTGCTGCTGCTGCTGGTGATCTTTGAAAAATTATAGGGATAAGTATAGTATTCTGATATCTAAAATGGTGAAGGTAAATTTTCCAGACTACACACTGATTAGTTTGATGTACAACCCTGGCAAAATTCTAGAATGCATGTTTAAGAGATTAATCTGCTAATAGTGATTGTAAACACTTAGAATGGGAATCAAGGGTCATAGCAATTCACTATTTGTCATCAAGAACAAGTCATGTCAAGCTAACCACACTATTACTAGGATTATAAAGTGGTATTTGAGGTAGAAGACATGTACATGCTAAATCTAGAATTCAGCAAGGCAAGCAAAGAAACAAATTTATCCTGAAAACTGTTAGCCAGTGTTGGAAAACTTGTGATTGGTGTTTAAAAATGTCTTTCTTGCAAAAATAGTATTTTCCCCTTAGTTATTTTTGCATGAAAATTCACAGATCAAATTGAATAATACGAAGAAATGCAAGCAAAATACTTATGATTAAGGACATTTATAAGTGTGTAAGGTATTGGACCTAGGGAATCATGATTAGGAAAGTTCAGATTCTAATCCTGCTTCAGGAACCTATTACATGCTTGACCCCAAACAATTTACCTAAACTCCCTCTGCATTTTTTTCACAACTGTAAAATGGAGAGGATGGGAATAAACTCAACATTGATACAAGGATCAAATGAAACTGATTTTCCTTCCCCAGCTCTACATATTAGCATCCCTAGCTTCCTTTAAGTTCATACCAAAATTTCACCTGTTGGGGAAAAAAATTTCCCAACCCTTTTTAATTCTAGTGCCTGCTCTTTGTTGTTTATTTCATATTTATCCTGCATATAGATTGCTTAGTATATATATTTTTGTTTTCATGTTGTCTCTTCCATTAGATTGTGAGATCCATGACAGAAGGGATTAATTTTTGCCTTTAAAAAAATTTCTCTATGCTTAGCACAGTGTCTGCCACA
Source organism: Pseudocheirus occidentalis (assembly GCA_028646575.1). Taxonomy (NCBI): domain Eukaryota; kingdom Metazoa; phylum Chordata; class Mammalia; order Diprotodontia; family Pseudocheiridae; genus Pseudocheirus; species Pseudocheirus occidentalis. The sequence continues at coordinate 53,990,174 of CM053601.1, forward strand.
TGATTGAATGTTTATTGATTGAATGTATACATATCTATGAGTATATTTGCATCTGCATATATGTACATATTATATATGTATGTATATGTGCATGTATGTAATTTGCAAATGTTAAACATTATGTATACATTCACACTATCCATATTCAAATAAAGGAAATCTCTACTGTAACTTCAGGGTTTTGTTCTTGGATCAACATCTTTTCAACAACTTAGATAAAGATTCAAGCAGAATATCTCTCAAATGTCTGAATAACATTAAAGTTAGTGATGAAGTTTGGTAACTGCTTTGGGGAAGAGGATAGTTTAGAGGACAGAGCTGTGAGGGAATAATCACATAGTATGGTAGAATGGTAATGCCATAGTCACATATGCCCAGACAATATACTTTAATTTCATCCCTCTTAGGCTCATTGAACTGAGTAATACAACAAACCTAGTTGAATGTATACAGGCTGAAATTGGCATTAGTTGAGTTCTCCATTGCTTTTATTTTCTTTGATTTTTATTGTATATTAGGGGTCAGTTTAGTGCACACATATTGTCTATGAGAGTACACATAAGTGGAAAGAGCCTAAACTGAAATATTTGTCTTTTCTTTGTCTCTCGGCATACAATGACATGAACACAAAAAACACTGTAAAATCGCTGCTAAATTCAATCTGTTGCACTGGGTCTTTGCTGTCTTCTGCTATTATAGAAGGTATCCAAGTCTGAATTAAAGAAAGATGACTTTAATAGCTTCTGGTGGCATAGAAGGTATTTAGTGGTCTACAGGCTTTATTGAGTGTCTACTACAGGTCACACAGGTTAAAACAGACATGAATTATAGAAATGTTATACTCTACTCAGCACTGTGTTGTAATGGATAAAGGAATCATTTAAGATTCAAATTCCACCTTTGATAATGAGCTGGATGGGCCTGCTTCTTAAACTATCTGAGTCTCAATATCCTTATATGTTAAACAGATTTAGAAATACTTATAATCCTTACCTGGCAGAAATGTAGGGTTCAAACAATGTATTTAATATATTTGGAATACTTTGCCAACTTCAAGGTTTGTTTGTTTGTTTTATAAATCCTGTTTTTTGTGACATTTTCCTGCAGATAAAGGCAGATAGAATAATAGCTTTTGCTGACAGTGACATCAGATAATGGGTATTATAACACATGTGATGAAATCTTCTAAGAATAATGATTGACTTAGTCTATAGAACATCTATCTTTAACCTAGAGAAATTAGTCTATGTTTGAAAACTTGGCATCAATGTTTAAAGATGTGGGTAGTATTAATTGTGTTTGCTTAAACACATTTTTTACTATCCTTAGTTATTTTACATGGAGACTATCTTGATCAAATTTTAAGTCTGAAGATTGCCTAGAACTCAGATTTACTGGGGAAGAAAAAGGTAGTGGAAGGGATAAGCATCTTGGTGTAAAAAAATGACCACAGCTAGAATATAATTTCTGAAAATGCAGCCTGCCTGAAGGCAATTCACCAGAGGTTAATTTTTCAATTCAATGGGCAAGTTTTCACTGAATTCTGACAATCTCTTTCCAATATGTTCTCACTTTTAGGATGCATTTTGGTTTTAAACAAGCAAGAACTGTAATGTCTCTTAAGACCTCAACTTTATTTCAAAAGGCCATGTGTCCCTTGCTTTTGAAAAAGATGTTTATCTGACAAGCTATTTCATTCTCAAAAATTATACAAACATTCATTAAATACATACAGGGTATGTGCTTAGGTGTCATGCTGGGTAATATGTGGACAAAGATGAAAAATATCATGGTCTCTGACCTCAAAGAGTATATGAATCATTCTAAGTTCAAAAACATGAAATAACTAGAATGATAATTACAGACGCTAATTTGACAACATTCATGAAATTTATATCACTCTCCCAGATACATTAGACTCAGCTGCATTAGAGCCACTCGAACTCTCTTAATTCAGATAAGAAAACAACTAATATACTGAGCAGGTAATTTATAAAACTTATAATGGCAAATTGGGACTATATTGTATTTAGAGATATTTGCAACTGCTTGAAATAAATACATGGTGAGTTCTATATTGCTTTCAATATAGAGAGACATCTATATTGGAATTTCTCATGGTGTTGTCCTTTATCCTGTTTGTTCAGAATTTTTTTTTAAATCAGTGATGTAGTAGGTATGCTTATCACATTGAACATTATAAAGTAGTGCTGAAAGGAGAGCTACTATGACAAGTGAATTCAAGAGTCAAAATTAACTCTGTGACATTGAAGAAGGCACTGAGATTAAAAAGATGAAATTTGCAATTATAGCACTCAAATGTATCTGTGAATTTCTGTTTGTAGTCACTGTATTTTGTGGTGCAAATTACAATCCACTCACAATTTTCTTCCTGGAAAAGTCTTAACTGTGTCCTTCCATAATTCCTTTATGGAGCATCTAGCTCTGTCTTCAGACAGCATTCTAACTGGCTATCTCTTATCTCTTCCCATTGCTAATTAATGTTACTTGGATAAAAAAAAAACCTTCATTTAAGTTCTGAAAATCAATCTGACAAAGAGAAATTGGGACAAATATCATTTGACAACAAGAAAAAATATTATGTTGACAACAACAACCAACAAAAAACTGGTGTGAAGTATTATATAATAAGTACAAATTCAAAATATGCAGATAAAATAAGAAATATTAAATAGGTGAAAAATGATTTGAGAATTGTCTAATTGCTATTTGGAGCCTCAGCCAAAAGGTCAGTTGGGAGAAGATAATAGGGAAAATTTAAGTGTAGGCATTTATAACCTTAGTTTTTCAATATTAATGAAGAATGGTTTTGTTTATTTTTTTCTCAGCTAGCACAGGCTATTTTAAAGAATAACAATGAATTTGTAGGCATTATACCTCAATTCAAGCCTTGGCTTTGTTTTTGTAGTTATATGATCTTGGATAGCCCACATAATCCATCTCTGACTCATTTTGCTCACCTATAAAATCAGAAAATCATATATCCTTTTTTTTTTTTAAAGAATTGATGATAATCAAAGGGGTCATTGTGAATGAGCAAACAATTTACTCAAATTACAGAACATAAAAAATGTTTTGGCTCTGGTCATTGGTGTTAGTCTTCAGCATCCAATTACAAGGCATATGTTGGTTTTATTTATCCTGGATGTTAAGATGTTGTGCGGCTCTCTAGACTCATTTTCTTCAAGCAAAATATGAGTTAAGGTTAAAAAATATCCCTCCAAATATTTGGATTGTAAGATTCTTAGATGAAATGTGTCAACAGAAAAGTTATAAAAAAAGTGACAGGAACAGACTGTTTTTTCTAATCTTTTTTCAAAGAAGGTCACTATGCAAAATAACAACAGCAGGGAGCTTATCATAAGAGTCAGATTCAGAGACCACAGAAGTCAAACATTGATTATAAGAAGTATAATAAAATATATCACTCTAAATAGACTTGAAAATGATCAGATGATTGCTGGAATAGTGTTTTCAATTCTATGTAATGATTTTTTAAAAACTGTAGGGTGAAGGCAGAGTGAATGATGGATTTGGGAACTAGGTCATATACCTTACATGTATCTAGAGATATTTAACATAAGGGAAATAATGACTGGTGATGGGGGACATAATGGTTTCTTCATATATTTGGAAGGCTGTTCTGTGGAAGACAGAACGGAGGTGGTCCTTGTGGACCAGATGGCACAGCTAGGACCAATAGAGAAAGGTTACAAAGAGGTGGATTTGGGACTCAATATTAAGAAACAGTCCTGTAATAGAATAGTTAAAGAAGCTGAAAACCAAGAATTGAAGGCTTTCACATAATATTTTGAGCTCATCACCCATGCAATTATTCAAGCAAATATTATGTGTTCATTTAGAAAAGATTTTGAAGCAAGGAACTCTGTATTGTGAGACACTGGACTCTATCCCAACATTTATATTCTAGATTTCACTAGATATGCCAACAAAAACATTTTAAGTGATGGAAGCAAATCCATCATAAGAAATTATAATATGTTACATAGGATTCTATAGACTTATGACCATTGTAACCTTAGGCAAGTCATTTTTGTTCTTTCAGACACCTATAAAATGAGAGTATTGACCGATATAAGGTCTAAGGTTTGTTTTTTTGTTGGGGGGGGTTGTTTTTTTGCCAACAAAAACATCCGACTTTATTGATCCAACTTACTTTATGTTAGAAAATGTTTCTTCCTCTTTATTCTGCAGTTAAAATTTGCTGAAAATATTTTGTTTTAATTAGATTTATAAGGCCAAATTTATTTTACACATGAAAAAATGATCATATATTGCCTTTTCCCCTTGCTAAATAAATAACAATACTGAAAGCCAAATCAGATGAGAGGTACTTTAAGAAATGCTACTTTAGTTCTCTACTTCATTCTACAACTGAACTCTTTTTATTTTTCCTTTGGGCCACTTTGGTTTAATAACTTATATTGAGGTATTAAATAGGAATGGTTTGACTTATTTAAATGATGTCCCTTTATAATATTAAATTATTAAAAGTACCATATTAATATTAATGGGTCCATTTCCTTATGAGGCAACACAGATTACAATAACAATCAAGACTTCAAATCAAGCCCCTTGGCTTGTTTGAGCATTTACTTGATCACTTCTATTCTTAACATGTAACTGGTGACACTTCTTTTTTTTTTTTTTTGGCTTTTTGGAGGGGAGAAGGCAGGGCAATTGGGGTTAAGTGACTTGGTCAAGGTCACACGGCCAAGGCCACAACTATTAAGTGTCTTAGGCCAGATTTGAACTCTGGTCCCCCTGACTCTAGGGAAGGTGCTGTATTCACTGTACCACCTAGCCGCCCCAGTGACACATTTCTTATGAGCTATCCACTTGAGATCATTTTGTAAAAGGCAATATCAATGTAGCTTTGTAGACATGGTTGATTTTTATCAGTAGCATTTGTGTTCATATGAACATTCTATCAGCATGCATTGCAAAGGGATAGGGTATGGTGCTTGACTTCAGACTTGTGCTTAAAACCAGCACTTAAAATTGATGACTGGGTGACCATCTGACTCTAAGTATGTCATTTCTCTTTTGATCAATTCCTTCATTTCTAAAAGGAAGAATATAAGATGTGTGTTACCTCCATCACAGACTTACTGTGAGGTTAAAATGAAATGATGTATTGAGGTGATTTGTAAACATAAAAATCACTTAGCCTATTGTTGTTTCAGTAGAATGTAGGCCTTTTTGTTTGTCCACCTTTGTTGTTTAAATTTTTTGTTTTATTAGAAGAATTTTGCATTGAAAAGAGATACATCGGTACATAGTATGCTATGGTGAAAAGAATTTGGGAAATATGAAGTCCCTCTGAATCTCTGTTCCATCACTTACTAGCTTTGTGACTTTAGGCTAGTTACTTAAATTCTGTTGGTTTTTCTTGCTTTCTCAGTAAAGTGAAGGAGTTGAGCTAGATGGCTTCTAAAGTACTTCCTGTGCTCACCACAGTGTCATATGACAAAATATTTATTTTAATTCGGTTTGTTACTACCATTTTGAAAATTATTTGTACTAAGCATTTTGAACTTACTTTTCTTTAGTTTTCACTTTGTCCAGCTAAAAATAATGACATTGTTCTTCTGCAGTATTCATTCTATGATTCACAAGTGAGTCCTGGGTCTGCCAGGAGAAGTGTCAATAGAGTTTAAGGATAATTTTTTTTACCTCAAATGATCTCCCAAGAATAAAATAACTTATAAGGCTTGGCAGAAGCATGAACCTCCAGAGTTAATATTAATATGCACTAATGAATCCTCTAGAACTAGAAATAGAAAACATGGTGAAAGTTGTGATTCTTTATTTTTTTTTCATCCTTTGTACAAAAAGAAGACTAAATGATATCACAATGTTGGTGTCAAAGTGTGTTCAACTATGTCTGATTTGTCCAATATGAACTCAGAAGGCCCTACCAAAGGTTCAACACAAAGAGCACATTTACACATTTGGGATGGAGATGTCTCTAGTTTTGTGTATCTTGTGTTTCCTTTGTGCTGCTGTGATTCTTCTTTGCCCATAAAGCATAACCTTTTCTTTAATGTGGGCATTTTAGGGTTTTTTCATAGTAGTACTTTAGTTCAGTAATAGAAAATGGTTTGTCCAAAGATGTAACTAGTCTGTCACACTTCTCTCTTCTCAACTAAAAGATCATTTTGTTTGATTGTATGAAGAGAGAATATTAGTATTAAAAAGCACACATTCATTTACAAGGTCCATTTTTTCCTCTCTTCCCAAATTGTGCCTGTGACTTAATTGATGAAGGGAACTACTAGTGAAAAATGTCCTCTAACCAATGCAGATTGTTGCCAGTTATGCAACTTGTAGTTTTAGAATTCCTTTGGTTCCTGAGAGCGTATGTGACTTTTCTGGGTTCACACTGCCAGTATGTGTGATAGGCAGTATTTGATCCAAGTTTTCTTGACTCCAAGGCCTACTTTCTATATGTTATGCCATGTTGATCCAAATGTCTTAGTCCAAAAATACCATAGTTGAGGCAATTGTTAAAATAGTTTTAACATACTGTTTTTAAAAAGGATGCAAGTTATCTGTTGTTTAGGCCAGTGAAGAAAGCTGATGTATCATATGCATTCAGTCAAAAGGAAAGATGTCTTTTCCATATTTGAAGCTTCTGTTTTTCAAAATTATATCTCTCAAAATTTGATTAAAGTATGATCGTCTAAGTCATTATTAAATTTTTTTACCTGGATTTGTTTCCTCTCTGGTAAGATACTGAGGTTGATTGGTGCACAGTATGAATAGTGATCTTCAATTTACATTGATGTCTTCATGGAAATCACCTGAGGCCTACTGTATCATTTCTTCCTCACCTTATATCTGGAATACAGATTTGCTAGGTCTGTCATATATTTTTGGCATCTGTGAATCTGCATCATGTTGTCATATTCACAGTTACAAAGTAGCTGATGGGAAATGAGCCAAGTACTTGAAACACTAATGAAGCAGGAAAAAAGAAGAAATTTAAAAAGAGAAAGAAAAAAAAAGAAAAACATATGATTTTAGCATTATTCATTGGGTATGCTATGTGTAAATGCATTTAGTTCAGTTTCTGAGACAGTAATTCTAACTTTGAGAGGAAGTGCATAAATCTGCCTTTTAGAGGGAATGCCAAACAATGAAAGGACCCATTATAATGGAAAGCTGTATGCAGAGCAAAAGGCTGAGAAAAACAAGTGTGGAATTTCCCATCATTTATATTTTATCAACATGTCTCTTTTAATTAAATGGACACTGAACTATTCATATCAATGCAGGAGATTTTTGGCAATCTTACATTAGCTACATTAGTCACCAACCATTTTTTCTTTCCCTTATAAAAATATAAGAATTTTCCACATAGAGTCTAAATTCTCCATATTCACTGTGATTCTTCTTATTCTTCCTCTGTTTAGCAGTTAGAAAAATGAGACTTTACAATAAAACTCTTTCATTTCATCACTTACAAAATATTTTGGATGCCAACTAGTTTTAGTCAAATAAATATTGAAAAGTTGGTCTACAAAAGTTACAGCACACAGACTGTGCAAGAATGTGAGACTTACAGTTGACTGTTTTTTCTCTAAAAAGGTTGTGTCTCTGTTAAATTTAGATTAATATAATACTAAGAAAGTAAAAACATTATTTTAATTATATGATTTCCCCTTCTGGCCCGCCTCCCCAGCAGATGCTACTCATAAAGGGTTAGGTTTTCATCTTACTGCACCGCTCTACTTAATATATTCATCTAGCTAAGAAGAAAGCTGCACAATCACATTATTGTGTAGATGCAGAGTACAACAAAAATAGCAATGAAAACAGGTCTCCATGTTGCTACTACTGACTCCATGTCAATTAAACCTAACCATTTTAAACTTTGTGCAAGATTTATGAAGTTTTGCAAAAAAGAAAGAAAATCAGGATTTTCTAAGTATTTCTGTAACGCTCCTTTTTTAAGTTCATGTAGCATTTTTTTATGCTGGTGTAACAATAATACAATAGTAACAATACCCATGGTGGTTATGGATATGCTGGTATAGTTGTGAATCACAAAATGTAGCAGATTCTCCACATGGAGGGTGGAACCAAAACCTTTATTCAAGTTCCAGAAAAGGAGTCCCAGAACCAAAAAGCTGAGCCCCAGAACCAGAAAGTCAAAGTCATTACAGTAGCCATGAAGTTGATACACATGGTTAATACAGTGAACACCCATATTCCAAAGCCTTCACAACAGAACAGGCTCCCTCAAGCAGGGATCCTCCTCTCTCACTCATGGCAGATCCTGAGCCTGGTTCTTCAAAGTTCTTGGCAGAAATTCCCAAATGAAAGGTCTCAAAAGTTTCCAGAAGAAAGGTCTCAGCCGAAGTTCACAGAAACAAAAAGTCTCAGCAGAAGCTGATCTCCAGTTTCTCACTGAGATAAATTCTGCCATTCTCAGGTGGGCTTTTCCTTATATATGCCTTAGCTCCTCCCTATTCTGCCACTTCCTGTTACAATAGCAACTTCCTCCTAAGGTCTTAACTATGTCTGTACTAATTAAATAGCTTAAATAAGGTGCTAACTTGAAACAAGATGCTAAGTTCCTGCGTACTTGTCAATACAAAAAGGGGCATGGAAGATCTTCATATTCCATAAACAGTAGAGCTGGCACAGTGGCAAGCAGAAGTAACATTAAAAGAAAAGCACCAATATTACCTTAAGAAATAGTTCTCATTATGTTGGTTTTGAAATATCCAAGAGCCTATTAAAAGAAAAATTAGGGATTAGACTCTATTCCCAGGTATATATAAGAATAAGAATGGACATCCCAGGTAAGATCCATGATTCATCTATCATGCTATTCTGTTTCCAATAAAGACCTATTGAGTATATCATTGGAACACACTGTTTAGCATTCTGGTTCTGATCTTCATAAATTTATCAAAACATTTTGTTAATCCATTTCCACTTTATATTTCATTCCCATGCTGTCTCATGTACTTTTCCTAAATTTATATGTGTGTTCTATTGTTTAGCTTACATTTACTAAGCTCAGATATTAAGCAGAGGTGGGAGGATAGAGAGCAGCTAATTTTGATACTTTGAGATTTGGTGAAGAATTGTATTTTATTCATCATAGAATAATGGGACAGGAAACTGGAAGAAAATTTGAGGGTCACCTTTCTAGTGTTTCCCAATATTTTTGAGTAAAAAAAAACAACGTTCTAACATTAGAGAAAAAGTAAAATTCCAAATAGTAGTTTTATGAATTATTTCATTAATCATAATAGTATCAAACAATATTTCTGTTTAAAATAGTTAATGTGTTGTAACAATAACAGGAATTTGAATATCTTCAATGCCCTATAATAACCCTAAGTCAAACTTGATGACTTTCCCTGATTTGAAAATAAACTCTTCCCCTTATTAGATTGAATGTGGTCACATGGAGGCTGTGGTGGGAGACTAGTTTTTCAGGAAGGCATATATTTTTTGTTACTTTATAGTCAAGTGAGTCATGAGGGCTGTGATGTCCTCTGACCCTGGAGAAGATTATATATACTTCACAGGCAAGATTTCACTTTGGGGCACACTTATGGGAAGAGTTGTATGATTTTGGCTAGATGAGACTCTGGGCAACCATTGAGCCCCTAGCTTTGAAAACTCAGATGTTGGTGCTTCTCTCTCTGGTAACTAACCATATGTTTGTGATGGTCAGACAGCTAGAAGCCCTGTCTGTTGGTCTTCTGAAGTATGTTATTATTTGCTCTGTCTATATTTTTGTCTGCTTTTAACTTCTGTTTGTATTCTCTGAACTAGATAAATATTATATTTTTGATTAAACTAATATTGCTAACCCTTTTTAAAGTTACTTTCCTTTAGAAAAGCAGATCAAAGAACCTGTGCTAGCAGTCATCCTGAGTATGCTAGGGTGCTTGCTGTTACATGTGTCTCTTCACTTAAGTGTCCACTGTGTGCTAAAGGGGCAGTGGAGTTCAGTGGATAGAAATATAACTGCTAAACTCTGGGTTTAAATCCTGATTCAGATATATAATGCCTGTGCCCCTCCCAAAGTCACTTAAACTCTTAGGTATGCTAAGCTTGAGAGAAGGTACTGATAAGAACTGGTAGAGGGAGTTTCCTTACTGGTTAGGTACTAATAGTAATGAAAACACAAGGCCATCCCCTATCATGCCTCTAAGTTTCAAGGACTATGGAAGGTTTTAGGGATTATGAGTTAAAAATGAAACTTCCCCTGACTTCAAGGACCTTATAGGCTACTTCCTATTTAAGGACTAAAGAGGGTAAGCAGGACAACAACACTTACATGTAAAAGCCAATGTGTGTGACTGAATTTGCATTGTGTGTGTGTGTTTGTGAGTGTATGTGTGTTTGTGTGTGTGAGTTTCCTAGGAGAGGTCATTAAAAATGGGGATGGGGTGGAGAATTGGGAAAGGCGTTAGGCAGGATGTTGCATCTACTCTAAGTCTTAAAGACATTATTTTCAGGGTATAGAAGGTTTACTTCTTTAGATTTTGTAATAATAAAAACCAAATTTAAATAGCATTGTGTGATTTGCAAAGCATTTTATATATTATATTCTCATTTTATCCTCATCATGCCCCATCTTGGGAAATTACCATACACACACACACACACACACACACACACACACACTGCAAGGTAGGTACTATTATTATCCCTATTTACCATGTGAAGAAATTGAGGCAAATAATGACTTGCCCAGGGTCACAAAGGTAAATTTGACTTTTCCTTTGTTTCCTTTCCCAGTCCTTCTGTCTTAGGCAGGATTTGAACTCAAGTTGTCCTGACACCAACATTCTATCTATTGTACCATCTAGGCAGCTCTTTAATGAGTTGGAAACTTAGCAACAACTTCATAGTCTCATAGGTTTCCTTGACCATTGACAACTCCTCCCTGATATATCTCAGCCCTCTCATTTTAACAGGCAAGGTAACTGAGAGTCAGAAAATTAAATATTTCACAATCATCACCACCACCAAAGTCTATGATGCTTATGATTTTATACTTTCATTACATGTCCATTCAGCCATTGTCTTTTCATGTCTTAGAGTTCCATCTTCTCTTTTTTCACTTTTTGCTATTTGATATTCACTCTCATACCCAAAGAGATTCTAGTTGTCCCTAGACAGTTACACAATTCATATTACAACTATAACACATAGGATTAATCAGTTTATTGTAATTTCAGTGTCAATGTAAATTACTCTTTTAAAGTTTTGTTTTTCAATACATTCTAATAATATTGATTTGTTTAATGAAAAATACCAATAGCTAATATTTATAGTTATCAGAGAGTATTATATATATTTTTACGCTCATAAAAATTTTTATATGGTTCGTCTAATGTTATTTCCATTTTATAAATTAAAAAATAACCCCAGGGCTTGACATTTGTTACATATCTCTTACATTTTTATATTTACATTTTACAACTTCAAGTATAGAAATCTATCTTACCCTGAAGGGGGGAGGAAAAAAAAAGAAAGGGGATAATGGAAGGGAAGGCAGGTTGGGGAAAGGGTGATCAGAACCAAACACTTTTATGGGGGGATAGATCAAAGGAGAGAATGCAATAAATGGAGGGCAGAACAAGATGAAGGGAAATGTGGTTAGTCTTTCATAACATGACTGTTATGGAAAGTGTTTTGCATGGCTACACATGTATGACCTATATCAAATTGCTTGCTATCTAAATAAGGGTGGGTGGGGAGAGAGAGTGGGGGAGAATGTGGAACTCAAAGCTTTAACAATGAATGTTAAAATTTATTTTTTGCATGTAACTGGGAAATAAGATATACGAGCAATGGGGTATAGAAATCTATCTTGCCCTACAGGAAAATGGAGGGAAGGTAATTGGGAGAAGGGGAAGTGATAGAAGGGAGGGCAGATTGTAGGAAGGGATGGTTGGGGTGCATGCTGTCCTAAGGTGGGGGAAGGAGAGAGATGGGGAGAAAATTTGGAATGCAAAATCCAATGTTTTGGAAGTGTGGAAGTGAATGTTTAAAACTGAAAATAAGTAAATTATTTTTAAAAAGAAAAGAAAGAAATTCAATATTGTTTCCATTACAACTCAAGCCAGTAGCTACCATTCTATAAAGAAAATTGCTGTACAAGCAAAACTGGATGAATGTCTCATATGACATAATATGGGTATTATACATATGTAAGTATATCCATGTATATATGTATATATTCATATTCTTGCTAATGTACAATTGCACTACACTTTTAGAACATTTTCAGTTGTTTCCCAGTGCTCATGGGACAAAATTGTACTCCTTAGGTTGACAGTCAATGTCTTCCACAGTCTTCCAACCTAACATTGCATGTTTATTTCTCACTTCTCCCCTGTACAAGAAATATAACATGGCAAAGCAGCTGGGTTCTGGAGTTGGAGTAGTGAAAACTTGGATTCAAATTCTGCCTCTGTCACTTCCTTTTTGTGTATCTGTAGTCAAATCAAATATGCCCCCCCCAGTCTATTTTCTTATCTGTAGACTATACAGGTAACAGCATGCACATCTCATAGTTGTGAGAATCAAATGCTGTTATACAAAAAGCATTTTGCAGACCTTAAAATGAATGTAAATGTCATCTGCCCCCAAGAACACTTGTTATAAACAACTTTATAACAGCTGTTCTCTGATTTGCACCTGATTGTGCTTTTCTGTTTGTGCATGTTTCCCTCCTATGACTAGAATGAGCACCTAATTTTTAACCCTAGAAAATCAACCCTTCTTTAAAGGTCTAAAGTACCATCTCTTCCAAATAAGTCCCGCTCAAAGTGATCACTCCGTTAAATATACTGGTGTGCCCTACACTGACTGCTCTTGGGATGTGAATCCTATCTTGAGCAGAAAACAATATAAGAATCATTCTGGCTAAGGCAGTGTTGACACCATCAAGATCTTGCTTGTTATGACTTCACCGTTTTTGCTATATATTTTTAATGCTTTTTTTGCTATATATTTTATATATTTTCATAATGATATATATATAATATATATATATATATCTGTCAATGACATTGAGTATATTTGTCCTTAATTTTACACATAATTCTAATTTAATGGGTCTGAGGGTGACTCCATTTACTTGGAATAAGTTATGCAATCTTTGAGACAAGTACCTCTACAATTTTATTTTATTATGTTTTAACTTTTGTTGCTTAGTTCTAATTTGAAGATATTGTGTACATAGAAACACACATGTTGGTTCATTACTTCAACCAATATTAATTTAATGTCCATATTAAGGAAAACATTGTATTAGAAATCACAAACTCATGAAATCTCCAATATATTTGAGATTATCTGATAGTGAGAGCTTAGAAGGGATATTTTTTTTTATTGACAAGTAATTTCTGGACAGATAAAGCCATTTGTCAGATAACTTGAGCTTTATACTGGTGAGATAAAACTACATTTAGTACTTAATATCAGCATAATATTACTTAATAATGATTAAATAATTAAACAGAAAGCATTTGAGTTTGAGTAAATGCCATAACCCAAGGTAATTAATAAACACTTAATTGATTAATTTTGTTTTTTCTATATTCAAATTAATGTGACTTTCCATCTAAATGAAACTTTACAAAAAAATCTGCAAGTTGACTCATTGTTTTATGCAATACACAATTAAACATGTCTCTTCCCTTCACTAACTTTACTGATAAGTAATGTTTCTGTTCTCTGTGATGCATGATGAATTCATTTCCATCCCTTGTTAAAATTCAAGCATTCAAATGAATAAACTAACATGTCTCTACATACCAGAATGGGGAAAGATAGAAACCTAGAAAATAAATTACCCTTACAATTTATTTTGGCAGACTCATGGCCCATTTCCAGCAAAGTGCAAAATCGACATTATATGACATGCTCTCAACTCAAATAATCTTTTAAGTTTTGTTGATGATTAACAATCAAAATAAACCAGTGTGTACACAATTTAAGGGTATAAGTATAATTAAAGCAAAGCATTCATTTCTGCTTTTTATCAAAATAAATGTGTTTTTTTTTATTTAGATCTTCAAAGAACCTTGTTAATTTTCAACAAAGGCTTTAGACTCAATATATTCAGGGGCAGTGGATTCACATAACAGCCATGAAATGCACAAATAAAAATTTACATTAAAAGAACATTAGAGGCCTGACTGGAACCAAAAGAAATGAAAAAATAATTCAGATTCAAATGTTTCAAGCCATCTGTTCCCTGTTCATACTCCGTATCCGGTGTCATCCAGCATAGTCATAGTAGACATGGTTTTTGGTCCTCAAATTAACTAGGATCAATATGGAATATTAGGACAGAAGCATAGACCCTTCCTGATCATGCCATGCAACAAGAGAGTCTATAATTAGAGATCTACATGGTATGAAAGATAGAATATCATTTTAGGAAACAGGAAGTCTGTTCCCTAGGCCATCTCTGCCAGGTAGTAGCCATTGGACCTTGGGCAAATCATTTCATCTCTCAAGACATCAGTTTGATGATAAATTAAATGTGCCAAATGGATGAGATGATTTCTAAGTCTCTCTTATTCCAATGACAACTCTGAACTTCCGGGTATTTTAAGACCTTGGTATATCAGGACAGGCTAATTATATGAACATGCCATTTATCTCTCCTGAGAGGCTCTACTGATAAAACTTGATAGTACTTAAGTTGAGTGAAAACAGATTATTTTGAAGATGTGAAGAAATAGATTCAGTCATTGGCCATCACAGATCAAGGCAAAAGAACAATGGATTGTGAGATAGGTGTCCCAAACTCAAAT